>JAHLJT010008446.1:89349748-89412014 GCA_031308135.1 Acheta domesticus | reverse complement strand
TTATTAGTGAGTTGGATGATGTATCATTCAATATTTTGCAGTCGCTTAGAAATGCGTTTTCAATTAAAATGTGTGTAAGTAATCATAAAGGTGAAATGTATTAAATGATGGTTTTCGTTGGTGAATCTATTTTATTCGTATCACTGTAATGCGCTTGTATTTCTATTACTGACTAAGAGAGGTTCTGATATTTAATGGCAAAATGGCACATTGACAGCAGCCATAATGACTTACAGCCTAGTGCAAATTTTCCTAGACGTTTTAAATTTCTGAATTTTATTCCTAAGATTTCTAAAATTATGACTTTTCACACCTAAACTAACATATATATACTTTGTTCACATTTTTCCACGCCACGTAACTCAACATTATCGATTGTGTCTGTATTTCAAATCTTTAACGTAACTTCTTTGAGTTTTATTTCTATTTATTATTCATAACTTTATGATTCTAGCCTATCATTCTCTATTTTTCTGATGAATCGTTCTGTTAACTGATGTTACGAAGTCTAATTCATCTATGTCATCGTATTAACCTCATTTCTCGCTTAAAAGTTTAGCTGTGCTTTTTAAAAATCATCAAATTAGACATGTTTTTAGTTTCAAAGCATTTTATTGAACAAAGATTGAGTGTATTTGTGAAATATGGAATGTCGTACTGCTACCACCAGCTCATATTCTTCCACTGTTACTAATGCCAAATTTTTATTAAATCTTATATTCAAAAGTTTTCAAAGGGTCTTAAAAGGCTACATTAGTTCATATTAAATTTAGCAGTCGCATTCCAATTATTTCCATTGGCAATGCTGTTTAAAATAATTACGCATTATAGCATTATAGTCATTATATAATTCACTTATGTTCAAAGTTAAGGAATTATTCAAAAGTGACAAGCATTTGAAATGATGAAGGATATGCAAGAAAGAAGTAGATATACCGTAGAAATATACACAAGTTTAAATAGCACTGTAACACTGGTCCTATGACGCTATCATCTACGAGGGTTCTACATACTAATGACGATAGTATCAAAACCATTCAGCATAGGAAACGGGTGATTCTGAAGGCTTTTACATGTTATTTTGAAGATGCTCGTGAAATGGAATAGGTCATCGGACAATTTCTGAGATGACTCTTCCAACTAGCCTTTGAAATCAACTTTGGACTGTTTTGGATTAGTACAACCAAGCTTTGCTTAGTAAGACTGAAACTGCTCCGACGGTGGTCAAATGACTGAACACCACCTTTCAACCCACGTGTCATTTATGAATATGCTAATAATTTGATCAGTGCAATTGGTTAAATCATGTTTGCAATGAATGACAATCAATTTGCACCTTTACGTTGTATCAGACGAGCGAGATGCACCCTCATAAACATCGTCATAAATCTTGTCCAAAGACCCAATTAGAAATCTACGGGAACGAGGAGGAATGTCTAGCCACCTCTGCAACCCCAGCCATTACAGTAATGTGAAATGTTCTAGTCGATCTTGAGTTTGCCTTGACTTGTGAGCACATCCCTACAATGCACATAACAAGATGTAAGGGATATATACAAAGTACTGCAATTTTGTTCAGTAAATGTGATTACAATATTCGAAATATAATTTTATTTGAACTATTTTACTTCTGCAATCTCAGAAATCGTAATTTATTTTTATAGGTAATTTAATGGACGAGTTCTTGACTTTAGGTGAATTTAATGCGGGAAAAATCAACTGCCTCAATTTTTGCCATCTACGTTTCGGACCTTTATGAAGTCTTATTTATGGTTGAATTTAAATATAAATAATAGAAGCACATCTTTCCACTCTGTATATATTTACGGTGATTCAATTTAGCTGCCTCGTGCTACATGATGCTTTTGTCTTATATTGAATTTGACCATAACTATGTTACATTTTGTACACTCTACAAATTAATGCTTTCGCAAACTCATGCTTATAAACAACATCATACCATAATGATGGTAGTTTTGTTCCATAATTTACTTTAAATGTAAAAATATAATTATAGCGTGAGTCACGTGAGTCACGTAACTTTAGCACCTCCTGTAACTTTTGAACGGTTGAAGATATTGCAATGCAGTTTTCACGGAAGTGATTGAGGGAATGGGGCTAATTGATATGTGTATTTATTTTTCTTTTATCTCTTGTATTTTACGAGATATTTGAGGTAACTTTGTTTTTTCAAATAGGACTATACATACTTTTTCAGTCTATCATGACAAGCGTAAAAAGACGAATCCAAAGATATAAATATTGTCATATGTTAGATAAGCATTTTTTGAGTAATTGTGATTTTTTGCGACTAGTGTTTAATGGATATTTTTATTGTAACTGTCAGCCCCACAAGGTCACGCAGCGCTCCCCAAGCAAACGCGGGGTCGGGAAAGGGAAGGGAAGACGAAGATACGAAAGATATAGAAGATATATGAAGATACGAAAAATATTCACAAAACTGTTGCATTTTTTCCTGAACTCTCCTTTCCATCCTGATCCACTTTCAGATATTTTGTGTTTCTTAAAGATTGAGAATACGGATTTGCCTTAAGTAGTATTTATTGAAATAAGATTATTTCTATCCCTAAGTTATTATTATATTCTTATTAACATTGAAATTCTTTGCTCAAAATATGCAATATTTTTTGTACAGTTTTAATTATTTATTCTTATTGTGCTTTGTTTCAAGATCCCATTAATACGTATCTTATGAAACCCCATTAAATGGAGTTGAAGTTATAAACAATTTTATTACGATACAAACTTATGACAAATCCTTATTTTCCATCCTTTAATTCCTTCAATCAAAGAAAGACGAAAATCTGAAAATGCGGAAGGATGGAAAGCACATTTCAGGAAAAAACTGCAATGGTTTTGTGAATATTTGGAATACTATGTTTCGTATTTTCAAATAAGATCCCTCCCCTTCCCTTCCTCGGGCGCACGTGTACTGGTGGAGCGCTGCGTGACCTTGTGTGGTGGACTGTTCAAAATGTCCGTTAAACCCCAGTCGCAAAAATCAAAATTAATCAAAAAAATGCTTATCTAACATATAACAATATGTACATCATTGGATTCGTCTTTTTACGCTCGTCATGGTGGACTGAAAAAATATGTATAGTTCTATTTGAAAAAACAAAGTTACCTAAAAAAATCTCGTAAAATACAAGTGATGAAATAGAAATTAATGCACGTATCTATTAGTCCCTTCCCCTCATGCACTTTCGTGAAAACTGCATTGCAATAACTTTAACCGTTCAAAAGTTACAGGAGGTGCTAAAGTTACGTGACTCACCCTGTATATTCACATTATTATGCGTATGTCTAGTAATGCAACCCTGAAGAAGGCACAGTAAAGAACCGTAATGTGGATAGAAAAATAAGATAATTCACTCTGACTACGTTCAAACACATACCTACTAAACTTCAAGAACGTGTTAACTCCGAATGTATGTAGGTATGTGTCTCTCACATATCACATTTTCTTCATGTTTACTTCACATGCATCAAAAGTATTTTAAAGTGAACTGTCAATGTCATTTAGTACGTCCATTTTGAAAAAGGATTATTTCTAATGAATACCACAGGTGTAATAAAACAAGTTAAGTTTAAAATGATTAAAATGTTATAGCCTCGATGCACAATGCGAAGTAGTTTCTCCCTTTATCCACCACGATGTGATAATATTTGATTAACTAACTTATATGGATGGAATATACAGATTTTGTAAACAAAACCACCTCGAATATTTTCTACACTGTTCAAGATATTGAAATGGAATTTTCAGGAAATGATTCAGGTTATAGGGACTCATCTGTTGAAGATGTTAGACTAACTTCGTTTCTTTAAATGGAACCCGATACTTATTTTTACACGAACAGGAAGGTCTTGAGAATACAAGTTCTTCAATACTACATATGTTGATATTTGATGAATAATAACGGTGCAAAAGTGTGAAATCTGGCGAAAGCGTACGAAACGAAGGTATACGGACGTTTGTGGCGTGGCACGGGGTAGCTCAGCTGACTCCAAGTCGCAAAGCACAGAGCACTAGAACGACCTTGGCGACCTCATTGGTCGAATTTCCCTTTCAACAAACGTCCCGGCGAATCCCTCGTAAGTTACTATCATTCAATGCACCAGGGGTGGATCCAACACATCATTTTGGTGGAGCGATCATAGATTTTTGTTAAATAAAAACATTTGTTATTATATTGTGTGTGTGTATATATATATATATATATATATATATATATATAATATCATGTATATGATAATATACAATAATATTTTTTAAATAAGACTAAAATGAATAAATATTTAAATAAATTTTGGCAAATAAAAAAGGTAATAAACGTTTTCCTCTAGACCATTGGGGGGAGGGCATGGCATCCATGAGGTTAATGTGCTGGATATGTAGTATTACTGAATTTGTCTGCTCAAGATCATGTAAAAAAGTATAGTGTTCCATTTAAAATATGAAGTTACTCCATTATTTTTAAAATTAAAAATACAATCTGAACGCTAATAACTACAACTGATGAGCCTCTATGATCTGAAACGTTTGTTGGAAATTTTATCTCAATATTCCGTTCAGAAACCGTTCAGAAAATATTCTAGGTGGACGTTTTTATTTAATAATGCTGTACATGCATGTTATAAGTGTCAGCATAAGGAACTCATTCTAAGAATGACTGATCGCGGAGGCCTACGACTTCAAGTAACACTCAGGTTTTGATCTTGAACAAAATCTGCCTATGTTTTGACACATACACATTTAATATCGTCATTTACGAATGTGTAATGCAGATACGCAGAATCATTGGAATTCAATTCTGTCGTTAGCTACTATCAGTTTTCCCAGAACCTTCGCGGGAAAATTGAATACACAAATCTTTCTAGAGTGCAATTACTTCCATAAACAGTTAAAGAGTCCGTGGAATGCTTCTCTAACAACTCTCACCTCCCCTATCAGTTTCGTGAACCTCTGCGCAATCGAATGCCTTGCGGAAAGGCGCGTCCCGCCGGCCTCCGGAGAGGCCGCGGGGGAGGTGGACAGACGGGGCAAGGCGGCGGCAGCGGGGCGGAAGCGGGGACGGGGTGGCGACTGGCGCGGGGAGAACGAGGCGAGGGGCGTGCGGCGCTGCGGGCGTCGAGCGGGAGCGGGGACGGGGTCGAGGACGGCGGCGGGGCGGAAGCAGGGTGGGGGCGGGTCTCCCCGACCGCCGCCCGGTCGATGGTGGCAGCCCCGCATCGGCGCTTGCCCTGGCCGCGGCTTCGAAAGCCACCTGACCTCTTCAGCTCCTCTCGCCTTCTGTCCTTTCCTCTCCTTGGTGCCGGCCTTCGCCTTCCCTGTTGTCCTCCAAATGCCTAGATTCTGGTACACGGAGTTAACCAGATTTTACGTAGGAGTCTATGAAAGGAAGAATGATGGGAACGAAACAGGAAAATGCACTTTTTACCCATTCAGTTAGTGACAGGCGACATCGTGGACAACTATAAATTTTCATTTATTACCTTAATATCACACAAAACAATATTATTCGTTACTTTCAATTTTTCACTTACATTGCAACAGATTCCTTCACTGCTTTTAACGATTTCGTATTTATATTCTATCTGGCAACAGCAGGAGTTGTCAATGCCATAACGTCAGGTAGAAGACTATGAAACCTTCAATATGCGAAATTTGTTCGAGGAGATACGATCTGAACAAGTAAGAGTGGCGACCCCTATCGGAACAAAACTATCGGGGCTGCTGACTGAACCCCTCAAGTCTTTCTTAAGGTCGATCGTATTTTATAGTCCCAGAGATAACGTCACAATATTTCAGTCATCCTGCCCCGTTTCATAATTTCTATAAGGACTCTGAATTAAACCAAAAACAATTGTTGTAGTCTGACAGCGACACATTCGAGAGCCAGGAATCCCCAATGCTTTTACGAGTAAAGTATTTATTTATTTATTTTGTTTTCATTTAGCGACGTTTAAAACTCACTATGTGTGCCCTGGCGAGGGTTCAGTATCGGTATTCGTTCCTGGGATCCGAAATAAATTTGCCGCCCGTATTAGTTCTGTAAGTGTAGTGCGTGTTTTTATCGCGGGAGGTGGCGGTTATCTTCCTTGGCAAGATCCGGCGCCGACCTACCCATCGGCTTGTAACACGGTATATCCCTCCAGCGAGGCACCGCCCCAGCCATGAGAAACTCTTAGCTCCCGACTGGTCTTCTAACACCATAGTGCAATACATGTAAGTGTATGTAAAGGGTGAAGTTGGACAAGGAAGAGGAAGGAAAGGTCACGCGCGGACGGTGACCCGTTTGTTAGGGTATTGCTCCAGTATTCGCCTGGTGCTGATCGGATAAACTTCGGAATACTATCGTTTAGAGCTGCCGGGCGCTAAAAATTTCACCCACGCAGAGGCTGCGACCTAGCTATTCTACTAGTATCAAAAATCTTGCTATCTTCGGGACTTAAACCGTACGATCTCCTAGTCAGAGGCACTGCAGTGACATCGACTGAGTCACCTAAGTCGATCCGCCCGTTGGCACATTGGAAGTCCGGCGGGAGAGAAAGTTACACCTAAATAAAATGTTTAAATGATATCGTTTTGTGACAGACCAACGTATTCAGTGCAATTGTGAAGATTCAATACATTGAAACGTGCCGGCAAATGGCGCGCCAGGAAGATGAATTGGAGACTAACGAAGTGCGACAGGAAAGTGTCTCCGCAGTGGCTCCCTTGCCAATGACAGTGCTATCAGCAGAAATTATATTGGGAACAGAGTAGCAGCTTGCAACAAAAGAAAACGTAAATTGCCTATTCATCACAATCCAAACAGATGCTGGAAGTGTTGTTCCCTTCGCTGGTTTCCAAGTGATATGATTGTTACCAACATAAATGTAATGTTTAATAAGAGGCCTTGGCTCTTCTCTGTGCGGAGAGACATTCCTGGCGCACGTTATTATAATCTATGTCACAGACAAACGGTCAATTAATGTTTGTGACAAATGAAGTAATAAAAAAGTGATATACCACAGGTCCATCGGCACCAGGGCTCTGAGTTTAAGTCAAAATGACCAAAAGTTGATCCCTCCATTTCGAAAAAAAATTTGAAATGTTATTTATAGTAAAAATGTTTCGTTTGCTTTAATTTTTGTAAATGTACGAGTATATTTTTATATAAAATTATATGCAAAAGTCTATGAAATGTCGCCCAAGGTTGGATTTTAGTCCTTTCTTCAATCGATAGACACTCCTTTTCGACGAAATCTGTGCAACTCTAAGCCGTCTTGCCAATTTTTCTATCATAAAAATTAATTTGACGTTGCTCTACAAAACATCGTTATAATATTTAGCCTCTCGGGACGTTATTATTGCACCAACTCTCAGAGAATTTCTGACTTTTAAGCGTGCACTGAGCACGTCGGTTTGTGCCGTCGGATCAGTTAGCAACCACTTTTTTCGTTATAAATTAAACATTAATTAGTTGTTGGTCTGATAAATGTCGGTAACATTTAGTCGCCAGCCCGTCATTCTTGCCGCGTAAATGACCCGCACATTTCTGGGCTTTTGACGTGGCCAGTGCATCCTTGTGCCTTCGTATCAGTGGCAAACCAATTTTTGCCTTACGTATTACATAAGTCTATATTCGCTGTTGGTGTTTGCCACATATCGATTATAATATATAGTCTCCAGGTTGACTCCGCTGCTACTCCAGCTTCCCGCGAATTTATGATATCCCTACGTGTAGAACAATCAAGTGTTGTCGGGCCAGTGGCATTTCAGTTTTGTCTTACTTGTTGACCATAAACTTTAATTTGACGTTGGTCACATGACGATGTCACTTAAAAATATTTTAACATAACTCTCCCACTAGACCAGCGACGTGCCTCTGCATAGGTTGCAGACCACGTTATTTTAGATCACAGAAATGAATGCAATATGCTTACTACGTTTAATATGTGGTGGAATAAATCTACTTTGCTAGAGTTAGAGGCTTCTGGCTCTCGTATGAGTTGTTGTCACATCGACAGATCAACGGCGTTCATTTTGGTTTAGTCCATAGATCCAGTGAACGAATTATGAAACGTGACGGAATGTCTTACATTTTTGTGACTTAATCTCGTACTATTAAGAGTTGGGTTAGTTGATTTTCCAGCTGCACTCAGTATGTCAAGCGATTTTCATAAAATTATCAGGAATGTACAGAGCAGTATTCGACCACTGGAACTGCGTCTATAGTCTAGTAGTGGGGATATGAATGGTAAAACCGCTACCGTAATCTTTGCGATATTTCCTGACTTTTTTAAAAACGTTAGACTAAATGTAGTAGGCTACAGACTTACGCATTATCTGTCAACTAATGATTATGTTCAGTCAGAGAGTTATTTTCAACTGATGAGGTCTGACATGCGAAAACAATGCTACCGTAGGCATGCGATCAGGGGACCGTGGATCCCCTGAAAATTTTAAAAGGGGGCCCCGTAGCCTTACGTAATAAAATATTTAATTTCCGTAAATATGGTAAACCTCTGATGATAATAATAACGTATAGATTCATTTCAAAACTTTCAGTGATAACATGTTACTTACTTATAAAAGCCAATACTTGTGCTGAAGCCATTAGCTCGTTGATTCACTGTATTTCAATAATTAAAATTAATGTTTATATTTTATGGCGATTTTAATTTTTGTAAAACATTGCACATATTTGCTAAAAATTGTCAGAAAATTTCACATTTTGAATTATCTTTATATTTTCGATAATATAAACTTTCATTTTAAACGAATATCTGAATTTTTTAGTATAAAGTCAACGAATTAATTTCAGACCCGCAAAAAATAACAGACTTGCTACATTGGGTGCGTTTTGGCAACATGTCCATAAACTTTGTGTAATCATGGTACATTATACAAAAATGTAGAATTAAATGAACATTATATACACACCTTCGTTATTCATTAACATATGCACATGGAGTCCCGCAGGGATCGATTTTAGGTCCTATACTCTTCCTATTATATGTAAACGATATGCCCTCGACGATTCAAAAAGGAAGAACAGTTCTCTTTGCGGTTGATACGAATATTCTTTGCAATTAAGAAACCGTAAATAGTACAATATCAGATATTTCAAATTTGTTCGTTAATAACAAATTAATAGTAAATGATAAATTGTTTCAATTCAGTTTTCCGTTTTAAATAAACACTTCTGTACTCCACTGAAAATGAACGATGTCCCGTTGACTGTCAAGGTAACAAAATTTTTAGGAGTCTCAATTCACACAAATCTCAAATGGAAGGTCCATTTAAAAGAATTGAATACATAATTAAGTTCACTATGTTACGCGATCAGAATTCTTTCAAATTCAGTCAGCCTTCATACTGTTCGTTGTGTGAATTTCGTGAATGTTCATTCCCAACTGAGATATGGCATTATATTCTGGGTAAATAGATCTTATAGCTTCCAGACTTTTAGATTACAAAATAGAATTTTACGGGTAAAGAGCAAATCTCAACTAAGTGATTCTTGTAAGGATCTCTTTATTAAGCTAGGCACTTTACCATTCCCTTGTATCTTGACTTACGAATCAGTGGTTGTTATCAAAAATGACTTGCTGAAGGGTGGGAATACATTTTCATTAAACGCCTATGTCTATAATTATAACATTCGACGTAGAAATCACATTCATCAAGTGTCAGTATTAACAGTTCATTACAAAAATTCACATACAACACATACACCACAACACAACCGATACACAAGTTCAAGTACCAAGTAAAAACTGTTCTGCTGTACAATTGTTTCCATACAATTAGAGACTATACCAAGCATCAAAAAGGAAAGTAATATCAGTTTTAACAATGATATTTAATACATTAATTGTTTTAAGCTGTTTAATTCTAAACAACCTGTAGCAAATATTGTACCTCAGCTTCTGGATCAATGACCCCCATCTCGGTCAAGTTTTTCGTCCAGTTTCCCTGATCCTTTGAGCGAATGCTGAGATGGTCCTTAGATTTGTTTCTGAACGTAAATGTAACTTCACTCTCTGTGCACGTCTTCTAGAGTTGAGTGGGAAGTATAGTTATTCAAATTATCGTTCTCCATTAGGCAAAAAGTCGATTCCTTCACGAAGGGCACGGTGAGGGATAAGAGCCCAAATGTATAGTTGATTTGCCTTTGCAAATAGTTTTTATTCACCGGAGCGAATATTTTCTTATAATGTCTTGCTAAAAACGCTCATTTTCTTCTCTATTCAGAATTCATTTTATGACATAGTATAGGGATCCCAGAATTAAGAAAACGTGCACAGAATACACTTCTTCCCGCAGCATTTCACACACAGTTTTTAACTGCTTTTGATGTTAAATAAATAAATAATGAAACATGAGAAATAATTCTTAAATATTCCAATAAACATGAAAAATTTCGAAATTGTACCCAGTATTTAACGGACGATGTAGGAGAAAAAAGTGAAGAAACTATAGAATATAGCCTTTGTAACGTTAGAAATACTTGTTCGTTATAATTATTAGGAGTGAAATAATCAAACCAAAAATAAAATCAAATGTTTTTAATAGAAATTATAAAATATTTAATCCCGAAGCAAGATTTCTGAAACAATTTTCCTATCTTCAGTAAAGTCTACAACTGTAACATTAAGACACTTTCAAAAGAAAGGGGTGCAAAATAAAATAGACTATAACAAAATGATAAACAATAAATATATGAAAACTGAGCGAAAATTATGAAACTTCTGCTTATGAAGGACAATAAACACATAGAAAATGTTATTGCAGATTAAAGGAACGCATCAGATGTTGAAAATTAAATTTGAACAAATCTTCCATTTCCTGCCGTTTAAGAAATAATAACCATTAATTTGAACCTAATAAATATTTTAAAATTCTCCGTTTAGCAAATATAGGCAAGAAAATGACCATTTTAGAAAACAATGAAATTTTAAGACATCAAAAATACAGATTTTACAGGATTTAATTAACATTAGTAATTACATTTTAAATATTTTTACTATTTTCCTTCCACAACTTTCTCCAACTCCCTTACTCCTACGTCACAATACTATCATTTAAAGATGGCTCTTTAGGTTGTCATTAATGTTCACCTTCCTTATATGTAAACAGATACATTAATAACAAGTCTACTTCTCATGGATCTTACAACAAAATGACCTCCTCTGGAAGATCTGAAAACAATAGATCCGATTCGTAATCGTTCTATGTGTTAGTTTTTAACGACTGTCCACATCGCCTCGTTGTTAGGCGTCGTACCACAAATAACGTACGACAAATGAGCAAATGTCTATGTCACACCCTGAAAAGTAGTCAGATCAGAGTTGATTCCCCAAAGAAACTCCTAAAAATATGTACAAAAAATCCAAAATCGGCAGAAAAAAAGCTATGCAAAAATGTCGAAAAATGCATTAAACCATTTTATAATAATAATAATAATAATAATAATAATAGTAATAATAACAACAACAATAATAATAATTATAATTATAATAAAAATAATAATAATAATAATAATAATAATAATAAAATAATAATAATAATAATAATAATAATAATAATAAACTAGACTGAGCAGGAAATTAGCATCATGGATCGAAAAAACAGAAAACTGCTTGCAATGCATTATGTCTCCCACCCTCGAGTTGATGCACATAGACTTTATGTATCACGTAAGGAAGGAGGAAGAGGATTCAGACAAATTGATGCCACCTGGCACAACGCAGTAGTCGGGGTGGGCAAGTATGAAGTCAGCCATCAAGATGACCGTCTAATGAGGCAGGTCATGAAATCTGGCCGAAGAATGGGAAACAGAGGCATTGTAAGTGTAGCAAGAAGCATTGCGAACAACACTATGCAAGACACCCAGAACGACAGAGACACTGAACTCCTGATACCACCTAACATGAAATGTGAGACACAAAACATGTTAAGGAAATCGTGGCGAGACAAACCACTCCACGGACAATATTTGAAACGAATGGATAAGATGCAGATCAATAAAGATCAATCATTTATGTGGCTTAAAAGGGGAAGAATGAAGCTAGAATCGGAAGCACTTGTAATAGCCGCCCAAGATCAGGTGTTGAGAACACATTATGATAAAGCGGTTCTCAAAATTTCCCAAGATGATAAATGCCGCATTTGTCAGGAACACTTAGAAACCATTGATCATATTGTCTCAGCTTGTCCAATCCTAGCAAAGACCGAATACTTGAAAAGACACGACAGGGTGTGTAGCTACCTCCACTGGCAGATCTGTACCACCCTCGAAGTTCCGAACACATGCCCCAAGTGGTACGAACACTCACCGAAACCGGTGACGTCTGTTGGATTGTGTACGATATTGTACGACCAACAAATTCAAACTGATCGCACGATGGCGGCAAACAAACCGGATATAGTCATCTGGAATTTGCAGAAAAAATCGTATTTTCTTGTCGATGTTGTTGTACCTTCCGATCAAAACGTTGTTACCAAGGAGGCAGAGAAAAGTCTTAAATACAAGAGTTTGGAAATCGAGATCAGCCGAATGTGGGGCGTAAAAGCACAGCTCGTCCCGATAGTTATCGGAGCGCTGGGATTTGTTCCGCAAAAATTGAGTAAGAACTTGCCTAAACTCCCAGGTAATTCAAAAGAATGGGAAGTGCAAGAAATCGCTTTATTGGAAACAGCCCACATTTTGCGCAAGTATTGTAGAGACACCGACAGTCCCTAGATCTACTCCTTAGGTAGATGGTTGCAACCTGGAGTAAATTTTATATTCAGCCGAGATATAACATCTTTAGTTGTGATATGGAGGAAATAATAATGATGATGATGATGATGATAATAATAATAATAATAATAATAATAATAATAATAATAATAATAATAATAATAATAATATTCATTGAGCCTCATATACAATTTCAATCGTGTATGACGAGTCAGATATGATATGCGCGGGTCTTACAATATACGTCCTTTTCAGAGTCGCTCTCTACAACCGCCCAAAATTACAGTTTAAAAATAGACTAAAAAGTAGTTTAAAAATAGACAATGCTTGTACATGTAATCTATTGTAATAAAATTTTATAAATAAATGGATAAGGGGAAATGTAGTTCCTCCCTCTGATCGGTGAGCGTGATGATGCGTAATGAATTGTCTTAACATTGAAGTGTACCGCGAACATTTTTAGTCCATATCTTAATGGCTTAACTCTTGGAGACCTCTATGATATTTATGAATGGTATCTAAATCATACAAAATCTCGACAGCAGTTACGTGCGGCAAGGATATTGTTTTTCAGGAATATTATACAAAATGGACTGTTAATAATAACGGTGTTGCTATTGGCTTCAGGATCTTTGGGAACTTAGTTTATATGACAAAATTGTTGGGTGTCAATTCATCGTATTATTTTTTCAGTCGAAAAGATCAAATTCGAAGAGCTCAAGAACTTCGTGAAACCAAGATGATATGACGATGATGGAAAATTCCCACGATATCCGTATAAAAGAGAAAGAGCTATCAATAAATAAGAATGAAAATGATGTGGCATTGGCAAGACAAAGAAAACAATTGGCAGTAGAAGCATTTGATTTCCAACCATACAATTTGTGATGACTAGAGATAGGATTTCCATGCACTATCAAATGCTAAAATGCGCTTGCAAACATGCACTATCAAATACCCAAATATGCACGATGCGGGGCAAAAATGGGCAAAACATGCACAATCAAATTTTATTTTACCATATTTGTAGTTATATTGCCTTTTTTACAAGTGAACAATTAACCATTTTTCTAAATTGTTATATGCCAAATTCATTCTTTTGTCAGAAAAATGTTTTTAATGCAGAAAAGACCTTTTTACGTCACATGACGTAATTGGAACATATTTCAAAGACGAAATCTAAGCCAATGGAAGGTCAAATTCTGCATTTTATGATTTTTCGCCATAAATAATTGTCAATTATCACAGGATATTGAGTTTGGGCTTCGTGTATCTGCCGTATCCTTTGCGATGTATGGTATGGCGTTGATAATTCATTTCGCAATAGTTGCTCACCGCACGTGTACTCGGTTTCGGCACATCCAAGTAGTGTATCGGGAGGTTAAAATGTGTAGTATAACAATAAACACCAAAGACAACAGCGTGCTATCAGGATCTAAGATCAATATCTATTTATACAAATATGGGTCAGTTTGAATATTCACAAATTATGTAGAGAAATAATAAGAAAGTACTTAATATGATAGATAGAAGTGTAAATATGCAGTATTCACTTCAAAAACGTCCAAACATGCATTATACATTAATATTTCCCAAAAAAAAACTACCAAAACACGCAGACATGCACAGAAAAAGTATCCATTTTTTAAACGAGTTTTTCATGAAACATATATTTACTAAGTTTCAAATCTCTACGAAGGTTAAGTAAAAACATGCATTTGCATGTAAATACTGTCTCTAGTGATGACAATACAATGTATTACAAATGAAAACTGTCCTGCTACAACTTAACTGTATATAAAATGGCAAGTAAATAAGGATGTTGCTATTTTTACACGTAGTATCAAAGCGTGGTGCAAATGAAATTGGAATAAAAAATCAATTGAATTTTGTAAATTGGGTGCTTTTTACTTTCTCGCCTTACGAATACTTCGTAAGAAGAGGAAGTTATGTAATCATGCGCCGGAAAACGGCGAATTTTCGTCAGAAAAACTCTTACAGCTGGGGACTGGTAACGAAAAAGTGTTGATTGATTGATTAACGAAATTCTGTTGATTGATTAAGAAAAAATTCTCTAACTCTTGGTGTAGCCAAAATCCACTCTTTGTTGCTTCTTCATACTGAAAAATCGATTGACGGCAAAACGTCCGTCCGTCTTCGGTCTGTCCGTCTGTGGTCAACGCTAACGCCTAAACCGTTCAACCAATTTTCTTCAAAATTGATTTTTCCCTGTTGATTTGGCTGATGTCAAGGCTCTTGGAATTTGAAACCGATATTTTAACTTTGGGGGGTACTTCACACGAAGCCGTTGGACATTTTCAAAATTTATTATAAAAAGACTCAAATTTTTTTATTAAATTTTGTTGTTGAATAGTGCAAAGGACATTTAAGAGATTGATGCAGGTACAATTTTCGTTAATATCCCCTTTTTTCGCAAAAAAAAAAATCAAAACTGCAAAATTGAAGATAAAGATTTTTGCCTCAGACAAAGTCGGTTGTACAAAATTAGAACTTTAAATAAGATCGTGTAAAATCTTTTTAAAAACCAGTAGTTTTGCGTACTTTGCGTTTCAAATTTACTAAAATTTTGTTTCTCAAAAGCCGCTCCAAATTCTTCCTTTGCATTTTCTTCACTTATGTAATAAGGGTCTGTAAAAATATATCGCTAACCCATTTCCGGGTAAAGATTGGTTTTTGGAAAATTTCAAAAAAAATATTTTTAAAACTCCAAAATTGTAGATAGAGATTTTTGCCTCAGGCAAAGTCTGTTGTACAAAATAAGTTCTTTAAAAAATTTCATATTCAATTTTCTGAGAAAACGAGTCGTTTTTACGTAATTTACGATTGAAATTTGCGAAAAAACAATTTCTCAAAAACCGCTCCAAATTTTCTCTTAAATTTAATTAATTTTTTTAATTTAATTTTAAAATTTAATTAAATTTTTCCACGTGTGTAATAAGGGTCGGCATATAAATAAAGGGGTGGTGCTATAGAATGGCACACACTTTCTCGCAGAACTTAGTTTTCTAATCTCTATAGTCTGAACTAGTTTTTCTGATATGAATGATTATCTTCCCACATACCTTCTTTGGGCGCCCAAAAGACATTTTTTTCACATTCCCTGGATTGGTTGGCTTCCTAATGCTAGAAATTAAACCATCATACCCTTATTACTAGTATATAAGTTAGAATGACATGCCAAAGTGATCGCAGTCGCTAAATAGCGAGCACGGACGCAGCTCCTCCGAGGGAAGCTTCGCTGGCTCATGTCATGGTCGGGGAGTATTATTTGTTACAATTCTCTGTTGTCATAGGAAATAATTGAGAATGCTAGAAACTTTATTGGAAACCATTCAAATCACAAATATTGATAATTACGATAAATGAACTGGAAGTGTCTGTATGTAATTTTCGAATTGTTTAACTTTTTAACAATTTTTCACATCTCTTCTTGGATTTGTCAAACATATGTATCATCAGTACGTCATATCAATTCTTTTCCTATGACGCATTTACCATTTTATGGCTCTGTTCGACACATACGATGCTAGTGTGGCGTAGTGGTATAAGTGCCGGCACGTTAACTTGGAGGATCCGATTTCGGGTCTCGGAACGGAAACAAATTGCTGGTTGAAAACACACACGCTGTTTTATGTAGAAGTACAACATTGCGGGGCATTTAGAAACACTACAATGTGCTTTGGTACCGTCACTACTTGAATTTGAATTTCAATGAGCCAGTAAAAAATATATCTATGGTGTAATTTTTTACACCATATCCCAAATTATTTTTTTACATGAATTTGGCATTAACCCTTTTATGCGTCTGCCCGAGTTCGACACATACGGCACTTGGTTGTCATAGTGGTATGAGTGCCGGCACGTTGGTTCTGAGGATCTGAGTTCGGGTCGCGGAACGGGAAAAGAATTTGCTGGTATAAAACACTTTTGCTGATTTATGTAGAAGTGAAATAGCATTTAGGACCATGCTGAAACAGTGCGAGAAAGTATGTGCTTTGGTAGTACCACTAGTTTATTTTTGTGTTAATTTTTCTTTGTGAACAAATATCTTCATTTCTTTTGTAAATAATAAACATTTTACATGTTTCATGATTGTTTATGTTTTTGAAATGCAAATTTTTGCATAGAAAGTATTTTCAAACCAACTTTTGAGTGCTTATTGCAGCTCAGCCATTCGGAATATCAACGGAGTTTATTAGATAAAATATTCTACATTTTCAGTCCCAATCGAAACTGTTCCATTGTTGTTGTTTTTTAATTTTTCCCGAGTTCCTGAGTACCTACGGAAACCATAGACACTTCTTAGCGGCCGGAGGTTGCCTTTTTTCCTTTCTATTTCTGCACGCATTGGAAATTAGTAATACAGATTTCAGAAACAGACAACACCCTGATCAGAAAAAAGCCGACAAGGTCCGATCAGCCAATACAATCAAACGAAAAATCTTATTGCAATATGTGATGCACACGTAATTCCTCGCCTCCACTGGGATGACTACAAAACTCTACCTAAACAAGAGGATAGTAGATGAAGTATTTAATTCTGATACTGATTATTTTGTGTATTAATGAGTAGCAAGTTAATAATAAGATGTAAACTTTATTTCATACATAAAATATAATGTTAACGATTCTTATGGGTTAAATGTAGCCCAGAGCCGGCATTGCCGCTATCCCTGCAGCATTTTGAACGTGAAGTCCTAGGATTCGAGTCCCGATGGTGGAATATATTCTACACTAGCTCAATAGGTAGACCAAATTTAGCCGCTGACTGGAAGAGAATTCTAGCGCTCTGCTGCTTTGATCGGTAGTTTTCCGTGGTTTCTCTGATTAATATCAAGCGAATTTGGAGCAGGACTCTAACAAAGGGCCACGGACCGCGCGCAATTTTTCCTTCCTCTTCTTTTTCCTATTCCCTTTCCTTACACCTATACACACCACACTTATATGCACTACACTAACCCCTCCCCTTACACATACACGTAATGGGAACTTGCACATAATGGGAACATACACATAATTGGGAGCTTGCCCCGGCTGGGGCGCTGCCACGCTGGGAGGAGATGCCTTGATGAAGAAATCCCCCCGCATGTCGACTTGGAAGTCGACACTGGATTTCGCCATCCAACGGGGACTGGGGAGGTTCTGCGCCACCACTGTAATCAATCATTCCAAATTTACTTTTATATATATTATAAAATTATATATACTATTATATATATTATTAAAAAATATATATACAAACACACACACTGATGTTTGTGAAAATTGCGACATCGAAAAGGAGACACACTATTACAATGAAATTTGTACCACATATTAGAAATATCACAATATACACATGATTAGAATTACAGAACTGTGCTAGCATTTTCATTTTGACGTTGAATATTTAGCACGGTGTGAAGCAGCCACGTGCTGCCATCAGAGCCTCTAGACCCCGTGGCTTGAATTAAAAAAGGGAGCCTGAATATGCTTCTGGGCAACACACTTCCATGCTGTTTCTATGCGTAACCATAAAGCATCGACAGTGGCTGCAGGAGGACCAGAAGGAATGAGTTGCTGATCGATCATATCCCAGACATGTTCGATGGCCGACATGTCAAGCGAACGAGCGGGCCAGGGAAGCAGTGGTACCCGTCGTTCTTCGCAAAAAGATTGCACATTTCTCGAGCCACATGATGTCGGGTATTGTTCTGCTAAAATATGGCATGTGGAGCGGCTTGCAGGAGGGGCAGTACATCGGCTCTAAAACCTTCCTACTGTAGCGGTTGCTGTTCAAATTACCCTCAATACGTACATTGTAGCCAATGGTGCCCCAATCCATCACACTTGGCATTTGTCCGCTGTTGCGTGGAACAATGCAGGCACGCAGATTGCGATCACGAAGGTAGCGTCGAATACGTATGCAGCCATTGCTGTGCCACAAATTGATGCGAGACTCGTCCGAAAGCACCATTTTTTGCCACTCAGCACACCAGTGAACACGTTCACGTGCCCATTGCTGTCTTAGGCGTTGGTGGTTTCTGGACAAAGGAATTCGACAGTGGTATGCGTGCGCTGTGGTTACATTGTGTGGTCCTATACCCGCTCGTCTCTATGTGCGACACTCCTCTATCCACTGGTTTCACACACGCATCTCTGTCGTAACAGCGTGCCCCATTCGAGCCGCAATGTCACGTATGGCAAACCCGCTTCCTGGAGACCGATGATTCTACCCCATTCGAACTCTCTCAGAAGCTGATAGTGCGCCCTTTGGCGTCGACGAGGCATACCGGCACTTGCTTGCACGTTTTCCCGTCGTTTGACGGCTCTATACTGATTAGATGTGGCGTAACATTGACCTGAACAGTCACACAAAAGAGGACGCTGCCAGACCAAAGTACACACCATCTCTATGCAAATTTAATCACTTCTTATGGATACACTACTTTACACATTCACCAATTTTTAAGTGATTCCAACCATTCCTTCTGGGTGTTGCAATTTTCACAAACATCAGTGTCACATACACATTTTCATAGAGGAATTACATGCAATGTTATACGTAAAATGTCAGGAGTAATTCGGCACTAAATCAAATGGAAAAGAATTGTACGAATAATGAACAAATTCCACCCACGTGTTTCTTGTAAGCCTCTCTTTATTAGGCTAGGAATTCTACAATTGCCTTACCCCTTGATTTACTAATTCGTGTTTTGACAAAAACGATTTGTACAAAGGTGGGAACATATTTGCAGCCAATAAGTATATCTGTAACTACAACACGCGACATAGTAATCATATTTAGCATGTGTCAGTATAAACAGCTCACAACAAAAATTCACATACAATATATGAACATTCTTTTACAACACATTACCGGATGAAATTAAGCGATTAGAATCGATAGGTAGACCAGTTTGTGCCAAGTACATTTTTTCAGCTACATAACTGTTTCTGTTCAATTAGAGATCTTACGAAGTATCGAAAAGGAAAATAATATTGATTTTAACAATGATATTTAACATCTTGGATACGATTTAGTATATGTAATTCTAAAAGATTAAATATGCTTGTAATAAGTTTTGGACTTCGGCTTGTAGTTTAATTACCCTCATCTCAATCAGATTTTTCGTCCAGTTTATCAGATCTTTTGAATAAATGCTGAGCTGGCCCTTTGTTTTGCTTCTGAACATAAATGTAGCTCCATTCTTTGTGTACGTTCTCTCGAGTTCGGTGGGGAATATTATTATTCAAATAATCGTTCTCCATGTTCTCTCGGTAGTAATAGTCCAATCAAATTAGACCAAACATTGGTCATCGAAGGGAAAAAATCCAGGAGTTTTTAAACATGGAATGATTGATTTTTTTTATACCCACCACACATTATACTAAAAATCCTAAAGTGTGGAGAGCGAACCGGTGATGGGGGGCGTTTAAAGGTGTTTTTTCTACGTTTTTGCATATATTACCATAACTATCAGTACGCCGAAACTTATGCTCTATACAAAATAAAGTAGGTAAAATTGACCCCAAAACAGTTCCCGTAAGATTTTGTTGTAAAATTAATTCTTTTGAAGTTATAGGCTCCAAAAGTTCTTGTTGTAATTACAAGGCCTTTTTTGAAGACATCTCCCTTGTAAAAATGATGTTATGATGTATTCAATGCACGGAAGTAATTTTATTTTTGTTCAACCTTTACCAACATGTATATTTTGTTCAAAAAACCTTAACATTTTCCATTGTATCAAATCTTATTTTGTACGTACTTGGGAGTATCCGAGGTTATTGGGTCCGAGATTACCAATACGTGACCCATTTGAGAAATTCTGGATCGTTGTTGACGTCATTCAGCATCTCCAAAGAAATGTTCGTTCGAAAAGAAATTCAACAATTTCGGAACAAATTTTTACTGCTACACGTTTTATGCCCTTCGCATCCGATAAATATAAATAATGGGACTTTCCCCAATTCCGAAATCATTGGATCCCCTCTTCTGAGAATACCCTTTGTCACTGACATTGTTTTAGTAGTCCCTCTATGCAGGGCCAGCGATTTGTGATATTAGTCCGAGTGGGTAGTTGTCCCGGGTGGGTTCCTCCCTCCCCCTCCTCTCCCCCCCCCTCCCTACCCTCCACCCACCCACTTCTCCCACCGAAAATATATATAAGGAAAAATTCAAACTGAATTTTTTCAAAATGTTTATCATTAAATTGTTATCACATTTATTTTAAATAACTTCAGTAGTTATTTTTGCAATACAAAAACAGCGCTGCGTTTTGCATTTTTTGATATAACATCATTTAACAATTTCTACAAATCGATTTTCTCGGTCATGTTACTAGAAACGTAAAGTCGCAACTGTTAAGCCTATCTTGCAACATAGTTGATGGCATATACTTTTTGAGTCGACGTAATACCGAGATACTACGTTCATTTCTGGAATTTGACGTTTATGGAATATTTCTCTCACCTCAAATTCCGATTGAGTATTTTACTCACTCGGAATTTGTGTGTGAGTGATCTCGGACTCGATAACCTCGTGTACAAGCAAGCATATACAAAATAAAATTTGACAAGGTGTAAATGTTGATTATTTGCACAAAATATACAAATGTATGTTGTTGATAAATGTTGAACAATTATAAAATTACTTCCGTGCATTAAACATATCATAATACCATTTTTATAAGGGAGATATCTTCAAAGAGACGTTTTGTAAATAAAAACAAAAACTTTTCGAACCTATAACTTTGAAAGGGTTAATTTTACAACAAATTCTTATAGTACCTTTTTTGTAGGAAATTTTGTTTACTTTAATCTGAAATCGAACAGTTTCGATAGGACTGATAGTTACGCGATACGCAAAAAAAGACGTAGAAAAAACACTTTTAAAAGGCCCCCTCACCTCCGACTCCCTCCCACTCCTTCACTTCAGGATTTTTAGTATAGTGGACGGTGGGTACCAACAAACAATCACGTCGAGTTTCAAAACTCCGGGATTTTTTCACTCTATTTGTCTAAATTAACTGGGCTACAAGTCAATTCTGTCACGAATGACATGTTAAGGGATAATAGCCAAGTTCTGCAGTTGATTTGCCTTTGTTAATATTTTTATTATACAGGAGCGAATATTTTCACAGCAATTATTGCTAAAACGCTCGTTTGCAACCTGTGTTCATAATTCAATTTAATATCTATAAGAATTAGGGCAGACATCTCAGAGGTCAAGAAACCGTGCAAATTGCGCTTCTCCCTGTAGTATTATCTCACAGTTTTTTAAAACTATTTTTGACGTTTAATAAACAAACAAATAAATAATTATGTAAAAAAGTAAATCATACATTCGTTTTGTGGGAAGGACAATATTATTTGAAATATCTAAGGATACCTTGAAATTTTATGCAACTTTACAATTTAATATATTGGAACTGCAGTTTTTATTACATTTTTTTTTAAATTTCTTTAATGCACTAGCATAGCTTCTTGTATTTGAGTCTCCTAAAGTTGCTCATATTTTTTGTAAGTTTGAAAGTTTAGATTTTTCTGCACTGGAATTTCTAGTTCTGTCAGTTCGTTTGAAATGTAAATCTCATACATAAGATCCAATTGATTTTACTCAAATAGATGAAACATTGTTTATAGGCATGTGTATTAAATATTCTGAAGTGTTGTGCAGAAGGAAAGACTCATTTGGTAGCAGAAAAGAAAACCCAAGTCCAAGTTTTTCCCTGTTGTTCTCTTAAGGTATCAAAGTTAAATGGAGCTAACTTAAGAGGGGGTGAATTAAAGGTGAACATGTCCGAAATGCACAAACTCGCATACATTTCATAAAATTTAAGAAATACTGAAATAAGTATGCATAAGCAAGAGTTTCAAATAAGTATGAGTATTCAATAAATACATATTTAATTGTTTTTAAATAAAGCTTTAAGCATGTAAAATATAAGTGATTTCTCGGTTTATTCTTATTAAGAAATATTTATATTACTTGCATGTATGTGGAAGAGAAACTTTGCCCTTGCCCTAGCCACCTCCCTCCCTATTTAAATTTCCTCCTGATATAGAATCCTAACATGGGATCTACTTCAAGTGGTTACATAATTTTATGAAATATGGTTGAATTTACAGTAAAATTTAGTAGTAGTTTATATCTAAAAACAATCTGTCCACCAGTGTCTATTACTTACAATGGGTACTATCTATTATTATTTGAAAAATACATTCATTATGAATTCTTGAGTTAAGTACCAATAAATATAAGGATTTCTATAATAGAAGAGAATAATTGCAGAAAATAAAGAAAGAATATACATGTGATTTAATTAAAATATATGTTTGACAAACACATGAAAAATGCCTTATTGTTTCCATGGTAAACAACTACCACACTGATAATGTAGGCTAAATGTAAAGTTCACTTTAAAGCACTGTAATTCATAGTTTTATGTAAATATCACATTCTTACTTTAAGCAAAGAAGTATTAAAGAAATGTTTAAGACATTTTGGCGTAATAAAATGTGCACTTTGATGTGACAGTTATTTTTGATAATGTGTTTGAAAAAGTGAAAATAATGTTTTTATTTATTTTTGTATACCATCTAAATTTAAAATTATTGTTTAAAGCAACTAGCACACTGATACTGTAATTACTCATACACTGTTCTTTCTTAGTAAAAAATGCTGTATTTAGGATAGGGGGATATCAGATCTTTCATTGCACTCAGATTTAAAACTTTACAAAATTGAGGAAATTGAATTGATTCTACAATGAATACGATTGGTACTGAACAGGTTGTTTATGAGCTATTGAACATTCCTGAAGCCAAATGATGGTTTTATAGTTATTATTTGTGTGATTTCAAAATAACTTAAAAGTTCTTTACTATTTCAGTATTTGAAGTTATAAATCATTTATATTTGAAGGTGTAAATCTATGTGTATAATAAAGTATATTATTCCATAGTAAAGGAGAAAGAAAGAAATAGTGGCCTCTTTTAATGTTATGTATCAAGCAAATTATATGTTTTAATATTTACTTTTGTAATATTTTCTTTATTTAGAATGGCTAATGACTTGATTGATGACCTGGCTCATGACAAAAGATCTTTGAGAACCTGGATTAATTCAATGTTTTTGTCCTTATACGAAGAGCAAAGAAGTACCACATAATTATTATTAAACTACTGAGTTTATTAATAAGTATTTGATGCACAGTTGAAGCTCCAACTACATCCTGCATTTGCATGTGAAACTTTGTTTCACTAAAATATTCTTTTTATGCTCACTTACTTGTTACTTTTAGTTAAATGAAGAAAAACAAGTAGTATGAAAACCTCGTGTAAGAGAATTCTTAAATTATTGTTAGTATTCTGAAATATCACTGAAAAAATTAATTTGCTTCTAAGAAAATGGAAAAGCTTTCTGTGTGTATTATACTTCCAGACAAATTAATTCTATAAAAAAGTTTGCCTTTTCTGATAATGATTTTAATGCATAACTCAAAGAATGTTATCTTATGACAGGGAAATGTTACATTGACTTTTATATTTTTTGGAAACCAATCAGTGGAACCATTCAGGGAAATAGGGTGGATGAATCTAGCCTTGCTCCCAATAATGGTGTAGTAAGAAAGTTGCTTGAGTGTTCATAACTAGTGTAGCATAACTAGTGGGATGAGTTTAGTATGTAAAGCTCTATTACTTCACAAATAACTAAATATAAAAGTAAAAACTTAGGGTCTGTTATAAAATGCATGAAAGGAGGAGGAGGGTGTTTTGCCAATTTCTATTTTCTATTAATAGAAATCAATGTGGTCAAAATAGTCATTGCTTAAATATAGATGGCTGAAACAGATCATCCCTCTAACTTATGCCTCGGTGCCAATGGGGAGAATTAATTTTTTTTATTATTTTCAGAAAAATCTTCAAATTTTTAGAGTTACATACCACATATCAACCCTGTGATATCACTTTGTATTGTGATTGTTTAGTACATATTTGAGAATGTAAATTCTGCCGTCATTGCTTGGGTAAAGAAGTTGTGGCTAAATAGAGGTTTGAAATAAATTGGTCAATAGGAATGTCAAAATCAATTCCAAAATTCTGAAATTATTAATTATATTAGTTTTAATTAACCATTAATAGGGATAATTGCTTGGTAAGAAAGGATTTTCACTGGATTTCTTTTATAAATTTAAAATTGATTAAGTACAAAACTTGATATTAGCATTTTTTTTAGTACACTAACAATTTAAGTAATCATGCTGCTGTGGAAGAATAGTTTAGTTATCATTCTCTTATCACATGTATTAAAAGATCATCATTTAATTAAAAAGTTAGTAATTTCTTAGAAATTATTTAAAACAATAAAAAAAGGATAATTATGTTGGTCAACATATTTCAAAATCATTTTTATAGTGATGAGACAGTAACAAAAATCATCAGTAAATTTTGTGGCTCAAAAGAGCACACTTTGGCAAAAAGAAATGAAATTACTCTTATTCATGTGCTGAAAATGATATGGTATACATCGATCCCCTGTTCACAAATTACTGAAAACTGATACCTAATAATTTTGTTATTTAAATATTCCGTTTCATTTAGACCCTCAATAAAAAAAATTGCAAGTTATAATGCATCATTTTACAATTAAATATTTATAAAATGTTTGGAAAATGAAAGAAAATATCAGCTAATATCAGTTTGGAAGGGGGAAAATATAAATAAAAATATCAGCACCTTGGACACCTGCATATGCACACGTTTGCTACCAAGGCCAGACTGAGAAATATATGACCCTAGCTTTTGCAGTGCAAACTAGACATCAAAAATAAGTTATTATAATAAAAAGGTTTTAATGCCTTTCAGTAGGTATTTAAAAGTTTATTAATTAAATACAGAACAAAGACATATATATGTAAACTTGAAATTAAGTTCTTTGCCAGTAATATGCAAAAAGGCCTGAGACAGATGGCTTGTGCAGAAAATGTATGTAACAGAAAATAAACAGTAAAACAGAAAAGAATGAAAACATCTGTAATTATTATAAATTTCTTATAAACAATATTACTAATTATGATTGTAAAAAAGCCACAAGTATCAACACAAGTCCAGTCCAGTTTGCTACTCAGGAATCAGGAAATACCATTCCAGTCACTGGTAGAGCAATGAATAAAAATATTAATTTATCCTACTTCCATTGATTTGAAATATACAAATGTATCAAATGGTACTAAAAAGGAGAAAATGGAGCACGGTTTAAATCTGCAGCCTTTTAGGTTCCCCTGGCTCCCCGAGGACAGTGAGGCAACAGGAGACATTGAAAAAGATGCAAGCCTGAATACATAGTGACTGCAAGGCACTCACATGTTCATGATGAATAAATATATTATTGAAGCTGACAACAATTCCAAAAATAAATATTTGCAAATAGAAATTGTTTCCCATAAACTCTTTTAAATCTGTTTAATATCAGTTATAACAAATATGACAATGTTTTGTGACTAGTTTCAATGTGCCAATCATAAGTTATTAAATAAAAAGCACCACTGGCTAGAAATAAATCTTTGTGAATTACATGGCAGTTATGCCATGGCAGTGCTGATGGATGGCACATTGGTGGTGGAAGACTTATACCTCCATAATGGAAAAATATCATCATAAGAAGTGAAATAAAAGCCACGAATGTTTTGCAGTAGTATTTTGCTGACACCCCAAATAATGTCCCTTTGTTTCATGTATTTTATGATATATCTTTATCATTCATAATTCAGAGGATTCTTAACAAACAAAGACACAATAAAGTCATAATTAGCAGATTTTTAATTTAAGTAAATTTATTTTGGAGAGCTTGTAGCTGTAAGTTCCATTCATCCTTTACCAAGCACATTTGATATGAAATATTTGTATCATTTGAAAACCAAAAATGTTAAAAAGAGCTTATTTATTATTATAGTTTTCCACTATTGTTTCTATCAATTCATACTTTTAGTACTTTATTTTTCTAAATAATATTTAATAAATGGCGAAATAAATAGCTAAAATTGAAATTTGTAATACAGTACTCTTAAAATGTAGTGAAGATCACAGTTATTTAAGTAGGTACCAGTGACTGGATATCATAAGTTTTGGATGTTTCAGTTATATTTATAAATAAAATCCATTTTTCAAATTGAAAATTATAAATGTAAAGGTATTTTTATTGTTTGTATTGATGAAGTAAGATATCATTGTCTCATCTGATTCTCTCGTGATACACATTTCAATGAAAAATTTCTGAGAAATTCCATTCCAGCTTCAACCAACTTAAGCATGTGAGTTTAGATCAATAAGGTAATCTTTCCTGTTCTCATGATGAAATTCATTGGCTACAGTTACATAGGGTATTTAATTTTCTCGATAATGCTAAGTAATCAAGTATTAGAGAGTAGTAAGCCACATCTAGTAAGAATTATGAATTGTTCATACTCTTAGAAAATTACAATTTTTAATGTTACAGAAATCTTTTGCCAATTTAATTTTCAGAGCATGATTAGAAGAAATTAATTTTCCTGTTTTTATTGATTCTATTCAATTTCTTTTCTAAGAAGTTTCGTGTTTACAATGTCAAGAACTTTACTTCATTTGGAGAAATACATCATAACAATTGGCAGACAGATTAGTGTGCTGCATATTACACTTGATAAAAATATTTTATCTCTAGATTGCTTGTTAATAAAGATTAAAGTAGAAAATCCCAAAACAGTTTGTTATACTCATTCAGTAGACATTACAAGAGGTGCATTGAGATTATTTCTTGAAATGTTAAATGTTCCTGTTGTATTCTCTTAATACAAATCTGTTAGAGTTTGTTAAAAAAACAATTTTAGAATCCCCATTATGTTTATTATCCCCGTTAGTTCCCTCCAAAATTAATACTGTAGTATCACTAGTGTCATATACATTGAAAAATGTATGATACATTAACATTTAAATTAACAGGATGATTAATTTTTGTTACTGTCATGAAACTGTCAAGCTGTTTTCTGGCTTTTATCTTTATTCAATTTTCCACAAAAATGCATCTCATATCCAAACCACAATAATGGATCATTGTATATGAAGTTTATATATTATATGATATTCAAGATTTCATGTATTAAATAAACATTTGCTATATTATAGGTACATTTTTCCTTTTAACATATCACTTTCTGCATCAATAATTTTCAGATGTATTGTTTGCGGAATGCTGGTCAGGTTTACCATCCTCAGGTTTAATCATATAGAATAACACATTAAATTTTTAATTACACATGAAACAATTGACTGCAAAAAATTAAAGAATTCACAACAAAATATTATTTACACAAAGTGAAAGCATTTTAAACAACCAAGAACATCCCTCCCTCACACCCCAAAACACACATTATTATATTGCAACAGAGGTTTCCTCACACAGTATTACACAATATATATTATGTATATGTACCCCATTCTACCTTGTGCATGTTGAGAGGTGACAATGCACAAGGCAATGGAGTGCATGTATAATATCTTGCATAAAACCCCTTGTTTTGCTTCTGAACATAAATGTAACTTCACTATCTGTGTCATCTTCTAGATTTCAGTGGGATATACAGTTATTCAAATTATTGCTCTCCATGTTCTTGTGGAAGAAGTTGATTCCTTCATGAAGGGCTCGATGAGGGATAATAGCAAAAATCTGTAATTGATTTGCCTTTACAAATAATTTTAATTACACAGGAGTGAATACTTTCTTATCAATTCTTGCCAAAAATATTTATTTCCATCTGTATTCAGAATTCAACTTGTACACAGGTTAGGGTGGGGATCACAGAATTTAAGAGTGTGAAGTGAATACACTTCTTCCTATAGTACGTCACAATAGTTTTTAACAGTTTTTGATATTAAGTAAACAATAAATAAATAAATAAATAAATAATATCATTGTCTATAATTTAATTATAGTATTGGTGGATTTTTGTACTTGGTTGTTTAAGATGTTTTCATGTGTCTAAACAGAACAGCATTTAATAGTAAATTCATGAATGTTTTGTTGTATGCATGATTTCATGTGTGATTTTAATTGTAAATTTAACATTGAGTTATTTTGTATAATAAGCTCTGATGATAGAATAACCTATTCCCAAGTGTAGGCTAATTAGTACAGTTTTTATTTGCCGACATTCGAAGAACAACATCAGTTTTGTAACACATGGTCATGAAATGTAGTGTATCAATTTTCCATAATGATTCTAACTTCATTTATACTTCCTGAAAATTATGAATTATAATGAAAAATGATCATGAGATATTAATTTTGTGCTAAGTTTTATTTTGAGGGAAAATTGGAAAGTCTGTATTTCCAGTAATGAACACAATTTCAATTGTAGTTATTGCTGTGTCTTATTATATAAGTATTTTTAGAACTTATTTTTAGGAGGAAAGTATTTGAGTCAATCACACTGAAAAAATAATCACATGAATATTGAGCACTAATGTTTGAAATCCTCCTTCCCTATCTTCCAAGAAGGTTCCCAATATTTTTCTTTCCCATTTACAATCTGTGCCAGTCTACACCATTACAATCTGTCAATCATACAACAAAATGAAATCTGCAAGAAACATAGCACTCTATTACAGCTGGAATCTTCTAGAGTACTATGCCATCTATTTACTCACGCCATGCTTTCTACAGCGTGCCTCATATAACTGCTTCATTGCACTGCATTTGCACTGCATTTAACCAGTTTTGTTTCTCACTATTTAGATGCCTCCACACCCGCAGCCAGGGAAGGCAACGGACTTCCATTGTACGGAGTCAACCCGTAAGGTGCTTACCAAACTGTGTGCTATGTTGTCGTGAGCCAAAGGGCATTACTCAATTTTCCCTTTTATATGTATTGTGTGTTTTGTATACTTGTTTCTGTTCACATTTGACTTGAATGTGAAAAGAGTATTAAAATTCCATGAAAATGCTTGTTGAAGTAGAGAGTTTGACTATCGTCTTGGTATTTGTGATGTTTGTATTAAGAGCTGCGGTCACCAAGAGATTGCATCGCCAATAAAACCTCACTACATAAATAAAAATAAAAATACATAAAATATCAGTTCATTAACCATGTATTTTCAACTGCCAATGAACATAGCTCGAACATTATAGAACATTACAAATTTAATTATCTTTTAAGCAAACTGAAGCAGATATATGAACGAAAATTGAGTTCACAGTATATTGTAAATTATAATCTGATCAATGAATGAATATGTAAAGCTAGCTGTCTCTTCGTGACTGTAGCTGGAGATGTGTTTGAAGTTTTGCTAACCCCTTGTTACATTGTTGGAATTAGATAATACATCACAATCCACCCAGCAAGTTTGTGAAGAAAGTAGATATATTCCCATATCCATTAACCAAATGAACTGCTCAACATGATCCATTATGATAGCACACATCAGTCTTATGTTATGCTTGAATAGTGTGACAATCAGTTTGGCTACATGCGGTTGCTACACTAATGCTAACATAATATTTTGATTTAAGTAGTCTTATTTTCATACAGTTGGTGTGTTTGATATGTGAAATACATCAATGTTTTATGGGTTTGTAGTCCTCATGTTGTCATGTGTGCAATTTACCACCTTGTTGTGAAGCTTCCTTGGTGTATAGAAGGAAGTGAAGGTTGGTTTTTACAGCAACTGTGTGTTTACCTTTTCATTCTTGTGATATATTTTCAATATCTACAGATGATAAATATGTACCAGTGTGTAATGCAGTTCCAGTAACCTATTAGGAAATTTATTCCAAAACTCTACTTCCAATACAATGTAAGATTTGTTTTACAGGCGTTCTTGAAAAAGAATAATATCGTCACTTCATACGTCTCATTTTGAAACCTTCACTTAATAGTTAATGCGAAGCCCATTTTCCCCTTTACATTCCTTTGCTATATTTTATTGCACTTGTTCATGTCATTCCATGATCATTACTGAATGATAACATAGATAAGTGTTTACTTTCACCAGAAAGCATGAGTATACAGCCTCAATTTACAATGCCACATTGACAAATAGGATAGAGCCAGGTCTGTTGTGCATCAGTGTTGGGTGTTGTTAGTCCCTAGAAATTAAATGTCATCCTTGATAGATTCACCATTTCCTATCTCCTTGTCATATAGCACCACATATTTTAAACATGATTTTGATACCCTTTTTATGTTAAACAATCATTAAAGGAGTCCATGACAACGTATGTATCACAGTAATTGTGGCTTAAAATTTGTTTCTACTTTGGTCATAAAATAAAACTTGAATTAAAACGACATGGAAGTGTCTAATTAACTTTTGACCTATTTAATCTACTTTTACAATTAGTTACATATTGTAGTATAAATCTCAAGCAAGACAACAAATATTAGTATTTAGGTCATCAAAATGTGACTATTTTTATTTCAATGAATACCTATTTCATTTACACATAGAAACCTGATAGTAGCAAGAGGCAGAATCCAATGAGATCTATTTGTAAACACAATAACTTCAAAAACACTACATGAACTTTTCAATTTGTGTACACATGTTATTTTTGAGAATATTTTCATAATACATGAAGGAATAGGTAATAACAGTATTATGAAAGCTAGAAATTCATACCAAAAAGTATGCACCACTTATATCACCTATTGGGTACTACTACTATATCAACTTGTTCACTCAGTTTTTGCATATTCAGAAATTATAGTTTTCATTCAAAGTTTTAGAAATATGTTCTTCTTCTGATAAAAATTAAATCTAACCCTTCATATCTCAAATGTATTTCTAATTTATTTACATTAATTAAAAAGATCATATTTACTATAAACAACAGTTAGAATGAACTTAAAATATATTTAAGTGATTTCTTGGAAGATAAAAATTACACATTCTTTTAAATATTCTCAGGTAAATGCGTAATGAATTTTCTTACTGAGTTGTTTCATGGCATACAGTTCATTTTGTGACTCTGACGACATGGTTCATTGTAGATATTGCTCCAATAAAATTTCTTCCAACACATTGAAACTCAATTCTCTAAAAAATGTGAAAAAGAATAAAATAATTCAAATATATATTTTAAAAATAATTGAAGAAATATTTCCATGACTATTAAATAAAAAATAAAGAGCTGATTAATAATGTATTTTAATGAAAATAGAACTGCAATAAAATGAAATACATTGTGAACCCAAATTCATTATGATTGCTATTAATCAGAGCCAGATTTAGGGGTTTAGGGACCCCAAGCATTATATCCATGAACTATAATTTTATTTTATTTTTTATAAAAAAGGGCAGGGAAAGAGAATGAAAATAAAACAGCATATTGAGGCATTCAAAAATTAATGTACTGTGCAAAATAAGAAAGAATTTTCAATTTTCAAATCAATTTTTGTTTTACATCAAATAAAAATTGTAATAGAAGTAATAATAAGCAAACCTAGCCTGAATTGTATCATTAAACTGAATGAATCCTCATATTTTAACACTAAAGGCCAGAACACAGTTAGCAGCACAATTTAAGGAACTTTCCGCTATATTGTATAACTATACAAATGCATTTTGAGTTGAAATGTATTTGAATACATGTCACTATATTTAAGCAGGTATAATTATATTTGATTAAAATGATTTAAAGAGTAATTTCAATACAATTTTATTTCATTTGTAAAAATTGAAAAAATAATAATAAAAGTGCAAAGGAGACTCCTACCAAATCAGGGACCCAAGTAGTGTTATATCAGGACAATAATAATACCTAACAATAATAATAATAATAATAATAATAATAACAACAACAATAATAATAACAATAATAATAATATAATAATAAAATCAACAACAATAACAATGATGATGATGATGATGATGTAAATAATTGGTGGAAGAAAAAATTCGAAAGGTCACCAGTGACAGTCATATACATTCTCATGTTCACAGTGCATATAAACATTCTGTCTGCTGATAACAAGAATTGTTCATTTTGTAATTATTTAAGGGTGCGTAGTAAAAAAATTCATAGTGACAAGAAGTGATTAACTTTGGAACTGTATATCCAGATTCTTATTTTAGTAACACTCTAGTGATGTAACATGAGGAGTGGTATAGCAAGGTAACAGTACCAACTGAAGAAAAATGTGATAAAAATTAATAGAATCTTTACCACATTGAAAAATTCCTCCCTTCACATGTTGTCTAGTAGGTACAGAGGAAAATTTGATTTTCATATTTTTGACCTATGAAGGTAAACCTATTATTACATCAGGAGTAGGCATATCAGTACTACCTGAAAATTGAAGTTTGCCTGTGGGTACAAACACAAAAAACAAAGAAGCTCTAGCTTACAATGGAATATTTTTAATGGGTTTAAAATATCATCAAACTACAATTTCCCATTGCAAACAAGGAGAAGGAAATGTGTTATATGCCCTTTTCTCTAGTTAATAATAGGGTTATCACATGAACTCATTAAAGAGTATGAGCACTCTTTTGGAAAGTATCTACTTTCCAACATTACACTCTTACTTTCTCATCAGCTATATACTTATGTAGTAAAGATAAACGTAATGCTACAGCGGAAAGCAGTAATTTATCGACAGGAAAACTCATTTGGTGGGTCTCTGATACTGGAAATGTGGATTATTCTTGCTCTTACATGAAGTAAATTACTTATTATCACTTTTTTTAATGAATGTCTTACTTATATACAGAGAGAGATAAACAGTTCCATTTAAATTATTTATTGACTGACGAGACATACACAGTTCCATTTTTTATTGATTCTTCTCATACTGTTTATATCACTATAATAAGTAAATTACTTCCTCTAAAATGTTGTGTAGTCAGAATACACATTTTGTGGATTCTTGATCGCAAAAAATTGTTTTACAGTAGGTCTGTCTGTCCATCCATGCACCAGCACGTAACTGTTCATTGGCTTTTCTCCAAATATGGTATTCCCCAATCAATCTGGTTGAGCTCAAGAAATTTTAAATGGATATTTTGATTTTGGAGGATATATTATATGAAGCCTCAATGGTATTTTCAATATTTTCTCAAATTGCAAAAGTTTTCTTATATTGCATTACAATTGCTTCAATTTTTTCTTTATTTTTTCTCAAATATAGCAAAGAATTTATAAGTAATACTTAGAAAGAAGTTATAAAAATGGCATGGGTCTCATTTTTGGTATTTGTGAAAATTGCAAACAATTTACATGGCAAAAGTATAATATTGAATACAGAGATTTTTTGCTTACTAAAATCTTTTCTAAAAAATTAGATCTTTTAAAAGGGTTAAGTACAATTTTTTTGCAAAAGCCAGAAAATTTAAGTTCAAAATTTCCTCAAATCTGTATTGAAGCTAAAGATTCCATTCTTAATGCAATATCATCTCATATGCATCTCATATGCAATTATCTATTCTTATGCAATTCATCTTTATCAATATTACATTAAATTGTTTTATGTACATTATTTCTAAAATATTCTGTGCTTTCTTGTAATTTTGAATTACATTGTGGCAAAGTTCAAAATTTTTCAGGTAAAACATAGGCAAAACACAAGTACTTGCATGTTTTGTTAATGACTAAATAGTAAAATGTAATAGGCTGTGCTGCACACACCAAAACTTTTTATGAGGAAATCCTATGGTAATAAATAATAATTATGATGATAAATTATTATTATTATTGATGTGTTGACTTCCATAAAAACTACTTTGATTTTAGAGGACTGTTTTCTAAAATATTTACCTACAGTATTGCAACATTTCCTATCAATTTATTTATGATGAATTTCCATACTCTGTATAAATTGAAAAAATAGAGAACAGAAATTGAAATTACCTCTGCTGGAGTGGATAAGACAAGATACTATTAAAATAACCAGGAACTAGATTCCAGGGAGAAAAGAGCCCTGAGGGGTAAATGAATGGATAGCTTTCTATCAACTTCCCATGAATTGCCATAAAGTGTAAAGAAGTCTGCAGGTGTATGTAAAACAAGAATTACATTTAATTATAAATTAATAACAATTTTTGTGTTGTAAGATTAATTATGATTTAGGCTTCACTAATTACTCTATTCCACAACAAAAAAAGGCAAACATATTTAGTGCTTACGGTGCATAGTACTGTAAAAACAAAGTCAACAATTAGGCCAAATTATGCTGCTGTCACCTGTGTAATCTTGGATATTTAAAAATGAGCTTGTCTCAAAAGAAAAATTCAGGCTATGTCACTGACTCCAATTGCTACCTACAGAACTTCAAATAAGATGAATCCTCATATGGACAAGTCTGCATGGATATGCAGTTCCATTGTACATTTCAGTTTGCAAAGAGTACCTAATCAGTGTTAATCATTCAAATCGTGTAAATTCACACAAGTCAACAATCAGAATTACAAATTGGAGTCCTCTTCAAATAAACTGATATTAAAAAATTAAACTTTACTCTCTAATCTACTACTAATCATAATATTAATAACAATTACATTTTGTACAATTCACTCTTGAAACAATTGGTTTAGCAAATATACATGCAAATGAAAAAATAGTTTACATGTGTAACCTGAAGAGAATTAAAAGTTTCTGACTTTAATTTCCAAGATTCCTTAATTATGAATTGATTAATTTTCACCTATTGTTTTTCATTCACGTGGTGGTATATCATTGTCTATTCTTTCTTCCACATGTAAACAATCTTTAGAAATCATAAAAATGTATTAACACTAAAGATTATCAACATTGAAATAACATTTTCTCTTGTTAAAGAGATATCATATTTACCCGAATATAAGATGAGTTTTTTTTTCCCAAAAATCTCATTAAAAAATATCTTATATTCGCAGTCAGTTAAGATGAGTTTTAACATTGTTTTTCCATGTCATGAAACTCAAAAATATTGATGTAACAATAAGTTGCAAAGACAATAAAGACATCACGCACATCTGTTATTACTTTGGAGACAAGTGGGACAAAGCAGGGAAAGGAGGATGAAGTGAGCAAGGGAACTAAATGAGACAATGGGAACAATTTTTAAAAAGGGGTTCTAATTAGACAATGGGGCAAGGGGAAAAAAGTGACACAAAGGGGCATAAAGTTGGAGGATGCCGCCATATGGGAGAACCAATAAGAAAGGATATATGTAAAGATGAAGAGGAAAGTGTCAAAAACCATGATTATGATGATTTTAAGGAACAAGAAAATAGTGATAGCTCAAGCAATAAGTTTTATCATCCTCATCAACAAGACAATTTTCTACTTAATTTGAAATTTTTTATGAACTGTAAGTCTTAATTACAAATTTTAAAAATTCTCAGGAGGCCTCTTCAAACTTAAATCATTTTATATTTAGGGACAACTTATATTTGGGTAAATATGATATTTCAATATCAGTGTTGAGTATGAACATGTAATATATTCAGTTTCTTTCCCCAATATCAATTTGATCTCTCAACGTATCAGAAGAGTTTTAATTTAAAATACAAACAAATTCAATAGTGTAATAAAATGTTTCATTGTTTTCTTGTGCAATGAAACTTACTCATAAATGTAAAATTAAATAATATGCATATGATCTTCTCTTTAATTATGAATATTTATTGAATTCTTCTTACAAATTAGTTTAGGTAATGTTTTAATATGAAATTGCAAGAATATTTTTCAAGAAGTCATAATAGTGGCATTTGCATAGCTATATATTTAAAATTTGTAATCTCAATCCAAAAAAATCAAATATAATGCAAAAACAGAGATAAACTCACATACATTTTATGTGCTGATTTGCAAACCTCCTGAGTGCTACAAAAAGTATAACACAAAATTAATTTAGTATGGACAACACACACACAAAACACAGAATGAAGTGAATAGTGAATAACAAAATTTTCCCTTTGGATGAAAGTCAAGAGGGTTCATCCAGAAATAAAATGTTACTTTCACTATTAATTTCATTTTGTGTTGTTTTCTTGTGTGTTAACCGTACTAATTAAAAGCTATATTTTTCATTGCACTGAGGAGGTCTGCAAGTCAGTTGACAAAACTGATTATTTGACTGCTTTTTGTTTCTTCATGTGCTGGAATTAAGAATAAAAACTTTAAAAAATTTTCAAAATTTCGCTATTTAATTCTTGCAAGAGAACATAGTCTCATAATACATAATTATTCATGTAATATTGAAACAATTTTTAGGATGCTATAATAACTATGTATTTCAAAACTTTGTTGTAATATGTTACCTCTTAAGACACAACTGGTTCTAAAAGGGATATAGAGATATTTTACAAATAGATGAGACATGTCAAACTAATAGTGACATCCATAAAAATTGTGTCACAATTCTCAAAACATATTTAACATAAGATTTTATTTGCTTATTATATACTTCCACTTGCTATTTATATACTTCCAGATAAGAAAGAAGATAACTAAATGAGTAAACAAAAACATTGTTTGACATGGACTTCATTTGTATTAGAACTTTTCACATTTTCTTTTATCCTCTGCATTAAATGAAAGGATATGTCACAGAAGCTCGTATAAAAATACATTAGAAGCAAATGTTAGATATAAGTACAGAATTAAATATAGATGTTAGAAAAAAAGCATTTGATTCAAACACCTACTCATTTATTTTCCAGTTAACAAAAGCAAAATAAACACTTCTTTAAGTAAAAACCCCTTGCATGGCCAGACATAAGAATCACACTCATCTTAGAAAATTACAACCATTGTATTCAGGTATGCATGTTGAGTATGGGTGCTGAAGGATTGAAATTGAATGAAAGAAATTTTGAGAGATGACCTATTAACAGATCATTGATAAGAACAATAGTGTAGTAATAAGAATAGTGCTCACAATCAGTATTTGTTTGAGTGTAAAGAGAAAGACAAAATTGAAAAGGTAACTCAGGTAACTCTACAGAAAGAACACCATTTAAAATTTATAACTTGATATTGTCCTTGAAAAGAACAGATACTGGAAGTAGATATATGCTTTGTGCACAAAGAACTCTGTTAAATATGTTCAAACTATTATCAATCAAATAGTTGGTAAACTAAATTGCTTACAATAGAAACAATTACATAAATAACTTTATTTTATTTTTATTCATAAACTTTAATTATTGATAATGAAAAACTTTCTCAGGTTTCCCTTCAATGAATTAAAATTATTCTTTTAATAAGCAAAACATCAATATTTTCTTTTCACATCAAAACATTAGGATCTTTCTTTTTAGAAAAAAGATTTATACATTCTTGGTAGGTACTTTTCCCCCTCTCTTTCTAATATTTAAATATATTGAAGAAGGGTATTAAATTTCATTTAACCAATTATTTTTAATTTTTATATGTAATAATAATAGATGAAACAACAGTGAATTTGAATTATGATTAAAACTTTAAAGTTCAACTATATTTCTCTTGGATCAGTTCTCTTATAGAAATGTTGACCTCACTCATTCAAGTATTAGGAATGTGACAAGACTGTTCAAGAATTGCATTGTCTTCAGTCATACTACTTTACTATGATGATAATTTACTTACAATATTTACTTTCCATTTCTATTTCAAATATCTTCATGGCAAGTAGATTTCAGCAAAATAATTGAATTGTGTGCATTATAATTTTGGCATTGTTTATCACTAAACATCATTCATCTAGATATTGAATTCTGTGTGAGACTTCAGCTCATATGTTATGTATGTGTTTAAATGAGCACATTTCCTTCCCGCCCTTAAAATATCATTTTTCTCTCTTAATTATGCATTTCACCATTTTTTCTTTTCAGTAATGTCATTAACATAAAGCATACGTGATGAAAATCCAAATAATTCTACCACTATCATAATATGATGTTCGTATAATTACATTTGATCTTATTATGTTTAAGTGTGTTTTAAATTTAAAGAACAATATCATGAAGCAGAAATTTGTATCTTTTGGCCTTTCTTCTTCTACTGTAGTAAAAATACTATTTGCTTACAAGTGAGAGAAGTAAGTTAAACATCATTGTAACACCTTAAACCAAATTTCTAATTTAACTTAACATTGCATGCTCATAACTTCAAATATCATTGAAGGATGATTAAGATAAAATTAGTATTCTCAAAATTCCCTCTCTCAATTTACAATAAAGGTGCTAGAGAATTTTGTAATGAAATACCCAAGTATATATTTATTACATTAAATATTTTGCAGAGAGATGAGCTTAATCTAAACTATTGCTCATTCATGATGCTTATTTTATTGAAACAGAGGAAATTAAATTCTGTGTCTTGGAGGTAAATAATTTGGCAAAGTTTTAGAAAGTTGTGAGAAAACAAATAGCCTGTAATAGAAATAGAAATATGTGTTTTGGGTGTATGCTTTTGTAATTAACATTAAGTTAATTTTCTCCATTACTGATTTTAAAAAGGATATTTCCTTTTTTCATCAAGCAAGCTTATTATCAATAGCTACTATATTTTTTATCAATCCTGTTCTTTTTAATATTCTTTTTGTGTAAACTACACTGATGAAAACTAATCTATAATTGTGAGAGCTAATTTTTTTTCTTAATTAGGCAAAAACAAAACCCAGAAACAATTTTTAACAACAAAACAGTAAATGTGAACAGTGTTACACAAATTGATGAATTTTGTACGATTTTTACTTTTCCTGGCTTTGCAATAATTCACCTAGGTAGGATTTCAAGAAAAATGCAGTAAATATTATGTAATCAATAGGGAACACTGAATCAAAGACATAGATAACAAAGTCATGTCTAGACTTCAGATTTTATCCAAAGAATGTAATACAATGAAATAGATATACATTTCCATGCTGACAGTTAATATGTAAATGCAAAGAAAAACAAATAAAAACATTCTATTATTATAATTAAAAATATTTTGATGCAGAATTAGTCATTATTATAGATTATTACATATTCAATGAATAATGATGTTGTAACCTCAATTACTTTAGAGTTTTCCAATCACTCTTTTATAATATAGATCAGCTCTGGGCAATAAGTAAATCTCAATCAACAGATCAATTGATGTGTATTTTTAAACCTATTGTTAAAATGCATACTATTCTCAATAGTATATTGCTTTAATGATACCGAAAAAATATTGACTGAAATGTTTAAAATGAATTCTGTTGGGACTACATTTAGTATGCTGAATGTTTTCAGTGTTTCATCAGAGACAATTAGTTTTTATTAAAATATGTGTCACTTCTGTTAGAAATATTGCAAGGGGGTCAATCCATTTTAAGTGGTCCAGAATTTAATAAATTGGTCATTCGACCATCTCGAAAAATTCATATTTAATACATTTATTTCCTTATGTTCTGGCTGTTCAAAAACATCTTTAATGTTTTTTTTTATTGTACCTGGTTTAGAAATTTTTCTTTTACATCATGCGCCATTTTTCATGTTTGTAAACGTTTACTCTTTTCTAAATTACTCACCTCTGGATCTTTCTAGCATTCTAGAATAAAAAGTATTGAATTCAGTATACTCTGGCCTACAAATAAAAGTATTATTTACCTTCTATGTTTTTATTTGGAAAATATTTGCAACCAAATCTATGGAACATGAATTAATTAAATTTGATATTCAGATTCAGAGAGTAATTTCTCAAAGAAGGAATACAATCACAGCCTACATTTTTCAGTACTTTTACACATAACAGTAAAATTACTTTATGTAAAATATCATTTGTAAATAATGTACCACTTGAAAATTACATCCTCTTAAAAATTTGAATTTTGGATTTTTTTCCAAATTTTCAACTGTAATATCTCTGTTGGGGAACCAGATAAAAATCTGATATGCTGTGTTACCAAACTTAAGTAAAAATTTTAACTTTTGGATTTAACTCGAAGTACTTTTTAAAAAATTGTAAACTTAAGCAAAAAAAACCAAACTTCATTTCCACATTGTAAAAGTACTGAAAAAATGTAGGCTGTGATTGTGTTTCTTCTTTGAGAAATTACTCTCTGAATCTGAATATCAATTTTAATTAATTCATGCTCCATAGATTTGGTTGCAAATATTTTCCAAATAAAAACATAGAAGGTAGGTAAATAATACTTTTATTTGTAGACCAGAGTATACTGAATCCAATACTTTTTATTCTAATTCTAGAAAGATCCAGAGCAGAGTAATTTAGAAAAAAGTAAACGTTTACAAACACGAAAAATGGCGCATGATGTAAAAGAAAAATAGTCACCATTTCTAAACCAGTTACAATAAAAAGACATTAAAGATGTTTTTGAACAGCCAAAACATAAGGAAATTTATATATTAAATATGAATTACATATGAATGCAAGAGTGGGAAATGAAAGTATACCAAAGACTGCAGGAAAGTGGGGAGAAAGTGTAAAAAATTACAATGGAGAAAAATTGAGGGAATTCGCAGCTTTCAATGAACTGTATATTGCAAATACATTTAAAAAGAAAAAAAGACATTCATAAATATATGGTCAGCACGAGGTAGTAGATCCATAATCGATTATATAATTGAAATCGAAGAATATCAAAATTATTAGAAGATACAACAGTTAAAAGAAGCTGCGATATAAACTCTGATCACTTTCTAGTAGTATCCCATATAAAATTATTAAGAAGATGGGTGAAAAATAATTCAAGATTCACAGCGAATGATAAAGAAGAAGTATACAAAGTATACCTCTTAGAAGACGAAAGCGTGAGAAACCTATATCAAAATAGAATAAATAATCATCTTCAAAACCTTATCACAGAGGAGGAAATAGTAAAAGAATGGCAAAACATACAGCAAATAATAAAGGAATCCGCAGATGAGGCAGTAGGATGGAAAAAGAAATTTCAAAAAAGAAAAGGTTTGAAAATTTGGAATGATGATATCGAAAAAAATGTTTAGCTCAAACAGGAGAGATACAAAATATACCTTGACAACCCTACTGAAAATCACAAGGAAGAATACAAAAAAGCTAGAAACAAAGTAAAAACAATTATTAGAAAAGCTCACGCCAATTCATGGGAAAGATTTATTGGAAGAATAGGACATGATATATACGGGAGACAAACATTAGCCTACAAAGTAATGAAAACATTGAATAGTAATGAAAGAGAGAATGTACAAATTAATGCAATTGAAAAGGAAAGATGGATGAAACATTATAAAGCATTATGGTACGATGAAAAATGTGAAATAATAAAAACTACTACAAATACAGATGACCTAACAATAGATAAACTACATGAAGCACTTAACAAATGTAAAATTCGAAAAGCACCTGGTATGAATGACATGAACACAGAACTACTAAAATACTCTGGAATGTTATTTCATCTAAGCCTGCTTCATTTCTTTAATATGTGCTGGAGAAATAAACAAACTCCTAAAGAATAGCAAAAAGCAAAAGTAATCTCACTTATAAGAAAGGTAAACTGAGGAGACCCAGACAATTACAGAGGAATAAGTCTATTGGATACAACATACAAGATCTATGCAAGAAAAAAATGAAAGATTAAAATAATAGCAGACCACCTTATATCAGAAGAACAAATGGGATTTCGAAAAGGCAGATCGACTGCTGATGCCATTTTCACATTAAAAAGAATAATAGAAGAAAGACGTGAACACAACTGTGAAACACACCTAACATTCGTGGATATAGTAAAAGCTTTTGATAATGTCAATAGAAGCCTTCTGTGGAACATAATGGAAAGAAGGGGGTATCCAAAACACTTGATAGAGGTGATAAAAGGACTATATGAAACAACGAGCATTAAGTTGGTTATAAAAGGAAAATTGACAGAAGAGATTCCCACCAACAAAGGTGTAAGACAGGGCTGTTGCATATCACCGACACTTTTTAATAGATACATGGACAACATGTTTAGAACATGGAAATTGAATATAGATCGAGGGATCTATTTTAGGAAAATATTTTTAAATTCTATTTTATATGCAGATGACAAAGTGATAATACAGGACACTGAAGACAAAATGCAAATGGCAGTATATAAATAAAATCAAACTGCAATAGAATATGGTTTTAAAATATCCACAGAAAAAACTAAAACTATGGCATATAAAGGAAAATACCCAGTGAGAACAAAGATTGTGATAGAAGGAAAGAGTATAGAACAGGTAAAATATTTCAAATATCTAGGTTGCCACATCTCGTTTGAAAGAGATATAGATTTAGATGAAAAATTTTAAAAAATTTAGAAATATATGCGGCATGATACACAGACATCTAAAAAATAAAACTAGGATAAAAACAAGAATAAAATTCTTCAACACAGTAGCTGTGCCATTGTTAATGTATGGAGATGAAGCAAGAGTTACATCAAAAAAGATAACTCTAAAATCCAGGCAGCTGAAATGAAATTTTTGAGAAGCACTCTAGGTTATTATATCCTAGATAAAAAGAAAAGCACAGAGATAAGAAATAAACTGGGGGTCGAACCACTGCTGGAGAAACTGGTAAGAAATCAGAAAAGATGGTATGAACATCTTATACGAATGCCCGACAGCAGACTACCAGCACTCGCAGTGGACTACAGATGCAGAGGAAGAAGAGATGTAGGAAGGCCCAGAAGGAAGTGGACACCGGAACAGGTTCTTGAACCTAACCCTTGAAGTGCAGAAGAAGAAGAAGAAAGATGAATTTTTCGAGGCGGTCGAGTGACCAGTGCTGGACCACTTAAAATGGATTAACCCTTGGGTTGATGGCTTCTTTTCTTGGTTGTGAATAGTAAATCACACATCTAATAAAATTACCCAGAACTGATGTAGATTAAGCAAATTTCTCAGAAGCACTCGCTGGACACAAAACAAGAAGTGCTGTCTCTACCTACACCTATGAGAATATTGCAACTTTACTCTAAATTTCAAATGTAATACTTAGCATTCTGATGTTTTTGAAATAATACCTCTGAATTCTACAGAAACTTTTAATAATAATAATATAAAACATTTTTGTGAATTTAAAAATATTTATTTATAAAAGTGAAAATATTCAAGCATTTACTCAAAATGTTTTATTAGTTTCCATCTCTTTTGAGAAAGTGCATTGAGGACACCTTGACCACATTTCTTCATCAATTCCAATCACAACTGACATGAAGACATGTTACCTACTAATTCTTTCTTTCAATATAATTGTTTTCTTTTTTAACTTATTTTTAATTACATTTAGAATAGACCCATATGGTTAGAAATTTGATAGGTATCAGTCACAAAGATAAAGGGCAAAGTAAGTTAATTGTTCAATGTGTCTGAGAAATTATTCTGCTATTTTGAATTTCAGTGTAGAACTTAAATTACCATGTTAGTTTGTTAAAAACCTAAACAAACATGATTGAAAGCTTCCTGCTTAATAGAGGCGCAGTTTTTGAACATGTAATAATTTAAAAACGAGTACATTCTATCATCTGTTCATACAATAATATATTCCATTTTGTATACATGAAATGGTTTTAAATATATATGTTGAAGCGCATCTCTGGCATGTAAAATTTGAGGGGGACATCAAAGTAAGTGACTGCTGGTACCTCCGCAGAATTTTATTTTAAGCCACAATACTCAATTATCTTAACCTACAATGCATACTACCAATTTTGTAATGCTAATTGAACCAATGATTGTCCTACAACAGTCACTGGCTGCAATAAATCTGGGTGCTAATTCATCTAGGTTTGAAAGGTCCAACAAATCTTAATGTGTATTGCAGATGATAACTTTATTCAGTCATTTCTATGTTGTGTTCTTAAAAACATTCTTGGCCTTTCAAGGGAGCTAAAGCTTGCTCATATTGGTAACACAATTATTCATCTGCCCCAAAGCAAATTAATGGGTAGATTTAGTCTAGTTAATGTGTCTTTGTTAACAGGATTAAATGAACTTAGAATAAAACTGCAGGATGTATTTGAACATTTTGGTGGACACTATATCCACATGTGTTTGTATCTGCTATGCATATTAAGGTAGTCATTATTTTGGTCAGGATGGGTTTTCTTGTATCTCCCATTTCAATATATTCAAAATGAAAAATTCAGATATATAAATTTTTAGATAGATTAATCATTATTAACCTGTAATATGAAATTCTTTACAAGCATATTTTGGATTTTTATTTTAAAAACGAAAGCCTGTAAATATAATCATGGATACCAAAAAAAAAAAACATTGGACTGAGAGTGAACCTTTTAACAAATGAATAATGTTTTTTTAATAAATGTGCTGTTGAAATTAGGACTGCATGGCATTAACATTCAAATATTTCTATGCTAGACCAACCAGAAACTGAAATATCAAAAAAAAGTAAATGATATTAATAAAAATTGGGAAATAGAATAATTTTCACAAATCGTTATTATTGCAATAAATTTTGGATTATTGAGCAATTGTTTGAAATAAAATAGTTTGTTGTGTTTGGTTTATGTTTCTCTAATAACACACAAGATCTGAAGTTTAGATGAAAATTTTTAAAAATGTTTGTCCATTCATAGTTTAATATTCTTGAATGTACTGATTTCTCTAATACTTGTCATTACAAAATTTTGTAATGTATTTATAGAACAAAAATGATTCATTATAATTTGTTTTTAACCTATTCAGCAAATAGTAGGATTAAGCATCAGGAATACACATAATTAAACTAGTATATTTTAGAATTTTTTAACATCCTTTTATATTTTTATTTTACTACCAGAGCTACAGCCCTCATTTAAATGACAATTTTGAATTAAAACATTATGCAAAAATTTTGACATTTAGTCAAAGGCGAGCTCTTTAATACACATGGAAAATTTTAAGTGTTCGGTGGTATGGGTTAATACTGTTTAACCTTTTGCAGTCCTTTCACTTTTCCATTTTCTTCGTCCGGTGTCCCACGTCACGGGACTTTCTTTTTTCCTGGTTCTGGTCCTTTGTCCTGTGGAGCGGGACTTATATTTAACTCTGTGCTATTTCACTCAGGTAGATGTCACCAGTTTCCGGTACCAATAATTATCTTCAGTAGAGATTAGGCAGCATTTACCTTCATTGTAGCCAGACTTCACCCGTTTTGTGTTGTTTGAAACCAGTTTGTTTACAAGTCTGCAGTTGAACTTATGAGGGCATTAAGAAGTAAGCATTCCAGATTGTCATCGCTTGAACTGAATGAATCAGTAAACAATTCTGAGAGTTAAAATTTTCAGGAAAGTAAGAATTTGAAAACATTTCTCGAGTGATTCCAAGAAGTATGAAGAAAATGACAGTAATGATAACTCAGACTTCGTTGATACAGGCATTATTGGTAATGGGGTGAAGCTCTCCGCACCAAACATTACATTACAAAATGATGTATTATGAATTAGGCAAATAAATTAAAATGTTTTTTTGTAATAATACAAGAAATCTTTTGGAATCTGAATACAGTTTCTTACGCCGCGGCGTGCCAGACCGGTGCCACCAGGTACCTAAGGATTTAAAGGGTCTGCAATGAGGAAAACGCTGAGTCCTGCCATGCAGGACAAAGGACCACAAAGGGTTAATCACACTAAAAATTTGCAACTTTCAATTTTTTCAGTATAATGAAGTGGAGAGATGAAAGAAATACCAACAAAATACCTTTGCCAAAGTAAGAACCATGCTCATGCACCTAATAGGATGCATAATTTCTTAGAGATACACACTATTCACAAAATTTGTGTAGAATTAGTAAAAGTAAAAGCACAAAAAAGCAACAACAAAAGCACCACATCAAATCAAATACAGTATTTTTCTCCTTTAAACTAGATACACATCACCTGATGCAAGCTCCATTTGTGCTCTTAAAATACTGCATTTAAACATGAATATTCAGTTCCTAGATGAATGTTTATCAAAATGAATGAAATGTGAAATACTTGTTTATCATTATTAATATTACTAACAAATATGAATAACTGAAAACATGAAATTATCACATACAGAGTTTTTAGTTCAACGCACAACCCATGTCTGAGATCACTTGATCTTGTTTTGGTAATTTAGTCTCTTTGCCATCTTTCAGCCGAGCCATGCCTGGCTCATTGAGATAGCAGAGGAGGAGGCGACTGTCAGGTCATAAGCTACAATTTCCCTGTTTCTGTTTTCCCTCTTAGGCGGGCAGGTACGCAGCTTACATGCCGGAATCTTTTCGTGCTGCACAGGGTGGGGTGGGCTGAGGCATCAGCGTGGAAACAAAGCATCTCTTTAAGCGATTCTGTCCAGCATTCTTATGAAACAAAACTGCAATACTGAAGATGTTGAGGGAAGTTATGTCTGATTTATTGATTTATTAACAGCAACATAACAATAATTATTATTCTCCAATTATATTCCAATAATTATTATCTTGATATTAAGCAAATAAAATCTTAATAAAATTATTAAAAATACTAATAAAATATAAATTAGTACATTAATAATTATTGGAAATAATTAATAAAAAAATCATAAAATATAATTTCCTTAAAATGACAAAAAACTGGCTGACTAAATGCTCAAAGTGACCACCATTTACCAAAAGAAGGCATTTACTCTTTTCGTGAAGTGGCTGCAGTATGTTGAAGAGTAACAAAGACAGAATAAGTGCTTTCTCTCCCTTTCAACTAAAATTAGACACACTCTCATCTCAAAATCTGAAGGCGTGCGGCCAGGGGTTGCTAAAAGTGAAAGGGATGCCAAAGGTATTTCACGCGTTGCCAAATTGCCAAAACAAGAGGTGATGCTTCCAGACCTGGGTTGCAAGATACGATAAAGACCCGGTATAAAGATATGATAAATTAGAAAAAAATTAATATTTTACTTATATGAAAATAGCTTTGAAATTTTTGTCTATTATTTACTTTCAGATAATATTTTTAAAATTAATCTTCAACAATTTCTATTGAAAACAATACTGAATAATTGACTTTATACTAATAAAGGAAGCCAGGAAAGTAAAATTCATGATATATCTTATTCAATTTGTAATAATCATCACTTTGTTCACTTTTACCTTTCGCATTGACATTACAGAGCATTGTTCACACATATTCAACATCGTTACACAACATTGTTCGTTCACAAAATTTGCAATTTAATTATACTTAATGGTATTAACTCATATCTTTGATAATTAGACAGTTCAGTATATTTTTAATATGGAAGTGCAATAATTTAGAATTTCTTCTCAACTTCAAAAAGCCTTGAAGAAAGATTAAAGAAATAGTTTCTTCATCTAATTCCAATGCAACAGATTTTTAAAACTGATTCTAAAGAGGGCAATATTAACTCATTTATTATTATCACACTTTTATATCTCTTAAAAATTGATAAAGAGTTGTACGTTTTCTCAGGAATTTTTTATTTTTAAATATATATTAATAGAATCAAACCTTATGAGAAGAATTCATTTCCTTAATTTGGCATTTCTGGAAGTGTAATTCAATTCCCCTCCCCTAAATTTCAGTTGTGCTGAAGATGTACACAGGAGGTAAGTTAATTGCAGATAGGCTTTTCAATTTGAATTGCTTAATTGCTTCTGGTCTTGTCATGCCTGACTGGCTGGTTAAATGATGGCTAGCTGGCTGGTTGGCTGGCTGGTTGGCTGGTTCATAGCCATGGTTGTAGGGACCAACACAGTGAATGTGCTTCTCTCCTCAACTTATTTAAACCCACTTATCTACTTTCCATACCATTTTTCTATCCTGCGTGCCAATCATCTCTTAAGAAAGTCAGATGTATGTCTGTTGTGTGAATGAAATTATTTTTATTATTCTTATTCTTATTATTATTATTATCATTATTATTATTATTATTATCATTATTATCATTATTATCATTATTATCATTATTATCATTATTATTGTTATTGTTTAATTATAATTATTTTCATTTCATTTTGGTTTGTCTTTAAGTAAACCTCCTAAACATATATTCCTACACATCCGTTTTTCTCTTTTACCTGTATGTTTTTGAGTGTTTATCCACATAGCAGCATTCTATAGTCATATTTCCTCAACTCCAATTGGTTGCCTGAATAAATCTGGATGCTTGTTTGAATGTTCAGTTGTTTGTGATGGTTCATATTATGTTGACACAGATGGTTGGCATTCTGATAGCTTTTTTTAAGATATCAGCATGTCAATCAGTTTGTGTGTTTTTGTTTAATAATTATACCTTTTCTTATTATCCAATTTCCGTGCCTGCCAGCCTGTCTGAAGGTCTTGAATAATTTTCAATCTTTTGATGTCTTTCTCTGTATGTCTGGCTGTGTGTCTCCTGTGAAGCATGCCTCCTAGCCACACTGGCATGGGGTGGGTCCCAGCTTTCTCTGTAATGTTCATGGCAAGGCTGTTGGACTTTCTAGAAGCCAATTTATGCATTACCTTGCCATAGCATGCCACTATTACAATTATTTCGCTTGCTTGCTGTTGTCACAGATTTTCAATTAAAGTACAAAATGATTAAATTTATATTTTTATTTAAAGTGAATATTTTAAATAAAATATACAAATGTTTGTATGTATGGCTCTTAAACAATATCTTAAAATAATATTTGACAACAATGCATCCTTGATATAATATTTCAAATTTCTATCCATCTATGCACATAATTTCTGCTCTTTTCTCACAGTTTCTTATAACTGTCACATTTCAAACCAAGCAATTTCTTTAATTTCTTCTAAAATCTCTTCCCAAATAAAAAAGAAGTCTAGTGTTTGTTTTGGTGATGGCTTGAGCTCTCTATCGTGTGTTTTTCCTGCTTCTTTTTTTCTAGATCTTGCAGAACCTCCAAAAAAAAGCGCACTGAAAGGAGGGGACGTCTCAGCTCAGAGGCTCCGAGCAAAAAGAAGTCAAAGTTCAGCAAAAGCAATCTCATTTTTAAGGTAACCTTGGTGCTGTTGCTGATGATGCCTTGGGTTTCGTGCATGGTTGCTGAGACTGCGCCCCGCTATTCTTGCATGTCCCTCGCTCTGCTCATCTGCATGGTCTTGCACTCTCAGTGTAAGACCTTTCAATCACAGGAATTTCTGCTACATTCCCTATGCTTCTTTTAGGCTTGCTTCTCAGTGCCGACAACGCAGACAGTTCTGGCAGCTTCTTTCTTTTCCAATATAATTTTAGTGCTGGTTTCAAGTGCAGGTAATTGTTTTATTCAGTGATTGTTAAAAGGAGCAGTTATAATATCTGATATATTTGAAACCCTTCCTCTCCTTGTGAACCTTCCTCTACCTAAAATTAATGCGAATACGCAAATAAATTTTGTTAAAAGAAGTAAATACATTTTGGGAGGTGTGGTGATTCAGCCTGTCATATGATTAGCTGAGAACAATGTGGGGTAAAGTGGTTTCGATAATAAGAGAGTAGTTCCTACTGTCTGCTATTATTCTTCATGTACTGAATAAAATGAAGTCAGTCAATTTAAGAAAATCTAATATTCCCTTGTATTATATTTTCGGTAGGTATTTCAACAAGTGTATATTAATACTTTTAGTTAGTTGAAAGAATGACTGTAAGTGGATAAGTTATACCTTTAAATGAAAATAAAAGTACTTTGGGAATATGAAAATAAAGAAATAATATGAAATCACCAGCAATATTTTATAGTAAGTAGGTTACTTTTCCAAATATTTCTAAAGAAATAGTTCCCAAAAATCAATGTAAACAATCAAATCACAGATACATTTCTTTTTAATTATAGTACTTCTGTGAGTAGAAAGATGGCCTGGATTTTCTGTTCTTGGCATTACAATGTGAAATGTCCAGTCTTCAGGGCATTTCTTGCTCTTTCACCATTCCTCCGTTCCATGTGGATGAAGCTTCAACATGTTTTTAATTTTTGTAGGTTAATATGAATAAAAAAGGAGTTAATACGTTCATTTGATTGTCAGCCAGTGTCTGACGTGAGTTATAATTTCAGGATTTAATTTCAATTTTTTCTTCTTTTTTTAAAATTCTTATATACACTGCAGCACTTGGAAGCTGTAGAAACATTCTTACATCGCATTATATTCAATTCTATGTACATTTCTACCTGTTCAGTAATCCTGAAGCATGTTGTATTATCATGTTGTTACAAATTTGCATTCGCATGTATATATTATGGATTATATAATAGTATCTGACATTGTTCTGGATTTAAGTCAAGAAACTGTTCAATGGATCACTTCATGACATACAATTTATATATTTATGTTTATTTCTTCTGTTTCAAAAGAAAATTTGATCTGGTGTGCGTATGTTCTATATTAGGAAATAATTATCTTTTCTAGAATGCTCATATTTCCTTTTTTCTACCATTTTGAGTCATATACACATCTAAAAGAAGAATTTTGATTACAAAATATTGTGCTACCATGCAACTTAACTTGTTGTTCAGGTTTAAAGTTTGAAAACTCTGAATTTCTCTATAAATTAAATACATAATCAAAAGAAAAGTGAATAAATATCATGCCTGGAAGCCTTGCAAACTTATTTAGTGTACTATACGTGCTTAATTTAAGTTGGAGTTTCTCAAATTAACAAAGATATTAGATGTTCACACTCTTGATTCTATGAGATTGAAAAGTTTTACTTAGAATCGTGCCTAAACTAATGTTTATCATTATTTTACATTGATATATTAGAATATTTCATATGATGAAGTTAATATTAGTTTTCAAAAAATGGATTTTGAGAAAATTCCATTTCCATACTATTACAAATAACATTTCTGAAATAAATAGAGTATGCAATTAAACTTAAAATACAACAACGCAAAACCAGAGCAGATTCGTTTTCTGTGGATACAAGATATGTTCTTGCAAATTTTCTAAATTCATATATGGATGATCATTGTCCCACAATCTATAGAAGACACATTTCCCTAACTAATATATTGACTTTAACAAAGAATATAAGAATAAATAAGTATTTAAGAACTGCAAAGCAGAAATAATTAAATTTGTATACAGTTCATTCATCTACTTGACCCTTTCAAATAAATAAAATTTATTTTATTATTGTCATTCATTTATTTGGAGAATTTAATGGTTTAAAATACATTTGTGTGTGTAATTGGTAATGAGTTATTGCACAGCATATTTAGCACAACTTTTATATAGTTCAAAAGTAGGATGTAATTGAATAAAACTAAAAATATATCTTTAACAATGACATTTTCATTGAAGTGCATGATCATTTTCTCAACATCTTGCAAATAAAATCATTAAACAACAACAAATTAAACCTGACCTATAAATACTTAGTTATCAGAGTACAGTTTTATTTTAATGAGTTGCACAATTTGAAAAAATAAATAAAAAATTGTCCATTTTAAAGAGAATTAGAATTCCTCACTGCAGAGTTCAAGAACTGATAACATTATTTTATTTAACAATGATAACTATCACTATAAGACTCAGAAACCTGCTCAATGAAGAAGAAAGGTTAAAGCTGTAACCAAATAAAAACTAAATAAACCAACTAAAAAATATTAACCAAAACTACATTTATATTTTAATAAATATTTCATTTAAATCAAACAGACACTCTAGGAGAGTTATTTGCTATTAAATGTACAAAATTAGCACATGGCTATTACTTCATTTTGAAACATTCACACAAATAAGTAATGTTTGCTTAAAATGTCATTTTATATATTAAATGAATTATTTGCTCCAGGTAACATTTATCATTAACTGAAATAATCTAAAATGTTATATTGTTACAATAAAAGTTTTGTTTTTCTGTTAAATGTTTCGGAAAAGTATTCAGTGCATGTCTTTCTAAGTGTATTCATTTGAAAAATTTACTTCTCACAAATAAGAATATTTAATTAGCCCACTAGCAGTCATGCAAAAAATTCTAATGTAAATGATTCCATGAAGTGTTTGCAACTCTCCACACAAAACTTAATTTTTATTATATAAATAATACACTGTGTTAAAATAATGATTCAGCAGGATAGGAGGATAACTCATTTTTTACCTAATTTTCAAATAATTTATCTTATTTAATGGCAAATAATATATTTTAAATATCTGAGAATTTTAAATAGAAAATATATTGTTTAAAGAAATTATCAGAAACTATCTAAAACTAATTTGTGTTTTATTTGTCAACTTCAAAAATATTATTTAACTAGTCATAACACACTTCACAAATTATGATTGAGAATACTTCATGATAAAGAATGAAGACAAGTTCATACGGGATGTCTGAGACACCCCATCTATAATGATATCACTTTCCAAGAAAATTGGCATGGACAAACTTTATCTCACTTCAACAAAAGGGATCAGAATGCTGTTCTGGAAAGATATATAATAGGTGCAATCTTCTCACGCAATACAGTTTTCTCAGAAACACTGAAAAAAGCTGGAAGTATTGTAGACACTCAGTGTGACTGCTTATAGTTAAAACTCAACAGTTCTTTTGAATTTGTAAGTATTTTTCAATGCATTCTTCATATGTCGAACATAAATCAATGTTTCCTTCTCCATACAGTAAAAAATAAACTTTGATTAATTTACAAGAAAAATAAAGTAATAAATTTTTTATCAATTGAGGTTTCTAAAGAAGTCCTCCAAATAATGAATAACAAACTACTTATTGACTTTTCAGTCACAGGGTTTGGAAATGTGGTTGTTACTTTCATTTTTATTTTTTAATTTCTACGAAAAATGTGTACTATCATTCATTAAAACATTAATTCATCAAAATATATTTCATTCTACCCAACAGATTTAGTGAATTATCTGAAATAATTTTTAAGTAGTGACTACATTAAAAGAAATACAATTGTACATAATTTTAACCCCACAGTAGGCATGATAGGAGAGGCTCAGAGGTATATCTCCAACATTTAATAGATTATCTGTGGGAGCAAGCTCTAACTTACAATTATCTTGCATTTCTTTGTAAAAAAATGTAAACTCATCTAAAAAAACACTAACCTTATCAATAATAGAAATCATTATTGCTAAATCTTATTATTCTTACTATTATTATTATTCCAGAATGCCAATATTTCTCTCTGATGCTTCAAAAGAAAAAGTAGATTTTGTAGGCAACTGATGTAAGATTTTGAATAAGACATTTCACAGGAAGCAATACATCCATTGTTAACAGAATAAAAATACAATATTGACAAATATATTACGAAGCAACTATTTATGTCTGGAATATTCTAAGATCAAGTGCGGAAAACCATTTTCCAAAACAGTGAATTCACGTGATGCATACTTTTTATTCCGTTTATATTATACTTACTTTATCACACTTACATTGTAAGAAGAGAAAGTATTGTAATAGTGTGCCAGAAAACAGTGAAATTTTTGGCAGAAAATCTCTTATTGCCAAGCTGTGATAATGAAAAAGTGGATAAATCTTCTTCCTGTGAATACTTTCTCTGTAAATTTCTCTCTTTTTCCTATAAGTTACTTTCTCTAACATATGGTGTAGTCACAATTCAAGTTTGTGGATCCTTGGTACTGAAAAATTGATTGACGACAAAACATCTGTCTGTGGTCAATGCTAGCGCTTACACCATTTGGCCGATTTTCTCCAAAATTGATATTCCCCAATTGAACTCGAGATGCTCTGAGTTTGAAATGGATGATTTGATTTTTGAGGGTACTTTTCATTAAGTCTCAATTGACTGTCAAAGTTTCCTAAAATATGGCTCCAAATTTTTTGATTAAACTTTGTTCTAGAATAGAGGTTTAATTTTTTCTCAGTCTTCATATAGCTACACTTTGAAGATAAAGAGATTTTTTCCTTAATGAAATCTGTTCTTCAAAGACAGATCTTCAAATAAGATCATGTACAAACATTCAAAAATATTGTAGATTTTGCATAATAGTGGCCAAAATTTTTTTTTAAAAATAATTATTTTCTGAAAAAACAGCTCTAATTTTTTTCTTTAAATATTCTCCTTGTATCTATCAAAAGATGTTAAAAAATGTGTAGTCTCATTTCCGGCAAACTCACTGTATTTTTGAAAATCAACAAAAATTTAAGAATTCAAAATTATAAATTGAAGATCAAGATTTGGCGTTAAACAAAAATCTGTTAAAAGGATTGGCTCTTTAAAAAAAGGTCATGTACAATTTTTCTGAAAAAACAAAGTAGTTTTTGGCATAATTTGTACTTGAATTTAATGCAATTTATAAAAGAAAAAGCATTTTCTAAACATTGCTCCAAATTTTTTCCATGGAGAGAACAAGGAATGCCTAAACCAATGGCACACATCTAATTTCATTGAACTCTCGATCTTTCGAAAACTGCAGTTTAGAAATAATGCAAGGAAACATGTGCTGTTGTAACACCACTTGTTAAATTGTTTTTCTTTTTTCATATTTATTGGCGATATGTAATTTATGGTTTCCTACATTTCTTCTACATTTAAATAAATTAGTTACTGGTGAAACCAAAATTATTTTTTTACATGTATTAATTTTCTTGATCGCAACACTTCAATAGACATTTGAAATCTTAAATATATTCTTAAAAAATATTTTGTATTGGCTTGTGTTTTATAAAAATATTAAATAAAGGTCATTTGTGTTTTATCACTGCCTTTATCTGAATTTCTTAAAATTTTAAACCTTTAAATAAGAAAGGGCTCATACCTATCACGTTTACTTTCATCACTTTTGAAGCCATGCCGCCTGTGGGGTTAACTATCATATAATCACAGTCATTTTTAAACAAATGTTTTTCTAAAAGTTATAATTAACATATCTTTTACTCAACTTTCTAAATAGGATTAAGGAAAAAAGATGGGTAAAGAAAATCAATTGAAAATTATAAATATTACCATGACTTAATATCTTTTAAGAATAAATACAAAGTAAAAATTTAAGTTTTACAGTAAGGAGATTCAATTTATTGCAATTCAGTTTGTAAGATAGATGATATTTATATTTTATCACAATAAAGTGCAATTAAATATAGCAAATGAATGGAAACAAACTTCCATAGGAAAGAACTTAATCATAGAAATTGTGAATCACATATTTATCCCAATTTATTTCTGACAAAAGACTAAATAGAAAATAATGATTGGTATCAGTTTTGGATGTTATGTTTTAACTTTAAAAGAAGAGATCATAATGCATAGTTTGATAATTTGAAGACAGTGATAATTTGAACTTGTATGAAAACAGAAAGAGAAATGGGAAAAGAAAAACAATAAAAAATAAGTGCATGATAAACAAAAACAATGATGAAAAAATACAGTAAGAATGTTAAATTTTGAGAGAGAAAACAAACAAAACAAAACAAAACAAAACAAAACAATACAAAAAGATACAAAGAAACAGCTCGATAATGACACAGAAGTTATCTTCTGTTGGCTTCTGAAGGCAGCCCATGATAGAGAGACAGATGAATGTTCAGACAATAATGATCTTTTCTTCAAATACACTGCAAGTGAATGGTGAATTTTAAATGTGTTCTAACGAAGCATCCTTTTTGTTAAACAAAGACTATCACAAAACAAATTTGATGGTTCCTGTATCTTCAACAAAATTATTTTTCATGTTAATAAAGCTGTGTGCTTAAATAACAATTCATTTTTAGTGTCTCATATTTTGTGGTAGGTCTTCTTGAACCAATGATTTTATTAAGTACCTTGAATACATCCATAAGTTGCTGATTTATGGTTTAGAAGACAATATATTCTTTTAGTCATAACTGTCCTTATCATAAAATATAAAAATAGTATTTAATTTCATAAAAGTAGGAATTACTGCTTAACTATTAAAAAGGAAATACATTTAGGTTTAAAATATTATTACTTTTTACAAATGATGCAGTACAAATGTAAATAGTATTTGTATTACAAATTAAAGATTATCAAATTTTTAAAAATTTGTACTCCTCTTGATTTAAAAAAATGAGTTCTCCAGTGTTATGATGCTTAATACATTCATTTGTAATGTAAAATCTTGGGCCCTACAAAATCACATGCTTGTTTATGGATATCTTTAGAAGCATAAATAAAAGAAAGCAAATTAAGAAAACATTCAGAAAAATTAATTACATCCATTGTGTGTAATTCAAATAAATGAAATCAAAAACATTAAATAAATAATAAACAAATATGGTAGAGAATTATATAAATGAAAAAGAAGCAGCATTCTTGAACTACTTCTGAAAATTACAGATATAGTATAATTAGTTATTTATGTTATTATACTGAATATTGTCCTGTCATTTTATTAATACATAATAATCTAGAAGTTTTTGTATTTTAGAAATTATTAGTTGACTTATAATTTATTGTTATTTACAAAATCTAAAATTATTTTTTGTTCTGTTATTTATTTCAAGAACAGAGCATTATATAGAGCATTATCTTTACTCTTTTTGAATCAACATCTTTGTTTAAAAGATTATGTTAAGGACTCAAACTTCCAAAGTTGTTAGAAGGCTTTATGAACATTGAAATGAGTATAAACAGCTATTACTTCATTCAAAGATTCATCTATGTAGCTGAAAATGTTATTTCCTCTCATATAGAAGCAGGGGAGGTGAGTGGTCTTAATAAGAACTGGTAACTAACTCTCCTGCTGTGCTTGTGAATAAAACTACCTTTTCAATGTTTTATTTCAGCACTTTTCATATATTTATGTCTAGAAGTCAACATTTTTGTTGTTATTTTACCTGAAAGATGTTCCTAGGCTCAACCAATATTAAAAATAAATAATTTAGGATTTTTAACTTTTTGGATTAAATTTAAAATTGCCTAGTTTTGAAAATAATAATGACCTCATCATTCTCACATATCCTTTATTTATACCAGTGCAAACATGTTATGATATCAGTCCTATAAACTAATTAGGGAATCTAGAGCCTTTGGGATTTATCATGTGCCTGAAACAGTTTCAAAATCAGTAAAACGCTGCTGTGACTTCAAAACTACTAGTACCATTACTTTATTAACAATTAAAATGGCATAATAATAATAATATAATTAATATTGTTATAACAGTTATTCTATTAATTCTAATTATCACAATGTTTGCAATATTTTCATAACCCATATTACAGTGACCTAGTGATCACTACAATAATGATATATGATGATTGGTTATTTTTGTATAAAAAATAACAACACTGCTGTAAACACAATCAACAATTAAATCTGTATTTAAATATCATAACTGTAAAGTATCATTTTATGACAATTACGAAAACAATATTTTATCTCCCCCATCACTTTTTCTTTTTCCATCTTAACTTGAGAGGTTTCTTGCAATTTAATTTAGTAATAAATTAGAATATATAGTTTAAAAACACATTACAAAGTTATTGCATACTTCTATAATATCAAGGGGATAAATGTTATTTATTTATTTATTACTCTGTTTGAAAAATATTATATATCATGATTATCGTGATACTTTTTTTTTATTTTTCATTGTAATGATATCTTCTAGTTTCTTTGAGCTTATTCCAATAGCAATTATTTCCAAGTAAATGGAGTTTAAACAAAATCTGCCTTAAGCAACCAATGATAATTGAAACTGTTATATCATAATTACGGTTTACATGTTAGTCACTAAATGTATGGCTTTATGCCTGTTTTCGTGGTACAGTGTTCAAAATTTTCCTAACCATTTTATCATTTTGAACATTGTTAATTTGTTTTCAAATTACTTACAAAATTGTTCTCCAAAAAAGAAAACTTACAGTTGCATATAATTACATATATTATATATAAAAATATAATTCCATTATTGCCTACATGGATTAACTTAAAATTTTGTTGACATGAGACCCTAAAGCCATGACAATTTTTTTTCACTTTATAGGTAATGTTATTCAATTTTTTTTAACATAAACATTAAAATAATTTATTTTTATACTTAACACATAATTATATGTATTGTTAATTATATTAAAATACAACAAAAATAATTTAATATGATGAAATATTTTAGTGAATTAAATTGACTTTGATTTAACTTATGTGCAAAACCAATTCTTTTCTTCATGAGAAATAAATTCCGTTTTATCTTCGATTTCTTTTTAATATCAGGAAAATGGCTTTTATTATTTTGGAAAATATAACAACAAATACCTTATGGATTTATTTTGTTTATTGTAAAAATGTGGTATGTGTAAGATTTTTTCAAAAAATATTTATTTTTTGTAATTATCATTATTCACAAAAAATACTACTAAAAACATTTATAAAGAAAGCTATTTATGGCTTCACCACAATTTGTGAATACTACATTTTTACAAACAAAGCAATATGAAAAATATTTTTTCACAAAATCTGAAAGATTCAATATAGAATTGTGAAATATAATTTTTCTTGTTTTTCTCAGAAAATCAGTACTTCTGCAAAAAGAATGTCAAAATGAAAACCCACACTTAAGTGATACAACATTAAGACATCAGTCAATTAAGCAAGAAATAAACATTTTTACATTAAGAATAAGACACAATTGCTATTAAATGTCATTTGAAAATTATATCTGACTCCTTGAAAAGTAGCTTTCACAATTGACAGTATTTTTGCAGTACTTGGTTTCTGATGCAAAAATATTATCTTTTAAACATGTTTTAAAGTGCTTTGTATTTCTAAAGAGCCAATGTCTTTTAATTTACATGTAGTATTTAAGAGGTCTTTGTTGTCTACTTTACAATGGAATAGCATTCTCTTGGAAGGTGATGTAGGTGAGTATAATTATAAAACTATACATGATTCTTGGTTGGAAAGAGAGTAATTTAACAGAGGAATTAATCTACTCTTCAGTTCTAGGAAGGTGGGTGTACACATTATACTCACAGAATGTAGTGTGTGCGTTTATTATTTTTGAATTTATAAATAAACCTTAATGTAATACATGCTTCTTCTATATTGAAGTATAATTAAACATTTACGTTATTGTTTTATTTTACAACACAATGTGAATAATCAAACACATGATGCTCGAAATTTGAAGAGATATCCAAAACTGTTTGTGTGTTTGTATATTTCCAATGAAATATATTGCTTTTATATTAATCCTTAAGGCATTACATGCGTATTTTCAATTAAATGACTTGCTATCTTGTAGGGGTTTAACAACTAACATTAGATTTCAGGCTTTGGCCAAAAGTGCTGTATCTCCACCCTAAGGCAACACATAACAGTTTGTTATGGCGTACAGCTACGGGTGCATTTTGGTTTTGAGAGCCTCTCTTTGATCCACGTTTTTATCAACTTGAAGGTTTGAAATTTACCACTTGTATCTTCAATTGCATCAACTTATAAATATGCTTGTTCAGTTTTCTAAAGTACATTTGTAGTTTAGTATAAATTTTAATATGCATCTCCATATATTTAATTATATATTAAACAGTAAGCATTTGTTTCATCTTTGAACTTTTTATACGGTAAGTGTGATAACAGAAATTTCATTCGCATGATTTTTTCAATGCATCATTATTATCATCATCGAATTTTATTCTACCATGATAAAAAAATTTAACTAGTGGTGATACAAAACATAGCTTTTGAAATGTTGAAAGGATGTGTTTATTCAGAAAGTAGGTATATGAAACTGAATAAATTTTTATATATCAATTTTGTGCTAAATGTAATTAAAATGTTATATATATAGAGAGATTTTTTTTTAAAGTCTAACTGAAATATTAAAAAGTATCAAAAATATATGAATTCTTGATCAATATAAAAAAATGCAAAATATTAAAACTTAAGATTTATTTTATGTACTTGAATACATACGTACACATAGATCTCACAGGTATTTCTACGCATTAAACATGGCTGCAGTCCCTTACTCTGCAGCCCTTGATAACATGTTTGTGTTTTCTTTTAATGTAAGAGAATGTGCAGCATTCGCCAAGTAATAAGCCTTTCCTTAAATGTACTATATCTCTCATCTCTCTCTCTCTCTCTTTTTTCTTTTCTGCTTATACTTCTAGCTTCATAAATCCTTCCAGATTACCTCTCTGCAAATTTTCTTAACCTTTTTTCTTTATATATTGTCTATTCACAATATCTCCATGAACGGTTCAATTCAGGAATAAAGAAGTACTATGTTAGTTCCGTACTTCTATCATAAAAAAGTGTGATTATCATTTGAATTTCAATTTTTGTAATACAGTTATGCACTATATTCTGAAGTATTTGCACATATTTTGAATTTTGCTGTTGCACTCATGCTAATTTTCATATTATTACATCACAAACAGTTTGTAGTTCAGCAATATTCCTTCATAGCGGCTCTCGTGCATTCAATTTAGCTTATTCTATGACACAATGTATAATAGATTAATGTATTCATTTACATTATATTTGGAATCAGCTTGTTGCATATTTCATGTGAGATTGCTTCTTGCTGCTGTTGTTACAATTGTTGCTACTGCTGCTCCTGTCGCTACTACTGCTGCTGTTGCCCGCTGCTGCTACTGATGTGTTCTAATGCTTTTGTACTCACTTTTATTGCTATCACCTTTTACTAACACTGCAAGTGATGTCACTAAAATGTACTGTAAAGAAATATGCCACTGCAGTTCTTTCCAGTCAGAATATACAAGCCAATAATAACACATGTAAATGTAATAAATGTGTTCACCATTCTCCTTCAAGGCTGGTGTCCTTAAATGTAATCTCAAAGTAGTAGTGCCTATTAGGCTAATATTTAATGACAAGATGTAAAGACTCAGAGAATTAGCTGGTGAATTTCACTCAATAATTTTATAAAATGGAAACTGATCAACTAACTGAGAAATGTCTTGCAATGGCCTAGTTTTAAGAAAATGAAATTAGTTTTCTGATAATAATATTAAAATAAAATTACAATTCTAAAGAAAGTTTCATGTCTTGCTTATAACTGTAACCAATACAAATTCTAAAAACTAATCCAATAAATTTTGGTTAGAATGAATATTCAGAGAATAAAGTTTAAAAATTAAATAATTTCTTGACATTCTTAATGTTATTAGTACATTTTCGTAGTGTCTAAATAGCACAGCTATTTTAAATAACTTTATTCTTTAAGATAGTGGCATAAAGAGTTCTGTAAATTGTTTGCCATTTGTCAGAAAAATATTGTGATTGTAGAGCTTTGTATTAACTTGCTCTGCACATTTTAGGCATGACAAACAATCAATACAAATACCTTTATTGGTTGAAGAATCATGAATTCATGGGCAGAAAGACAGGAATCTGCAACAATTATAATTCTTTTAAATATCATTGAAAAAATACTTCTGGGTTGTAGTAACGATTCAATTGTGAAACCAACTATATATCTCTTTCATTCCAAGTATAAAATTTGCTAATATAGTTAACATTCAAACAGCTCATCAAAAACAAAATTAGCTGCTGAGGGCATTTACAAATCATCAAATATCACAATTACTTTTAACACAATTGCACCATAATCATTGCAGCAGGCATTGCTTAAGTACTTTGATCACAATCATTATTATCACCACTTCAGGCATTATTACCATTGTTATTACAATACTAC
>JAHLJT010008446.1:89243006-89348748 GCA_031308135.1 Acheta domesticus | reverse complement strand
TCGTGTGCATGTTTGTGTGTATGTATTGAAGCATGCATATATCTGAACATCTAAAAACATGTAAGATTGGATAGAAATTTATCAATATACATATGTATGAAAGTGTGTAAGCATGAGAATTTATAGAGAATGGAGGCTATCTGATTATGTTTATTCTTTATATACTCAGACATACATGCATATGTTTATGTGAATATACATATATGCATATGTATGTATGTAAATGAGTCTGTGCTGACAACACTAAATTAGGTCATATATCTTTAACATTTGTACCAAATGCAATTAAATTTGCAAAATGGAAAGAAAATATCTGGCATTCTCTATGATCGCAAATTTGTTTACAATATAAACTAATACCACTTTACAAAAACAACAATCATTTTTAAATAGTTAAAAGTCACAGAATTCTCTTTAGACAAATAACATTTTCTAAAATATGATGTAAGATTTTTCTTGGATGTCAAGCAATTGAAATATTGTCTAAATAGTTGCCCTAAAAATTTATTTGCATTTAGTACCAAGATATATTTAGAGCAAAGATATTAATTTGAATTATTTTGTAGTAAACAAAATTAATGCAATACTGAAATAACAATATTATATAATTTCTAGTTTTTTAGTACTATTTTATAATTTTGAATTGTGATGCTACATATCATCTTGTCATACCAGTTTCACTACCTTTTGTATTTAAGCCCAATCAATATTTCAATTCAAACAATTTTTGGGAAATGCAGTAGTAAAATGCCCTACAAATGATGCAAATGTTTATTAGTTAATGTCCATGCGTTGAATAATTTATCTACCTTTGTATGAATACAAATAATGAGTGTATTGATGAAAGTCTAAAAGTTGTTATTCAGAGTTGTTATAGCTCAGTTCAGGGTATTTCAATCAAGAGTGTGAATAATAATAATAATAATAATAATAATAATAATAATAATAAATAATGATGATAATAATAATAATAATAACAATTATTATTATTATTATAAAAAGACAACAACGCATACTTTCTCACATTACTTGAAATAGATAGATATATAACTACTCATTTTCAAAAAATAGTCATGATCCTATTCAAAAATCTTTTTTTTAACAGATTCCATAAAGGAAAAATTGTACTTTTGCAATATAAATTTTTTGAAATTTTTAGATATAGAGTGATTTGCTGAAAATATGACCACATATTTTAAAGCATCCATTGCTATATCCAAGGAAAAATTTAAAGAAAAAAATTGTAGCTGTTTTTGAGGAAATAATTGTTTACAAAATACCTACATTTTGTGTAAAATTACATGAAAACTACTCATGTTTTCTCTTCTTTCACGGTCTGTCTTTGAAGAACAGATTTTAAGGAAAAAATCTCTATCAACAGTAGCATTGTAGAAAGATACCAAAAAGTTTTTCAACTTTTGCAATTTTTGAAAGTTTAGAGACTTCAACAAAAATGAGTCCTGCACACATTTGTTAAATGTCCTTTGCTTTATTCAAGGAAAAAGTTTAGCAAAAACTTTGGAGCCATTTTTTTATTATACTTCTTCCTCAGATAGAGCAAAGAATGCTTAAAAAGAGCGTGGGATTCATTTTCATGAAAATCTCTGAATTTTCAAAAATTCAAATTTTTTTGGCATCTTCTTACAACTAAAATATTGAAGATAAATATTTTTTTCTTGTTAAAATTTGTTCTTCAAAGAGAAATCTGTAAATAAGGTCATGTACAATTTTTCAAAAACATCAATAGTTTTCATTTAATTTTGCATGAAATATATGCAATTTTTAAACAATCATTTTCTCAAAACTGGCTTCCAATGTTCTCCTAGTTCCAATTTTTGGCAATCTCCCAGTTTATTCAAAAATCACAAAAAAATTAACAATGAAAACTATAATTTTGATGGTAGAGAGTTTTTTCTTAATGAAATTTGTTCTTTAAAAATAGATAATGAAAGAATGTAAATCTCTGCATTTTTGAAAATTGCAAATATAAATGTTACAACTTTGTAAAGTTTCAGGAAGGTTGAGTTTAGCTGTGAGGATAGTGGTGTAGGGTAACATAAATTGCATGCTGACTCTAAGAATCCCACTACAGAGAAGAAAATGTTGCTGGTTGGAAACAGCAAAGTTATGTTGGTTCATGTAGTATTATAATGTGTAGCCATTACAAATCATGTGAGAAAGAATGTCGTGTTGTAGCTCTATTAGTTGTTTACGAAATTAACTGTCCCTAGAGAGCAGTTTAAGTGGTTATCCTGGCATGTAAATAGAAAATGCCAACACATTTCCTAGCTAATGCTCAATGTGTTCTGAGACAGCTACCGCCACTTCTTTCTAAAAATGAAGATAAGATTTCTCATGAGGCATCTAGACATGAAACTTTAGTTTCCTCAGGAAAATTTACAGCAATTAACTAAAACCAAACTAATATTATTTCCTGTTTGCAACATACAATTTGAACTTATTAAAGAGAACCTATATCCAAAATTAAATGTATGCAGTGAAAGTTTTCATTTATTGCTTTTTCATGGTAAAGTGTTGGGAAAAGCCCAGATCACTAACCACAAATGATGATGATTGTTCATGAAATACAATAAAATCATCATTTCAACAACTTTACAATTTTCAACAAGGTCATACTTTACAATTTTGACTATCTCCTAAGAATTATTTTTGTTTTATGTTTTTTGAAGAAAGTTCTAAAACTTTTTGTTTGTATAGCATGAAGAAAGGAAAGATGAATGTACATCCATCCTGGTTTAATAATCAACTGATAGAATTTTGATCAAGAAGAAGTTTTTAGAGTGAAAGAAATAAAATTTATTGAGCTGCCAGAGAATCATATAGAAAATTATTTTTCATATCATCCATTTCTTTTCTACTAAGGTAGATAAATTACTTCATGGTTTTCATGTATTTTTTAAATTATTACTATTCTTATCAGTATTACTACTTAGTTATTGAGAAAAGAGAATTAGAACTTATATTTTACAAACCTCAAATAGGCCTTCTTCAAAGAAACTTGAACAATGTATACTAGTGTAAATTGAATTACATGCATCATTATTTCCATCTGTTATAATGTTCTGATGATTTTCATCAAAACTTGTAGTTGCATATAGCATGTCATCACATCAACATGTTAACTCAATTCTAACCTTTCCATCAATTTCTCTTCTCTTTACTTTCATTTTATTCTTTGTGTTTTCTCCAAATGATTTGATGATTAGTTCATACTTAGTTAAGTATGGTCCTCTTCAGAAAAAATGTACTAGGTATTTTATATTGAGTAAAAATTCCAAATTTGAGAACTTAAGCCAAAAGTGTCCAATAACATTGGACACAAAAAGAAAAATTGCACCGTTACTTTCAGGCTATGATTTAGATGGGATATACTTTATCTAATTCTATTTGTTGTTGTTTTTTTCCTTTAATGTAAATAAACTTAGATAAACAATTTAGATACGGTACATAACTAGGCTACACATTATGGAAAGACTAGCAATAAACAATAGATACAGTTATTTATTTTCATTTTAACATTTCAGAATGAAGTCTACCCAATATATTGACTGATGAATGTCATTCATTGTTTGTTTTATCATATCAAGTTGATATTGTGAACCAATGTCTTCTAATGAGAATATAGCTAAATATTGTTACTCAACATATTCCACTGCATTGTAATTTTTCCACCATTTTAACATCAACAAATGTAAAATTATTCATTTATTTTCTTTTACTCTTTCAGTGAATATTGTTGTTTGTTTAAATCACATTTTTTTGCAGGAAATGTCACATGATCTGAGTATACATAATGTATCTTTGTACATTATTTATATAAGAATTACAAATTTACAAATAATGTTAGCATCTAATGTTTTATCATTCACAGCCATAAAACATATTTGTATACATTCATGCACATATGTATCTATATCTACATCTATATTTGCATATGATGCATATTTGTCTTATTAAGTATATTACTACCACCAAGGACATTTTAACATCTATTTTAGTTACAATAAATATTATTTTTTGATTTATTTCAGTTCCTCAATATGGCCAGTGTATTCATGCGGATCTTCAACCTGATCTGCATGATGTTGCTCATTGGACACTGGTCAGGCTGCCTCCAGTTTCTGGTTCCCATGCTACAGGGTTTCCCCTCCAATTCATGGGTTGCTATAAATGAACTCCAGGTACTGACGAAACTCTTTGTTCACATAATAAATGTGGTATGCCAATTGTTCTAAATGTATGGCACAATAATTCATTACAAATATTTTCTATTTAAAAGACTTCATTCATTCTGTCATTTGTTGAAATAAATAAAAGAAGGCTTTGGTTTTACTATTAATATCAGTTCTTATTCAAGCTGAGAAACAACCTACATAATAATTGGCTCAATACAACACATCTCGTAAATAATGAATATGAACAACTCTCAGATATTATTAATGAGAGTATAATTGTTAGTAAAATCAGCAGAGTAATAATTATTTACTAATATGCCAATTATCTTCAGAGCAAAATATCAATATTACCCAATGAAGATTTTGAAATTAATCAATTATAATGGCAATCACTGATAAAAGCTGTAACTCTATTATGTTATTGTCAGATGAAATGGAAACAAAACAAGTGGTAAAAAATTGATCATAGTTATAATCAAATTTATTTACAATACAATTAATTTATTTGAGGATTTATACACTAGAGCCATGTTCTTAAACTTGATGTGAAAGAATGTGATGGTAGATCTTATAAAAAATTATATAATTCAATGGTAACAGTTATTCTTCAACCTACTGTATAAGAGAAGCCCACATGTAACCATCATTTCATGGGAAACATGATGATCAGTGCTGTCACTATACAAGGTGTTGCCCCTCTTTCACATCACATGATATATTTAAATATTTAGCTATTGTTGTATTTTCACACAACGTACTCCATAATAAATTAATATCTGTAAATATATCACTGAGTTTTCCAGCTGCTCAGTTTTTGCATATTTGCTTCCTGAGCTCATAGACATACATTATATGTCCAAAGGGATGTTCTTGATTTGTGAGTTGTACCAACATTAGGTCAGTAACAGAAGGTCTCACTAAATTTAAGATAATGAAATTCATTTACAAGACCTATTAATAATGATGGGAACACAACGTGTCCAATTCAATACTTATTACAAGTAAAAATTTCTCATTTGCTCTATGCTCTTCTAAAAGTCAAAAGGCCTGCACACACATACCCAGATCTACATGCATGCACAAACACAAAATCTATAATTTACTACAGTTTATTATTACCACTTTACCTCCATTACACTTACCTACTACTATTACTACCACCATTACTAATATGAAAACACATTAACAGAAGAATATGTAGTATTAGGTAAGGAAATTTAAACATATACACATTCAAATGATGTAGAAACTGTATTGGATGTCCATTGACAATGACTAGTAAATTCTGATTTCCAAAAATTGCCATACCACTTCATTCAAATGAAAAAAAAAAATAAATATGGATATAGTTTTGTAACAAATCAGGTTTCAGAGTTTATTTAAAGAATATAATATTTGTAATGCTTCTGAAAAAGTATATCTGTATATCTTCACTGTCACTAGACCATGAACTTAAGATTAGATGTTGGAATCACATTTTGACCACTTTGACCCTCAGATATATCTTGCATCCAAAAATGCTTGCTCTGGCATGTTTGAAGTTTGCAATAAAAATAGGTCATTATAATTTGTATAAATTGCATGCATGTAATTTCAGAAGTAAATATTAAGGTCCCTTTTGAAAGTTTGAAATGAAAACCAAAACATTTGCATTCTACATCCATAATTTACAGCATATAATTTATAGCAATATAAAATAAATGTTACATTACAAGTAGAAATAGATTATTAGGATAATAATTCAAATTGTTTCTTTGATTCCAAGTGTCATTTATAAGCATTTCAGTACAAAGCTTTCAAACAAAAAGAACGGTAAGAAAAATTTGCTCATTTTATTGACAGGGTTATTTTCTATTTTTTTCTATGTACTTGAACACAGATGTATTTAATTTTAGTTCTCGAAACTAGAAATTATCTCTTAAATTTACTCACAATTTTCATTTTTAGTTGATACTGTGAGAAGTGTATTTTTAATAAATAATACCTGCCACACCTGATTCTGAAAGAAAAATGTTTATATTCATCAATATTGTTGTAAAGCAAATGACAAAACTTTATTCAAAGTAATTGCAAAAAATGCAGTGCTTCTTATGCTATATAATTTCACAGATACATAAATGTTCTGAATTCAAAATTCCAAAATGAAATGCACATGTTAATTTCAATGTATATTTTTTTCTACAGGAAGCATTTTGGTTGGAACAGTATTCTTGGGCTTTATTTAAAGCAATGTCACATATGTGTGCATTGGTTACGGCCGCTTCCCACCCCAATCCCTTACAGACATGTGGCTTACGATGCTGTCCATGATAAGTGGTGCTACTTGTTATGCATTATTTTTGGGTCATGCCACCGAATCTTATTCAGAGTTTGGATTCATCACGTCGACAGTACCGAGAAAAGGTATGAGATTTTAGGGTAGATAATATTTCTTGTTGCATTGTAACAAGAAATTATTAAATAATTATAAGTATTACATTAATATTGAAGTGTTAAAAATTTGCAATGAAAATTGAATTAAGTATATTTTTTGGGTATTTTTCTCTTTTTAAAGGTCAAACAAGTTGAAGAATACATGGCATATAGAAAGTTACCAAGAGAAATGCGCCAAAGAATTACAGAATATTTTGAGCACAGATACCAGGGCAAATTTTTTGATGAAGAGGCAATATTAGGAGAATTATCAGAGAAAACTTCGGAGGTAAAACTTTTATCTGTTAATGCATACATTTTGCTACATTATAATATTTATATCTGAAATGCATATTTTTATACAAAGGAAAGATTTTTTTAATGTGTCAACAATTCATAAATCATTAAAAATAACAGAAAATAGTATGAAGGAGAAATAACCATAAGTTATTTAAGAATTGAGAGAACGGAACTTTCTTTATCATACATTTTGTGCTGTGATGTCCCATTGCAATGTAACCCATTACAATACATTACTGTTAAGTCATAATTTTGTGTACTTTCATGTCATGTTTTGATTTAATAGCTAAAAGATTCATGATATAATAACTGAAAAATCTATTTCTTATAAAAATATATTTAATTAAAATAGAATTCACAAATTTCAATTAATTTGATATTGTAATTTTGATTCATTTCGTATTTGCAATTTTGAGGGTGTTAACACTGAATAACAGGCCACTCCTATCTCGGTCTCCTTGCATCCACTCAGTTGTGTTGTTGACTCTCAGCTGATGTCATAATCCGAGAACACAGAAGCATCACATAAGCATGTGGAGGCCAGTGCAACTCAAGCTTCCAAACTCAGTATTATAAACTTAGGGCAACTTTGGTCCACCTTTTCATGCTTTCTCAATTTTGGAGATAAATGAGCTTTGAAAGGAAGGAAGTAATAATTGATTTTAATATATCTATATTAATGAAGAATTACATTCATATGTTGGTTTTGTTATGTATACATTTCTGACACAGAATTCCTTTTTAACTTTGACTCAACCACATAATTCTATTGAAATTCCTCTTATTTCTTAATTTGGGCCATGGGCCTGAGGGAGAAACAAAATAAAGTAAGCATAACCTAGTGTTCGAAAAAAAATATTTCTTCTACATAGGCTACAGAATACACAAATAAATTCTGTCAGCCCAATCTTTTCTTCATGGTGCTCTTTGATGAGAGTCCCAGAGAGTAACTTGTGTCGTATTGAACAATTACATAATGTTCTTTCATGTATTGATCAAGGGGTTTGCTCTCAAGCAAGTTGTAAGATTTTTCAATAACATGTTCTTCTTTTTCATCCTCACGACCTTTGGCATTCGCATAGAACACCCAAGGTTTGGGCCAATTTACCCCAAATCTTACTATTTTTTGTCCGTAAATATTTATCTTAAAACATTTTTATTCTAAGGCTATTTATACACATTGAAAAAAAATTTTTTTTACTGTATATAACTACTTACTTCAATTGTTGTACATTAAACACTGTCTATAATCAAGAAAGTTTACAGATGTTATGTTTGCATGTAATTTGTTGAAATTTACAACCTGAAATTGTAGCAGTGCATTAATTGCTCCAGAAAATCACAGAGAAAGTGAATGAGATATTTTGACAACAATTATTTCACTATACAGGTTTTAAGGAATACTACAAAAAAAGCATTTTTTAGGTGGTGGACCAATGTTACACCTAAGAAACAAAGTTACCTCAGTTTATGGGTATGTGGTACTTCAGCTTTGTGTGGTAATATTTATTAACAGTGGCTTTTAGTAAAAGTACTTATTCCAGTTAGAAGAGAGCTTTTCGAGAGTAGTACTTCCAGAAAGCAGCATGAGCACTTTAGTTTAATGTGTCATGTTTGTGAACAATAAATTTTTCAATAATAATTGAAAAAACCTAGTTCAAATAAAAAATTCTGACTTAATTTCTAGTTTGTTGGAGGTTCCCTTTTCAAGAAGAACATGTGAGAGATATGAAATTTCATGGTCCTTCCATGGACATGCCTCTAATTGTAATTTTGTCTAGGAGTTTGGTATTCGAGGTGCTGGGCAGGTGATATTCAAAGTGCTTTAGCAGTGCATACCAAGAGTGGCACACTTGCCTACATTGAATTCCATAGCAGTATCACTGCTAAACACTTGCCCTGGGTTTAGCAGTAACTCTAACTCCATTTCAGACTTTCCATACAATTCGAGATCACTCATGTAGAGGAGGTGGGAGAATCTAGGACTTACCTTCAATGTATGACACCAGTTACGAGGTCACTAGGTCTAAAGAAATTAGGACCAATTTTGTAAGTCTAATGACAAGAGGTCCTGATGGACCTATTAGACCTTCAGTGTAAAGCTACTAGACCTGTACAATTGGACTTTCTAATTTTAGACCTATGGTGTTATTGGATTTTCTGTCTCATGGACCTTCTGTTATTTTGGACCTACTGAATATTAGACCTTCTGGCTGTGGACTAGTGACTTGAAACCATGATATTGAGTTTTCTGCTTATTCAGAAATCTCAGTAACTCAGGGAGATTTTAGAGAGCTTGGAGTTGATATTTTGTGAATGTAATCCACATTCTCCCCAGAGATATGGCAAAATACTCTAGGGAATACCCACTAACACTATACAGTCCTTCAGATTTCACAAAAAGAAATATTTGAATATTGAATTTGAATGAGCCATCAATACAATTGTTTTAATCTTCTTTTCACAACACTTGAAATACTGCTGCTGCTGTTCGAATTATGAACATTGCTCACACAAAGAAAGTAACATGCACACATCCCTCTGGTTGCAGCTCTGGCAAGCAACGCGACGCACAAAACACTATTAGCACAGTAAGTCACACACGTTCCCAATGACGGTTACTCTCACAGTATAGTGCTTGCCAAGAGAGGATAGAGAAGCAACAGTTAAATGCTCAGCATGTTGATAGGTGCCTCTTGTCCGGGATTGTATCGCTCTGTCGATAACTCCAAAACTTCCCCTCGAGACATTCTCCCAGGATTTACTGCATCTTCACTAATCTTAGCAGCTTAATGCACCTCTTGAACTTTGGCTTGGTTACGGTCTTACTGAAAATGTCTTGCTGCATGTTCACCGAAGCCAGATTCTCCAACTTGAGTCGTCCTGCCTCACCACTTCTTGAACAAAGTGATGGCGAACATCTGGATGTTTTGTTCGAGAGTGGAAGACCGGGTTCATTAACAGTCTCTGGGCACTGAAGTTGTTGTGTGTCAAGGCACAGGGCTAGTGCCTCGAGCTCAACATCTCCAACTCAGCCAGGAAACTTCGAAGATGTATGGTCTCATTGGCAGCCTCGCTCAGGGCCATGTACTCAGCATCTGTGGTGGAAATCGCAACCGTTCTTTGCTTCCTTGAGATCCATGTTAAGGGTCTATTCTTACAGAAAACATATCTGATGAATGACCGGCTGCCATCCAACGACCCAGTGTAGTCAGCATCCACATACCCCAAGATGGAAGAGTCCCCTACACCATGACTGATTCCCAAGTCCACTGTACCTTTTAGGTTTCGCATTACCCTCTTTGCTGCTTGACAGAGGGATTTTCCAAATGAGTCCTTGTACTGAGCAAGCACACTCACAGCATGGGCTATGTCTGGGCGTGTCGCCACAGACAGATACAGGGGACATCCCACAAGCTCACTATAGGTCTGTCGCCATGAGTCACTTCACTCATCCAACTTGGAGAGGGTTGAGCCAGGCGCTGAGGGTATGGATACAGGTGGTTCTCGTACATGTTGATTCGACGTAAGTTGTCCTCTATATACGTCTGATTCATGAAAATATATGCATATTCCTCCTTGAATTCTATCTCCTAGCAACAATGCAGACCCCCTAGACTCTTCACCTCGAAAAGTCTTCCCAGATCACTTCCGAAAGCATCGACCTTCTCAGACTTTTGACACGTTACCAGTATGTCATCAACATAAATTACGATGAACGTGTCGTTACCGATATCCCAAAGGTAAATACACGTGGTTCCTGAAGTAGGAACAGCTCCCAGGTTTCGTAGTTCCTTGTTGAGTCGCTTGTGCCAAACCCGTCCGACGTGTTTCAATTCGTATAGGGCCTTTTTCATCTGAAACACCTTCCTTCCAGTCGACAGCTTTATTAGCAGGGATTTGGCCAGATGATTTTGATCCTCATTGGCAATGATGTACTAAAGAGCATAACTAATTTCATTAAGAACCTCCATGAGCATGTCCTCATCTAAAGTCCGATTGAGGTATGCTGTAGTTACATTATACTGTAGGATTTGCATGCCATTTAGTGCCGCTTGGGCGATTGTCAGTCGAATGGAGTCCAGTCGAGCGACCGGAGCATAGGTCTCGTGGTAATCCTTACCATACCGTTAAAAGTACTCTTTCGCCATGAACCATGCCTTTCGTCTCTCTAAAACTCTGTTCGTTCCATACTTGTTTCTCAGAACGAATCTACTCCCTATCACGTCTCCATTTTTTGGTTTGGGCACCGTCTCCCAGGTTTTCTTCTCGAGTATAGATTTTACCTCACATGCCATAGCAATTCCTGTGAGTGTTCACTTGAAAGAGCTTGCTTGATCGGAACTTCAGTCAAGCTTGCAACCCTCTCTTCCAAATGTTTGCTTCCACACCTACCTTCCCTGCGGTCCAAACGAGGTCTTTTTGGCTGTCCAGAATAGATTTTGCGAGGTCTTCCGGGTAGCGGCCAGTCCGCTATCACTAGCTCTTCTGGGGCGACCCCATGAAAGGCCTCGTCGTCCGAGTCTTTCCCTGTTTCTTTGCTATCTCTGCTGTTCTGACGGGCATGCGGGGATCCCAACTGAGATTCACTTCAATAAAGGGATTTCCGTCAGCTTCTATTTTTTAATTTTCAGCAGCTTCTGAGTACGGTGCTCCTCCGGTCGGAAGTCTTCGGACTCAGTGTTGGATTCCATCGGCGGCTGTACCACAAACATGACGTCTCTAGACACTTCGATCTTCCTCTCATTCGGTATCCAGATTCTGAAGCCCTTTGTCTCTGACCTGTAGTCCACAAAGACCACTTCCTGGAACGCGGCTGAAGCTTACCCCTTCGGGGTGACCTGTCCATGACAAAAAACTTCACTGGCAAATTGAAGTAGGGTACGTCTGGTTCCCTTCCAAACCGGAGTTCATAGGGCATCTTCCCGTTCAGTTTTTCGCGAAAGGCATCGGTTGTGGATGAAGTTTGCTGTGTTCACTGCTTCAACCCAGAGGTTCTCAGTTAATCAGTTCTGACTGGATTAACAAACCTCTTGCCGTGCCCATCAGCGTCACATTCTTCCTTTAGGCTACACCATTCTGTTCCGGATTGTTCGGTGCCTTTAACTTCCGTGAGATGCCGTGGCTCTTCAGTAGTACGTCGAACACTTGGCCTTTGTACTCCAGCCCATTATCCGACTCGAGGCACTTTATCTTTTCCCCTGCCTGTGTCGATGGCGGCTATGAAGCTGTCAAATTATTTGATAGCTTGGCTTTTGTTCTTCAAGAACAAAACATCAAAGTATTCATCCATCACACCAGAGTGAATGGTCGTCAATGAGCGTGTAGAAGTACTTGTTCTTCCCATGACGTCACGTGCATCGGTCTACATATGTTGGAATGAATCAAATCACCTGCAACCGATGAACGTTGTGAAGCCTTTGGGAACGGGGCTAAACACATCTTCCCGGGCAGACAGACTGTATTCGAGGTTTTGGTCATTGTTGTCGATAATAATTCTGTGTATATGCATTCTTCACAGCGCGTAAATCCGGAATATTCAAATGTCCGAGACGGATGTGCCAGTCTTCAAGGGAATTGCATTCCGGTCCTTTCTGCACGTCGTCCTCGGCATGAGCACTCACAATTCTCTTGTGCACGAAAAAAATAAAGGTCGTTCTCGCGCATCGCGATGAGCAATACCTTCCCGTTGCCGTCTAGAATTTGGGGTTTCGTTTTCTGGAAGAGGGCACTGTTCCCCTTCTCCGTTATCTTGCTCACCAACATTAAGTTCGTGCGCAGGTCAGGCACATCCATGGTGTCTTGAAAGTTGAAACTTTTACGTTCCCATTTATTTCTGTTGTTACATGTATCGTCTGCAAATGTGAATTGGCAGTAAAAAAAGGAAAAGAACACACGGGAGATTAAATTATAATATATGAAAAGTAGAAGATGGAGGAATCCCTGATTGCTTTATATTTATATATTTGGAGGACCAGCAGACCGTAAATTAAATGATACACATGACACATAAAATTAATAGAGTTGTACGGTATTGCTTAGATGAATGGAATATGATAGGGCAAAAAGAACAACATTTGCTGTAATAAAAAATAACAAATATTTAATCACTAAAAATAATGAAGGTGAAAAAATTAATTGAAATGTATAAAAAACAGTAAGCTAAAAATTAATGTGAAAAAAGGATAGTAAACAAACAAATATGATTGAAAAACAGTAAAGCTTGAAGTCTATTAAAGTCTTTTCTTGCGATAAATTTGAATAGATTAAAAAGTGCACTCAAGTAGAATTCTGATGCATCAGAAAGAAGTTTGAAATAAATAACCGGTCACTTATCCGTTGGAGCTTTGGTGGGTTTTTCTTGTAGCAGTAGATGTCGGCCGAGAGGCGTTGCAGCAGCAGGAGATTGTTGACGGAAGTGGCGCCAGAGTTGTGACCCCAAATTAAATTGTTGCAGAGCAGCGTCTTCCAGCAGATTGCAGTAGGCAACTAGCCGTTGCACTGCATATTTTAAGTAAATGCACCACATACAAAAATAGGTCTGACCTCTGCGGAGGTCGACATAAGAGTCCTTGTTCTCGTCCGATGAAAATTTTGTGAAACTGTTAGGTCGAAAAGTTGTCCTTTCGTGGCACACAGGGGCGCTAGTGTCAATTTGGTGTGTGCGGCTGATGGCTGGCGCTGTTGGAGCGATAAGACACGGTTTACCAACCTTTGATTTAAACAAATGAAGTCTTAAATTCTTCCTTGTAATAAAAGGAAAAAAAGTTGGGGAAGTGCAAACTGAAATTAAAACATAAAAAAATAAGGGCCACCCGAATAAACTTACAGCTTCGGCGCAACTAGCGTTCTGCTAAATCTTTAAGCCTTGTATCCTCTTTGCCAACGGACAATTTCTCGCTTTTCACAATTCATTCATCTATTCGGTTTGCTTCTCCCGGAATTTCCAGCAACCATCGCGCTTTGATTTGCCTCTCCTCGAGTCCTTCCGCGAATCAAATTTTTCACGGATTTTTATTCTTAGGACACCTGGTGTTGGCAGATCGCGCGTTACGATCGCGCACCGACAATTGTCGGAACTGTCGGGCAAATTTTGTAGAAAATTTACGTCAGCAAATCTTGGTTCTTTACTTCCATGTCTGAGAGTTTCTCTACTACAACAAAGAATTCACGAACGAACTCCCGCGCATCGTCGCCATCTTGCATTCGCATAGAAATTAGTTGATTCAAGAGCACGGCTTTTCGTGCTGGGCGTCACGGCGTTTCGTGCGACGTCTCCCATCCGTTGATCTGTTTTATTTCAGTTGGATTTATGGCAAGAATGATGTCTGACTGTGCCTTCAAGTCAGCTTCCATCCACTGTTCTGTGGCGTCAGTGTTGTTACTTGTTGCTTCTTGCTTCACATTCGTTCCGTTCGTGAAAAACCCCAGGCATCGTTCTTAATCAGGGTTGCATGCATGTGTATTTTCCAGGTTTCTTAGTTTCCCTTATTTATAGTTTCAATCCTTACGCCATACGTGTTCATTTTCTCAGCGTCCATGTTGTTTTAAGACAAAGAAAAAAACAACAGTAACCTGACTTCGTGCACGTGTCCAAAATGTTCCCGGATAGCTATTCGCGTTATTCTGGGCGAATAACCTGTTAGAATTATGAATAGTGTACCTGCAAAGAAAGTAACATTAACGCGTCCCTTTAGTTACAGCTCTGGCGAGTAGCGTGACGCACAAAACACTTATATCCAACTAAGTCACACGCGTTCACAGCAACGGTTACACGCGCAATAAAGTGCTTGCCAAGAGAGGTTAGAGAAACAGCAGTTGAATGCTCGGCATGTCGATAGGTGCCTACTCACCGGGTTTGTATCGCCCTGTCGATAACTCTAACAGCTTGCCTTCTCATTTTTGTAAAAACTTATTTACTCAGTAGATGACTCTTTTTCTTACATAATGCAGATATAACTTCAAAACATGATGACGTAATTCTATTCATCATATTTCAGTAGTTATAACACGTCATCTAAAATCCACAATTAACGCATGTGTATTTTACTTTGTCATATCCTAGTGTTTTATCAGGTGAAATTAACAATACAAACAACACAACTTTTCAAATAACTATTGAAATTATACCTGCTGCAAAACTATACCTGCTGCTAGATTTTAGAGACTCCTCAGGTTCAGGGAAAAAATAATAAACTTTATTTTGAAAATGAAACATCTGAGTACAAAGCATCCACGATCATTTCCATTCCACTTAAAACAATTAATTTTACTGTATCAATTTCAATCAATACTAAATATTGTAAACAATCTCTGGATACCGCCCAGCTTCCCCTAATCTATAGAAAAAAATTTAAGATTGCCCAAAGCCTTGCTTCTGGACATTTATAGCATATAAACGCAACTCTATAAGGGAGTTAACCCCCTCCCATCCTCCTGCGAAAATGTCAGATTCCAGACTAGTACTTTTTTAGATAAATATTTTTATTTTTAAAACATTTGCATACCACGCAAGTACGAGCATTCTTTTTATTTGAATTATTATAACTAAATACATAATAAATAGACTTATTTCTCAATGAACACATTACCATCTTCTACGTTTTCTACTAAGTAGTAGGAGAAATTTATGTAATGCTGCAGGAGAAGGTGTAAATTTTTCGACAGTAAACATGTTTTGTGAGTCCATGATACCGAAAACGTGTTTTCTCTTACTCCTGTTACTAGTAAATCACTTTCTCGTATAGTATGTAGTATAGTCAGAAGTCAGATTTCAAGGGGGACCTGTGAACCTCTGTTTCTTCTGTGAACCAAGATAACACCAGGGGTTATTCGTTTAAAGCAGGGGTTCCCAAGTGGGTTGGCATCGACCCACTGAGGGTCGATGAAATTTCGAAGAGGTCAATAATGACAAATGGTCGATTGGCCAATAATGACAAGAGGTCCATAGCCGAATATGAACCGGTGCTTAATAGGTATGATCAAGATCCCAACGATTACAAAACCATATTATATGAACTTGATAATTAATTATTTTATGGTATAGAGGAATACAATATAATAATAAATTACAGATTCGCTCTTCTTTATCCGTCGTTCAAATTTACGATGAGGAGGCGTAGAGCAACGCATCGATCCCCAGAAGTAAGGAGCCCTTAACAAGGACCCTGCGGACAGATATCGGCAAAGAATGAAACAAATCGCACTCCATACTAATTTTTTCCATTGCACAAGCTGTATTATTATACTAAATCCATTTAAAACTCTTAATTTCACGTTACCTGCAGATAGGGGCCTCATTTTGATTTTCTGCACCAGGGAATTACAGAACCTAACTACAAAACTGCTTAGGATGTTTAGAAAACAAATAATTTATAACTATGTACTGACAAAGGTGCTGTATTGTGAAAGAAAATTCTCCTTGCAATATGCACTGCAGAAACGTTATGGACAGGAAAAAACGCTCACCATTTTTGTATTCATTGCATAACAACGAAGATTAGAACACTCAGCTACTGAGAAGTGGAAATGTTTTCGAATATTGTAAATTTACATATTTACAAAATATTGGTGTACGAAATTGTTATCTTTCAGACATTTATGAGCAAATTTTTGAGTTGTGATTAGTATTAATGTAATGTTGAAGAGAATATTGTAAGGGGGTCGACGGAGCCAACAATTCTTTAAAAGGGGTCGTCGAAAAAGGTTGGGAATCAGTGGCGTAAACCGAAGACTGTATTTTCACCAAAATGGATATTCCCGATTGATCGGGACGATGTCAGGGGCCCTCGAATTTGGAACAAATCTTTTAATTTTTGGAGATACTTTATATGAAACTTTTGGACATTTTCGAAAGTTTTTTTAAAATAATGGTGATTTATAATGGCTGCAAATTTATTCCATAATTATTTTACTTTCTTGGCTACTACTTACGAAGTATAGAGAAAGTATTGTAATGTAGCAGCAAAAAATACACCTGCATTATTTTTAAGTGTCCTTTGCTCTGTCCGAGGGTAGGTTTAATAAAAAAAATTGAAACCATTTTTGAGAGAGAAAATGTTGAGACTTCATGTAAATTACTCCTCAAAATATGTCGAATTTGCAAAGTGTTCAGTTCGGTCAGATCTATGGGGGAATATCAATTTTTGAGAAAATCGTCTAAACAGTTTAGGCGCTAGTGTTGACCGCAGACCAGTGGGATGATTGGACGGACAGACAAAGACGTTTTGCCGTCAACTAAGTTTTCAGTATCAAGGACCCACAAAACGTGGATTATGACTACACAACGTGTTAGAACAGGCATGTCAAATCGCGCCCACATGAGATACTTGCCCGTGGGGGTAGCCCGGCGCTCTTCCGAGCACGGGCAACTTCCCCCGACTACGGGCTAATTTCCCCTCCAAATCATAAAGGGGTCTACACGCGCAAGCTGAAGCGCCGCGACGCGTGGAATCGTGACTTCATACGAAAATATGTATACCATATTTGTTCCTTCAAATAACCGAAATTTGAATTATGATTACATTCTTTTCTATTTCATTATCATTTTCTTTTAAATTCTGCCATTTTTGCAAGGAGCAGGAATATGTTTAAATGGCAACTTGTTTCCTTCTTTTCGTTTTGTGTTATGTTTTATTAAATCATTCAGTTATTTGTTGTATATAGCAATAATGTGAAATAAATAAACAAGTTTGTACAGATTTTTATTATATCTCTCAACCCATACCTGGGAGCACCTGCTAATGTTGCGGCAATTTTCTAATCACGTGAAATACCTTTGGCATCGCCTTTTCTTTAAGCGATCCTCCGGCAGTGGTGTGCCCTCAGCTTTTAGGCTGGGGAACCATGGCTTTACTTGGAAGAAGGACTCTGTCCTCTGGCAGGCATTCTTTTTCATCCTTTAATTTTATTAATGAGACACGGAATTCTTTATCATGGCAATGTGAAATGTTTGATTATAATTCTCAGAAGCTATCAAAATTATGGTTCGGAAAGTTTTACATGCTACAGATATATCACTCATAATAACACTGAAGCAACGGTTTTTTGAGAAATGTGTACTAGTTTTGTAGGAAAACATATTTTTTCACAATGCAAGTTTGTTTACCACGTTTTCTAGTAAATAAAGTTCTGCAGAATAAATAATACTAAAAAATGTATCTTTAGCATAAATCAATAGTGGTCGCTAATGACCATAGATTTTTTAAAGCAGCCTTAAATAAATAAATTAAAAAATACTAAGATTATAAAAAAACTTTGCTTCAGTAAATGTAGGAGACCTTTATTAACAACTCCTGAAAATTTCAGTTTCCTACTACACATGTAAGATGAGAAAACGTCAATTTAGTATAAAAATAACAACATTTGGGAAATGGGCTTTAAAGATGCAATCCTCTGAAATCATCAGCTTGATAACTTGCCTCATCAGAATAAACATTTTGCAATAACTACTTCCTTTTGAGACATTTTTATATTGTTTGGTTTCACAATATAATATTTTTAATTTAATTTCTGTTTATTTAAGACTCAGTATTTATGCGTTGCATTATGTCTCAGTATCTAAAAGTTTTGGAGACAGCACCTAAGCCCAATGAGAGGAGGTCTTCATGCACAAAAAATAAAAATATAAGAGTGATATCAATATAATTCAAACGCCAATTTAAAGAAACAATTATGAAGATTTATTAAAAATAAAACACCAAAAAACAATTTTTTGCCTGAAAATCAATTCAATGTCCCCTAAGACTTTCTTATTTGTTACATTTTTCAGATTTCAATCCTATGAAGAATTTATAGAGCTTCATAGGATTGAAAATTGGAAAATGATTTTTGAATTAATGCTGTTTTTCCAAGAACCCTTCAATTACTATTTGAAATCTGACTGATGTATTATTACACTTTAATGGATCATTTCTTTACTCCAGTCCTTTACTCCAGAAATTCTTTACTCAAGCATCTGAATTTTCGAAAAACGCAAGTTTAAAATAGTTTCAACATCCTCCTACATCCACATTATTCAAAATTGAGATTTTTCTTTGTGAAATATTTCTTCAAATTAATTTTCTTCAAAAAAACAACAACAAAACGTACATTCTAGAGAATCACGCACTTTGGGGTAAATCAATTTTAAAAAATACGTTGACGAAATTTTCTCAAAATGACTCATTTTGCCAGTGAATTTCTTGCACAAATAATAAATGTTTGCTTAACATTATGGCACAGATACGATTTTCAGTAAAACAGTTGCAATTTTGAATTAGCAAACTATCATTTTTTCGTAACTGTCTTTCCCCTTCAATATTAAAGATAAGGATTTACATTTTAAAACATTCTATTTTTCAATGTTAGACCTTTAAATCTTTTTTATGTAATTTTTTCAAAATAGTAGAAGTTTTAGAGTAATTTTAAGTTAATTCGTGAGAATTAGTTAGGTTTCACAATAGCACGCAGGTTAGCACGCACATATTAACCATCGGGTGGGTTAGATTTACCAATCAGAAGGTCGCGTTTCGATTCCCGCGAGTACCAGAAGAATTTTTATTTTCTGACATACTACTTTCGTAGTGTAGAGAAAATATTGTAATGCTTCGGCAAAACGCGACGATTTGTCGACAGAAAAATTCATATTTTGAAGCCCTGATATCGAAAGTGTGGATAAATCTTGTTCCTATATACGAGGGTAATCCCAAAAGTAAGGTCTCCTATTTTTTTATAAGTACAGAACTCCGTTTGTGTGGCAGTTGGTCACACTGATACGAAGAGTGCTTCCCGCCCTGTGTGTAAACATGCGCACGCAACGCTGAGGCGCTCCGTCTTGGCTTGGCAGCCGTTGAGAATGGAGCTCCCTTTGGATGTTACCGCCAAGTGCGAATTGCGCGCAGTTATTCGGTTTTTGAAGACAAATGGCACTGTGCCTCAAACGGGCAATTCGAGAAGAGGAATGTTGAGGCAAGGGCGTGCACGTTCTCCATGACAACGCTCGCCCACACGTCGCTCGGCAAACAGTTGCTCTCCTGCAACAGTTTCAGTGGAACATCATCACACACCCACCCTACAGTCCTGACTTGGCGCCCAGTGACAATCACCTGTTCCCTAAGTTGAAAGAGCATTTGGCCGGAAAGCGATTCAGGTCCGACGACGAGGTGAAAGAAGAGGTGCATAACTTTCTGAACAACATGCGGCGAGCTGGTATGACATGGGCTTACAAAAACTGTCACAGCATCTACAAAAATGCATCGACAGAAATGGTGATTATGTCGAAAAATAGATATATGTTCAAGTTATTACATTAAACTGATGTAAACCATTGTGGAAATAAACAGGTCTATGTACTTAGAAAAAAATAGGAGACCTTACTTTTGGGATTACCTTCGTATAATAATGACTTCCCCTACCATAGGCATATGATATATGAGGCGGACGAGGTAATTATCTTTCTGGAGTTGGCGGGCACTGCGTCCAACTATTCTTGATTGAATTTCGGCTAGTGGACTGGACTGAGTAAGAAATTCAAATCATGGATTGAAAATACAGAAAACTGCTAACAATGTATCATGTCGCCCACCCTCGTCCTAATATACATAGATTTTATGGGTCGCTAAGGAAGAAGAAAAAGGCTTCAGACAAATTGAACCCTCCTGGAACAATCCAGTAGATGGGAAAGTATGTAGTCAGTCATCAACATGAACCTTTAATGAGGCAGGTCATCTGACCGAAGAAAGGGAAACAGAGGCATTGTTAGTGTAGCAAGAAGCATTGTAAAGAAAACTACGCAAGACACGCAGAATAACCCAGACTTCTGATGCTACTAAACATGAAATGTGAGACACAAAAAATGTTAAGGAAATCGTGAAGAGATAAACCATTTCATGGACAAGGTCCAGATCAATGAAGATCAATCATTTATGTGGCTTAAAAGGGGAAGAATGAAGCCAGAATCAGAAGCACTTGTAATAGCTGCCCAAGATCAGGCCTTCAGAACACGACATTACGATAAAACGGTTCTCAAAATTTCCCAAGATGATAAATGCCGCAATTGCCAGGAATACGCAGAAACCATTTATCATATTGTCTGAGCTTGTCCAATCCTGGCAAAGACCGAATACTTGAAAAGACACGACAGGGTGTGTAGCTACCTCCACTGGCAGATCTCTACCGCCCTCGAAGTTCCGAACACATGCCCCAAGTGGTACGAACACTCACCGAAACCGGTGACGTCTGTTGGATTGTGTACGATATTATACGACCAACAAATTCAAACTGATCGCGCGATACTGGCAAACAAACCGCATATAGTTATCCGGGATTTGGAGAAAAAATCGTGTTTACTTGTCGGATGTTGCTGTACCTTGCGATCAAAACGTAGTTACCAAGGAGACAGAGAAACGTCTTAAATACAAGAGTTTGGAAATCGAGGTCAGCCGAATGTGGGGCGTAAAAGCACAGGTCGTCCCGATAGTTATTGGAGCTCTGGGATTTCTTCCGCAAAATTTGTGTAAGAACTTGTCTAAACTCCCAAGTCATTCAAAAGACTTGGAAGGGCAAGAAATTGCTTTATTTGGATCAGCCCATATTTTGCGCAAAGTATTGTAGAGGCGCCGATAGTCCCTAGATATGCTCCTTAGCTAGCTGGTTGCAACCTGAAGTAGATTTTATTTTGAGCCGACTCAAAACATCTTTAGTCGCGATGTAGTGGAATAATAATAATAATAATAATAATAATAACAATAATATAATGATAATTATTATCCCTGAAAGAAATGTGTTACCAGCAAATAGTGTCCATGAGGAAACATTCGTGGGATAAAAGACTAATATACATTCTCCATTACTGTAATGCGAATGTAGTTTTCTGGAGCCATCTGAAATTGAAATAGGAAAGACCCCCGATTACCAACATCCATAGATGACATATCTACTGAATATACGACAAGATTCTGCATGGGACCATAAGCTTCTGCGGCTGGAGTCATTGATCCTAGGAAGTTGCCGACGTTTCGGCCATACCGCGACCTTCCTCAGGCCGTAATATGTCCTAAGCTAAATTGTACTCTACTTTTGAGAAGCATTTCGCCCTGAGAAAGGATCTAGTATGGCGGCCCAAACTTTGGCAACTGTGCTTAGGACGCAGCGTTTCCCGTCAAACTCAATTGACTGCGAGGGGAAACATTAGACAAACCTTTATAAACAAAATATTGATTTGGAAGTATCCAACACTTGGCTGATGGCTGCAAGCATCTTTATGGAAACTAGATTTTTTTGCATAGTGTAGAGTAAAATTTCATCAGACCACGTATCTAGTAGCGTGTAAAGGGTAAAAATAAAGTTTGTGCCCCTTTCGTTTATAAAATGAAGTAGTTCTGAGCTGTGGTGGCAGTGTGTGCCCCAAATTCCTATTACGCCACTTCTTAATTCGCATTTGTTTGACTAGTGCTGCCCACCAAATTTATCCCACCATACTTTGTGACAGTTATATTTTCGCTCTATAAAAGCACGGGAAAGGTGTATCACAAAATTAACAGACACCATGTTGTTTACAAACAGTGCACAACAGTGGCGTAGCCTGAGTTTTGGCTTAGGGTATGTAACTCGAGAAACGAGAAAATAATTTAAAACTTTAATTATAATTTAAATATTATTCATTCACCAATATCATTTCTGTCACTTTGATCAATTAGAGCACAGAAAACTGATCCAGTGAAAGTAATAATAGCTCACGTACTTTACGTAGTTTACTGGTTGAAAGTTAGATAAAGTTGACTTAAGTTCACGAGCTAGCAAAATATAAATGTGTGTCCTCATACTTTAATAATAAGAGCACTATCAAACCCAATGATTTTCAAAATTGTCCAATTCATATGATTTCGAACCCAGTAGAATTGGCATAATTTATTAAATGGAAAACAATGATCTATAATAAAAATATAATAGGAAAGAGAAAATCAATCAATTTACAGACACGTAATGAAAAACAGTTGACAGTTGTCCTTTGCTGCTTACATCAAGGGTTCATCCAGTATGGCGGAGACAAAAGAGGCTTTAGAAATTTCATTTTTAATTTCATGGGACATAACCGTGCTCACACATAAAATCCAATTTCTTGGTGAGATTGCACGAAACACGGGAATTTTCATATCATCCTTGTCAGTTTTATCATATTTCATTATTTCACTTATATATTCCATGAAATTTTCTCTATTTGATGATTCCCCATTTTCATTATGGCTAGAAAATACAAGCCCTTGTCTCCCAAAAAAGCATACAACCTGAATGAAGTGTGACAGAATTTTCCTATTTTCCTTTATATCACCGTTGTATTTATCCCTTATATCACCGTTGTGTTTATTTCCAATGTCTTTGGTTGTATTGCTCACCACAGCCTGTGTTGGCTGTTTTAAATAAAATTCCATCCTCTCATTGTTTTTCAAATATTTTTTACTGTTTCTCATGAGCTATAATTTGTCCACGGCACACAAATACGACTCCATAATTATGTAGGCACTTTGGATCACGTGGTGCTCGCCATTCCAGGGCACAGATGTGGATTGCACAGTCACATATCCTTGTGCATTCAACCAGCACAATCCCTAACCTAAATTGGCTACAAATATATAGTCGCTAAATGCATTAAACTAAGGTAATAAAACTTAAATAAAACGACAATATTCATTAATTAACCTCTTTCTCTTACAAACACCGAAGAGAACAATGAAGTTTCGTAAAACGACAGCTTTTTCTTAGGCACCCGGATGTAATGGGTCAGTGTGCATCTGATTCTCAGCGCAGGCTAGGCGGTATTTCAGACTGATTCGTTCATCCTTGTGAAGAATCGAATTTTCAACGGCGCAATGTTTGAAATATAACGAAATATTTTGTAGTAGAAAAAGAAAATAACAAATTGACAATTTACAATCATTTTAAAATAAAATAGTTAATATTGTCAGGGTATATAAAACATTCACATCCATAGACGCTACGCTACTGGTGCACAATGTTTATTTGACATAAAGGAACCATTTTTCAAGAACAAAATACAAAAAAGTCTTTGGTGTGCACTTTGGCAGACTCGAATTAGCATTTTGGCAGGGATACATCCATATGGACAATTCTAAAGTGTGTTTCACATTTGAGAAAATACTTCTGGAATTTCTTTTCATATTCTTTCTATTTGTTCACACTGATTTCAGCCTACTATTTTGTTAATATTATGTGAAAACAAAAGTATTTAAAGCGTTCATTTAAAATATATTCACTACACTATAAAGTTTATCAACTGCATTCACTTGCCTATACACACCCTTGATGTCAGCTTCATGTTTAGTTCATCTTTAATTGGAATATTTTATGTACGCACATGTACGCAGTGTTGCTTCTTAAGTTCTGCATGTAGGTGCTCTTAGCTGCTGGTAGGGTGATCAGTGTCACCGACAATCCTGAGCCCTATTGAAATTTCACTTTCCTATGATTGATTTCCATATTTACAAATACCCTCATGTCGCATCTTCATTATTCGTTGGAGGCTATCTTACTGGTTTCTGACTTATGCGTGTATTTCTTTGTATATTTTTCAACTTTCTTTAAACAGATACTTTGAATATGCTTTTCAATGCCACAAAAATTACAAATACATTTACAAAATTTGTATTCGTTTCTGGAAAGCACTTATTACAAGACCAATTTGTTTTTTACTTTCTCGCCCTTACTTAGTAAGAAGAGAAAGCATTGTAATCGTACGCCCCAAAACTGCGAATTTTCGACAGACAAATTCTTATTGTCGGGCCCTGGTAACGAAAAAGTGAATAACTCATATTCCTATATACAGAGAATTACTTTCTCTATTATGCGAGGTAGCCAGAATCTATGTTTTTGGGTTCTTGATAGCGAAAAGTCGATTTACAGCAAAATGCCTGTCTGTCTGTGCGTGGTCAACGCTCGCGCCTAAACCTTTCAGCCGATTTTGTCCAAAATTGATATTCCCCGATCGATCTAAACAAACTCGGGGCTTTGGGAGTTTCAACCAGATATTTTGATTCTTGCGGGTACTTTATATAAAGCCTCAAACCCATTTTCAAACTTTTCTAAAAAATGGCACCAAATGTTTTTAATAAACTTCGTTCTCGAATAACAAAGAACGCTTAGGAGAATAATGGAGGTCTCATTTTCGTTGAAATCCCTGACTTTTCGAAAACTGCAAACGTGCATTTTTTTTTCGTCTTCTTCCTACAACTACAATATTGAAGATAGAGATTTTTACTTCTCGTATACGTACGTTTACACGGAGTAACATACGTAGTATAGGGAAAGTTATGTAATGCTGCGGAAAATCGATTTCGAGATTTCAACAGATATACACGTTTTGGGGTCTCCCGAAAACGAAAAAGTGGTTGTTGTTTTTTTTCAAACGTCTGTCCGTCTATGAACACCACCGCTAGCGCCTAAATCTTACGTACGATTGCTTCCAAAATGGATATTCCGTAGTCGATCCGGCTCGATTCAAGGCGCTGAGATTTTCAAAATCTTTCTTCAAAATTTGTGGTACTTTACATGAAACCCCGCGGATATTTTTCAAATTTTCTCAAAAACGGCTCAAATTTCCTTTAAATTTCTTATAAAAGTAGAGTAAAATACACTTATAAAAGTGGCATAGGTCCGATTTTCGCAGTTAACTCCGAATTTTCGAAAATTGCACATGTTTGAATTTTTTGGGGTCTTCCTACAACTACAAATTGAAGACAGATTTTTTATCCATCTTAATATAAGAAGAGGTCTTATATTAAGGTCTTATCTAACATATTAAGGTCATGTACAATTTTTTTGAAACTTTTAGTAGTTTTCGTGCAATATTGCGTGCAATGTTTGCAATTTTAAAAAATTACAAAAACGAGATTTGTAGTGCTTTTTAACTCGTCTCTCACGTCGTTAATATTTACCTTAGCGGCGATTTGTTCACATTATTATATTTATGAGTACATGTACTTCAAATAATGTCATATAAAGTTTCTCTAAAACCCAACATTTTTCTGTTCAAATGAGCTCAAAATTTCGTATTTTCAGAATCGTTTAAACGCTATTTTCTAAACGATCGCCAGATCGACTGGGGAATATCCATTTTGGAAGCAATCGTACGTAGGATTTAGGCGCTAGCGGTGTTCATAGACGGACAGACGGATGGACGGACAATCGTTTAAACCCTATTTGCAATTTTCTCAAGAATGGCTCCAATTTTTTGCATTTTTTTTGCAACGGGTAGTGCTAATTACACTGTTAAAAATGACATAAAGTTCATTTTGCTGTATTCTTTTGTTTTTTCAAAAATTACACAAATGTATTTTTTAAATATATCTCACGCCGTTAATACGCATAATATGCATAAATTTCCAGCGTTAATATGCATAACTTCCCAGTGATTTGTAAACACGAATGCATTTGCGAGCTAAAGTACTTCGAATGATTTTAAATGAAGTTTTTCAAAAACTCAAAAATTTTCTATGAAAAAGAACTTCAAATTCCGCATATACAGTAATGTTTAAACGCTATTTTCTTAGAAACGGTTCCAAATTTTTCAATGAAAATTGCCATTTATGAAGAAGTTTTATTCTTTTTAATATTCTTAAAGTAATATTTCGCTTCTACTATTAGGAAACCGAAAAATTGAGAAAATGACCAAAAAAAAAAAAATGTAATTTTGGCGGCGATAGATGGCAGCTGGAAAGAGAATGAAGCACGACCGTAAAGCCAGTTCACATCAAGGAAAGTAGATAACTTTACTACGAGAAAGTCTGTACCATTCTGTAGCACTGCTAATTTCCTAAATGAAATATGTTCCCTAACAACAGATCTTGAAATAAGGTCATGTACAATTTTCCACGGATATGAGTAGTCTTCGCGTAATTTTGCACGAAATATAAGCAGTTTTTAATTTTTTTAAACATTTTTTCTCTTAAACGGTACGATTTTTTAAAAATTTACTCCTTTTATATATCAAAGAACGGTAAAATAATGCTAGTAGCATTTTCAGCGAACTCTCCATATTTTCGATAATTGCAAAAAGTTAACATTTCAAAACGACAAAACTGAAGATAGCCATAGTTTGAATTGAATAATAACTGAAGTTTACCATACACAGAGTCTGTTCTAAAAATTTAGCTCTTTAAGAAAGGTAATGCGCAAATTTATTAAAAAACGAGTTTTTTCGTCATGTCTGGTTGACATTATTGCAAATTATAAAAAGAACATTTTCTCAAAAATTTGGTTCTAATTTTTGGTTTAATTGTTTTCCATGTACAAAAAAGGGTCGCTTAAAAGAATAGTGTAGATCGCATTTTCGTAGATCTCTCTGAATTTAGAAAATTTCGTATTGGAAATATTGGGTTAAGACAATTACATGTAGTAGTATCATAGACTAAGGATGTACAGTATACATCTTGACTCTATGGTAGTATAAAATAGCAGAGCTGTTAGAAATAATGCGAAAAAATATGTGCTGTTCGCCATGTACTTTTTGAAAAGGCTGGACACACTTGCTTTCAGTTGTGAGAATCCGAACGTACGAGTAGTTCGATCTTCCTCAACGCAAATATTTTTAACGATGGTGAAAGTTTCTCCTACGCGTGCCAAAAATGTGCTTTGTTTTCTGCTTCGTGAGTAATCTTTCTGCTTCCAAATGTTGTTCAAATGATGGACATAAACTATGTACGAGTCATCCTTTCTATTGGGGATGCCCGAAACGCGGGAACTTACTAGTATTTTGTCATTGTCTTCCCAATTTCACAATTTGGTCCGTCAGGAGTTTAATTTGCTCTTGATGGTATCTTTGTAACACTTCTACCAATTGCGCGATGTGGTCCATGAATATATGAATATATATATATATATATATATAGTTAATCTATCACAATACACTATCGATTGCTAGGTGGTTTTAGTATTTATCTGTGCACATGTTTAACTCATAAACAATTCTCATCGCCATTCTATTATGATCCACATAACGGAAATATGTCAAAAGCTAAAAAAACATTTATTTTCAAAGAAATAAGGACCTTGAAATGCAAAACACTCAATACAACAAGTTCGTCGGGGTGAAAGATAGGGTGGACTCTTTTTACAGGCCTCGGGCGAAAGGGCGGTGCGCAATGATGCGTACACTAGCGTGACAAGACACTGCCAGACCACTTGCGTGGGAGTGCGTGCTTACTGGTCACAGTCGCGGGAGTGAGAGAGCGTCGGGACGTACGAGGTGTCTTCTGTGTCAATGACGTCCCTCACCTGGAGGTAGTGACGGATCCAGGGGTGGGGACATGGGGGCCATGCCCCGCCCCCCCAGAAGGCCTAGGGTTTTGTTTGTTACCTTTCTATATATGGCACAATTGATTTAAATATTTATTTATATTAAAATTATGTTATTACTTGAACAATATTGTTTATTATTATAGATTCACTACAAAGTAATATAATAATAAAATATATAATAACATGTTTATTATTTAACAAAAATCTATGATGATCATATGGATCCGCCCCTGCCTGGAGGAACACCTCGCATCTTTTCACTTCCTTCTCATTGGGCGGGCCATGGAATGTGACACAACGTAACGTCACTACATTACTTGTTATAGGCATATTTAGTCTTTTAAAAACTACACAATCAGCTTAGGTGTGTCAGGGCATCAGTTGATGTCACTGCAGTGCCTGAGGCTGGAAGGTCCTAGAGTTCGAGTCACAATGATGGCATGATTTTCGACACTAGCTACATAGCTATATAGGTCAACTGCAGTCGCTGTCTGGAGGAGAATTCTAGTGGCTGGCTGTTCTTCTCGGTAGTTTTTCATGGTTTACATGAAGCCTCAACATCTTTAGTTTTCTCAAAAATGGATCCACATTTTTTATTAAACATTATTCTCTGATTTAAGAAAAAAAAATCGCTTAAAAGAAAGGTACAGGTCACATTTTTGTTGAAAGCCCTAATATTTCAGAAATTGCAAAATTCAAAACATTGCAATTGTCTTCATACAACTACAACAGAAGATAGAAATTTTTCTTTAATGAAGTCAATAAAGACTGATATTGTAATAATGTTATGTACAATTTTTTGGAAATAAGAGTTTTCTTGTAATTTTGCCTGTAATATAAGCCAATTTAAACAATTATTTGCTCAAAACCGACTCCAGCAACTTTCTTTAAATTTTTTCCCCAAATAGAACATTAGACACCTAAAAATGGAGCCGGCCCCATTTTGGGGTACTCTGTATGTTTGAAAATTGCAAAAAATTAACTTTGCAAAAGTACAATATTGATCAAAGAGATTTTTTCTTCCATCAAATCTCTTCTAAAAAATAGATCATTAAAGTTAATGTACAATGTTTTGAAAAAGCAAGTAGTTCATACCTTTTGCTTGAAATTAATCTATAAAAAAATTCTCTAAAATGGTCCCTATTTTTTTATAGAGCAAATGACAATTAAAAAATTGTGCAGGTCCCGTTTTTTGCTAACACTTTTGTAGAAAATTGGGGAAATATTAACAATGCAAAACTACAATATTTTTGATAGTTTGTTTCTTTAATGAAATCTGTTTTTAAAATAAATCTTGAAATAATGTAAATAAAAACCTGTGAATTTTTGAACATTGCAAATGCAGATGATCATCTTTTTTTAAGCATCAGACGATATGCTGGGTTTGGTCGTGTGGTTGGTGGTGAAGGGGTAATGTGCCTGGCATATTAACTCTAGGGGCCTGAGTTTGATTTTGAGCATGGAGACAATATTTTGGCTGGTTGGAAATAGTTTTTTCAGGTTCATATAGTATTAGGTCTGTAATACTGCATAGCCATTACAAAGAATCCCAAAAAGTACATGCTGTTAAGCACCATTTGTTCATATAAAGGACCTACAAAACATGGATTCTGATTAAATGTGTTAGAGGAAGTAATTTAATACATGTAGGAACTAGATATTTTGACTCTTTTGATACTAGGGTCCAGCAAAATGAGTTCTTCTATTGAAAAGTCTGTAGTCCTTGTTCACCATTTGCATGTGAGTCCACTCCTGTGATTGAATCAACTTCGAACAAAGACAGTATTTCGAAACTTAATTATTGTAATATACCATTGGTACACAAGGAAAGTGGGAGTCTCAAAAATTGGGAATTTTGAGGTAAATAGATAAATATGATCAAAAATGCTACTAAAAATATTGTAAAAATAATTTACAAGACAGTCCGTATGTATTATAAAAACAGTTGCCTTTTGCTCCATTACAAATGTCTCTACACAAAATAAAACCATTCTCCAGCAAAATTACATTTTTAGATGGTTTACTTTCTTTGTGCTCTGACAATATGTTCCAAAATATATTGATTTAGCACATTTGTATATCCAATCCCCCACCCATCGGTCATCAAAATCTTTCAATGAACACAAATAAAAAGGTGTTCACCCTGTAACTACAAAAAATATGTGCATATGGAGAAAGTACATATTTGAATCTACTCATTCACTCGTTCTTAACAATTTTTGCTGCATAAATTGATAACATGTTTGTTTAAAACCCTTCACATCTGAGGGGATATGCTAGCACACCAAATGTTTCCCAGTGTTTCTCCTGTAGTATGTAAATGACAAAGCATTAAAAACTAGATACATCAAAAACCACATGACTAATATTGAAACCCATGCTTCAGCTGAAACAAGGATTCCCAAACCTTCTCTTTCATCGACCCCTTAAAAAGAATACTTTGCTTCATAGAACTTCAATTTTTCTAGTCAATTCATTCAATCAACATGACTATTACATATGAATGAAAATAAACAAAAGATTTTAAAAAAAAAGTGGGTCAATTAGATTTATTTTATTTTTTGTACTATTATCATTTTCAATTTTTAGAATTACAAACATGTTTTCAGAAAAAAAAATTAAAAGTTCTAAATGCCCAAAAGTTTCATTTTCATTAATGGGAATGCTGTGATCTAAAAGAAGGAAATTTGACATTTATTGTTAGATTCTGTTGAAGCTTTGTATCAGGAAATAATTACTTATCAACTTCATTAATAATTGTTACCAGCAGGATATTGATTACACCAATCAGTCATCTGTGTTTATTCCCTATTGATCATCAATTGACCCCTTGATCATCAATGACTCCCTTCAAATTTCATCAACCTCCAGTAGGTCAATACTGACCCCTTTGCAATATCCTGAGGTAATAGGGAAGAGATTTAGTAGGGCTGTCACTACCACTGGGGCAGTGAGGAGACAAACATTTATGATCTTTTTTAAACTCTCCATAAAGATATTAATTTTTTCAACTTATATTTTCACTCCTTAACAGGTTTAAACAGAAATAAAAAATAATATAACAGTACATATCAAGATATTTATCCAAATATTTTCATTTTATAAAGGAGATAAAGTTACTTTAAATATTAAGAAAATATCAACAATAATACTAGAAAATAAATTGGTTAGGTTAGGTAAACAATAAAGAGGGGGGGCTTTATCAACTATTGCCCCAAGGCCCCCAATTTGTAGTAATGATGCTGAGATTGAAATATTTTAATGTGCCTGTTGAGGAACCCTGCTTTTCTCTCAAAAGATGTCAAGCAATAATGCATCATCACTAACCATAAGATGGCACTGAAGAAAGGGCTAAAAACTAATTGTCATTAACTCCCATTGAATGAGAGTATATGGAGAGAATTTTGAATATGTCCTAGGGGATTCATGTTAAGTACCCCTATAGAGCCCTAATATCCTTATCTAATTAGAAAGGGCTTGACATCACCCAAATTGATCAGGGAGTATCTATTTTGGTGAAAATCCTATGTTTGGCTCTGGCACTACACAAGCTTGTTCACAGATACACACATTTTGAAAAACACCTCTTTTTTAGTATCAGCGACCCTGGAAACATATTTCTGTCAAATTTTGACATTGATTTTTTGCAGCATTACATACTTTCTCTGTACTATGTATATGAGAGAGAAAAAATAATGAGATTTAACATGAAACGTGCTTAATTAATCTATTTGCTTTTCACTAGGATGTTATAAATTACAACTGTCGTTCATTAGTGGCCTCAGTGCCATTTTTTGCAAATGCAGACACAAATTTTGTGTCTGATGTTGTCACAAAGCTCCGTTATGAAGTCTTCCAGCCAGGTAAGAGTAGCAGATAAAATAATTAAGTACTTCAAATTACATATTTACTTAAACTATTTTACATTTGAAACCCTTTGTCATTTCAAAACATTTACATCAATATGATGGGGCTAGTTTCAAACCCTCCCAATCTCCAGTTTTGGAGTATGCTATCGAGCCCAAATCTTTTGATCAGTTTCCCATCAAGTTCAATAATTTTTTTTTGTTTCAATGACAATATTCATTGACATTTCAATGACAGTATTGTTGAATAAGTTCATATATCTTTTTATAGTTTTGCAGTTAACCAAGTTAGGATCATATAATTAGCATTTGAAAACGGAGATTATGAAGTTCAGTGTAATGGCTTGGACATTTTATGGTTTTATCTTACAGGATATGAATTCTGATATTATGCAAAGTAAACATTTTCAGTTATCTTCTAAGAGTTGACATTCATTTTTTGCTATTTTGTTCATTCAGAATACTAAAATCACTTTCAGATTTTAGTGAGATTTACAATGCCCATATTGGCAAATTATAATATTACAGTAACAGTGCAACAGCATTCTGAGAGGAAACCATTTTGTTTCTAATAAGTGTTTTAGGAGTATGCCATCTTTGCCAACCAATTTTAGAGAGAGCTGGATTTTGATTTCAATTTTTTGTTATAAAAAATATCATCTTTTTGTGAAGTTTTAAGAAACTTAGAATAGTAGATAGACAGGTTTCAATGTCAAGGTTATTCTTGTACAAGTAATTTAATTTCAGAAAGAAAGAAAGAAAAGGGAGAAAAGAGAGAGAGATATAGCTAGATTTGAAACTAGTCCCCTCGTATTTGAATTTTATAATGTAACATACAGATAGCTTAAAACATTAAGTAAGTATATTTGAATTTTATAATGTAACACACAGCTTAATGCATGAAGAAGATACATTTATATGACATATAGTACATTTATATATTCCCATAAAATCACATTTGTAGGAGACATCATCATCAAAGAAGGCACCATTGGCACCAAAATGTATTTTATTCAAGAGGGCATAGTTGATATTGTAATGGCCAATGGTGAAGTAGCAACAAGCCTCAGTGATGGGTCATACTTTGGCGAAATTTGTTTGTTAACAAATGCCCGAAGAGTAGCAAGTGTGCGGGCAGAGACATACTGTAATTTGTTTTCACTCTCAGTGGAACATTTCAATGTTGTCCTAGATCAGTATCCCCTCATGCGTCGCACAATGGAAAGTGTGGCAGCTGAAAGGTATGTATTTCATACCTACTATTTCAAACCAGCATGAATAAAATTTGTTTACTAGTACCAAGTACAACCATGTTACTATATACATGTTACAATATATTTAATACTTTTTATTTAAGAAATGTGTCAGTTATTAGTTATTTTATACAAATGATAGGATTTTTAATTAAATGTATTTTGCAGACTGAACAAAATTGGAAAAAATCCAAACCTTGTGTCACATCGAGAAGAAGACATGGGGAGTGAAAGCAAAACAATTAATGCAGTAGTTAATGCGTTAGCAGAGCAGGCAGAGCATGTGAATACCTCTGAGGAATCAATGGATAATCAGTCCAGTGATAAAAGTATTCATGAGCTGGGCAAAAACCTGCATGAATTGGGTAAGACACTTCACAGGTTGAATCTGCCACGACCAAAGTCTGAAATAGCTTTGCTTCTCAGGAGCTAGCAATGAACCGCACCAGTCGGCCCATGTTTCATAAGTCCGACACCTTCCATAAGGATACAGCTTTCCAATGACAACATTAATGAAGACCATATGTGTGAGTGAAGATTATTACTTATTGTGTTGGTAAATAAATCTTCTAAATGTGTTTGGATGAAACAAATGTAAACATTTAATCCAATAAAGTGCGGCATATGAAATGGGGCACTAAATTTTTGCTAAAAAAGTATTTTTCTGGTGCTCAAGAATGACATGGATCCAGAGAATCATCTTCTCATCACATTGTTTTTGTTTATAGCAAGTGTGAGAGACACACGTCCAAGTGGAAAGCTAGCGTTCGTGCAATATTAGAAATTTAAAAAATATAGCTTTAAATTAGGGTGCTCAATAAAATTGCGTTTTTACACCCAGTCTACGTCACAGTATGTGTGGTGTAATAGAGTATTTTATTAGTTTACACAATTAGGACAGTAAAATAGGCCTAAATGTAAAGAAGAGATATATATAAATAAATATATATATATAATATGAATGGCAGGACCATTAATTAGGAATAGTTCTTGTTGAGAAGGTTCTATATTTGTTCATAGCTATTTTCAAACAGGCAAATGTTTATTATAACATTCAGAAGTGGCTTTTTCATACAACAGTTAACTTTGAACTTCGCAATTGTGATTGTAATGAGCTCATTACTGTTTCTTGCTGTGTTTGGGGTATATTTATTTAAAATACCCAGTCTTGTAATAGAATTAATTTCTGACTATAGATACAACTGCACATAATTTCATGTGTGCATTGTGGATTCAATGCATTTGGATTAAGAATTTAAGATCTCAGCCAATACATAATTTAAATTATTTACATCAGCATTTCTCTTCTTTCGTAGTATATCCAAACTGATTTCATGAGAAAGAAGAATTGTTTATTAAATATGTTATAAATATATATGAGATGTTTCATCAATATTTTATACTATGAAGAAGAAAAATATATATGTGCTATCTATACATTATTAAAAAATGGTTTATTAATTAAAATATGGATTCATTTTCTGATAATCTGTATTTTAATTAAGTTGCATGGTCTGGATATATGTAAGATAATAACCTGCATGAAATGTAAATTCCATGTGGAAGGAGTTTCTATCACATTGAAATGCTGATGTAAATTCCAGTCAAAACATGAGTGCATGAAGGAATGTATGTTTTCAAATGTAATATGAATAGGGTGGCCAGATTCTGAAAATAAAAATCTGGAGCATTTTTGACTTGAGGACTGGGTTACATGGGGCCAAATAAATAACTCATGAACCTGTAGACTGATTTCACTCAAATACAGAATATATGAGAAATATGGCTCAAAGGTAAGTCTTATGTACAATAATTGAAATTGTTCCACCAAGAAAAGAAATTAAACTCTTCATGAAAGCCCTTACAATAATAGTAAATCTTTCTTTTTAACCCAGACATTTAAATGAAACATGATAAAACTCTAAACAAAACTTAGCACAGATTTGTTGTTCTTTCATATTGTGATCAAATTGCCACAATGTATTAAAAAAAATTAAATACTTCCTACTATCATCCCTCCATAGAGGATACGGAAAGGCAGTTTCCTGATAATGAAAACATTAATTGGATAAGTGTCGAAGGTACAAGTAATGATTAAATTTGCTGTAGGCTACACCTTCTCACAATAAATCTCTATCATAGTATGCTTTAATAAAGCATTTCATTGTATTACATAACTTGTTTCTGTTTAATTCAGAATTATTTTGAAGTATGATAACAAAAACTTAAATTATTTTTTGTTAATGCTGTTTAATTCACAGATGCACAACAAATAATAACACATAAATATCCAAGAAAAGTAATAAAAATGTATTTTCCTACAGAAATAAATCTACTCTGTATTTTACATATCGAGAAATCACACATCATCACATCTTTGTTATGATGGTTTCCAAAAAGTGGTCAAAATATTAACCAACTCATACTACTCTAACAACCAACTACACTACAGTCATACGTTGAGATATTAACATTCTTACTAAGAGAAACTGATCAAAATTTATTATCTTATTTTTTTCTGATAATCGTAATCATCTTTTTTAATGTTATTCTCATAGTTATTTGTTAACATTACTTCATTAAATGACATTATAACAATGGATCTACTATCAGAGAAAAGAACATGTCACAGTGCATAATTCATGCATTTGTACTACTTATTATCTTACTTAATAAATAACTGAACATAATGTTTTCATGATGAGGAAATGCCCTCACAAAAAAATCAAATTTATTAGTGGGAACTCAAACAGACTTGGTAAAGTAACAGAGTAAAGAATTATGCCAAAAATAGAGCAAGCAATATGTGAATAGATAGTATAATCAAGAGAAGCAATGAATGTTTGTATGACATAATATATGTGTATGCATTTTTATATGTATGTGTGGGTGCATTTCCATTGTAACATTGATGATTGGATTATATGGTTTTGCTGTATGATTGTCAAGAAAAAAATATTATGAAATGTTCACTCAGATAAAAATATTTTATCAAAAAATTGTTTGTGGTATTTTAAGTGAGCTTGTAAGAGCTGAATTCTTTGAAATGGTCTTGAAAAGCATGTTAAAAAATATTATTTGACGAAATTCTTATTCCTTAAAACACAAACTCATGTTGCATAATTTATTTCTGAATGGGTATCGCTATACTTCTATGCATTCTTTCGAAACATAGAGGAGTTGTTTTGATGATGCAGTTTATTTCTTCAAATATTTCTACAGGAGGCCTTAAAAATACAATGAAAGGAATCTTGAGCTCTTTCAATAGACGTTGTCAAGGCAATAAAAATTTGTTAAAGAAAGTATGCATTTATAATCAATTAATTTTTAAAATTTTGAAAACTGTTCTTCAATCTGTAATAATGATTTTTAAGGCTTCCTGTTGATAGAGATATGTTTACAACTGGACATTCTTAAGACATGAAATATTTTGATACATCATTCAGTTCCCCATCATTCTCAATCATTAGAACTATTGTCATTTTACACAATTATTATAAAATATTTGAATGAAATAATCACCATTCATGAATAGTTATAGGTTGTATTAGTATTTTATTTGAACAGCGTTAAAGCCAACAGCTATTAATATCAAAACAAATTTTGTTCAATAGCTATTTAACTTCAACCGTTTTAGAACAGTTCTAAATTTTTATCGCATAATTTAATGTGTTTGGGAAATAAACTATTTTCTGAGAACTCAACACAGATATTTTTATGTTGAATTTTAAAGTTGAACATTACTTTCTCATATACCCAGTATTCATTCCTTCAAATTGTTGGATCAAATATTCTCAATCAAACTGTTCCTGCATGAAATGAAACTTATGTATGTATTTTAGATCACATAATTTGTACGTTGTTCCATATGTACATGAGCGTAAAACATGGTAATATATTTTTTAATACTACAGGACACTTCTTAAATCTGAGACTGGCCCAGAAAATTGATATCTGTTCACCCTATTTAAACGATAGCGAGTGATCATCTATAGTCAGACCGATCGTCAAGAAAATACCTGACTGATAAATTTTTTACTTGTAAATTATATAATTAATTTACTCATGATTCTTGTAGAGAAAGACACTTTTGTTCTGTATAAAATTGTTAATTTAATTCCTTTTTGAGGGGTTGCATAGTAGAATATCTAACACTTAGAATATTAGCATCTTTCATTTCAGAAAATGTGATGTTACTGTTGAAATAGATGCAACTGTATTGCTGATATTTTTTACCAAAAGTGCTCATTGTTATTACAAAGTGAGTGATCCTTATAAAGAGTGTTAATCTAGTTTCTAAAAGTGCCGAATGTACACATTCGAAGAATTTCACTGCTCGTTATGAAATGAACAGTAGCTGCAATTAATGCAGTAGCTATTACAAATTTTCCCATAAATTTGCCAAATATACATATATATACAACCATAAAACATATACAGAAAGATTAATAGTATGTTTTTCTTTAATAGTCACAAATGTTATAACCTACCACTCTGAAAAATTTGGCAAACCATCCCAGCCAGACTTTTTTTCTACTCAATGGCTATTGTAATATTTGTATCAAATTACCTTATGAAAGCATTTCTATTGGTCCGTTCATAATTGATGTCTAGTATGTTTTTAAATTAAATTTCTTTGTAGCCATCTCCTTCGAAAGGCACAACTGGAATTATATTAAAGAACTAAAACACATATTCTTCAATAGTATCCAACTGTATTGCATTGAAATCTGCTTGTGACATTTTTTCTAGGGACCTAAGTATTTCCATTGTTAGGTTAAGCATTTACAAATTATGTATATCAATGAACAGCTTGAAACGAATGCCTTAAGCAAGAATGTCTTAAGTGGATTCCATAGCATGCATTTATTTGTTCCATAAATACAATACCATTATCTCAAATTGCTTTGGTATTTTCTTTGGTACTTTTGTCCTTTTTTTTATTATTATTATTATTACTATTATTATTATTATTATTACTATTATTATTATTATTACTATTATTATTATTATTATTACTATTATTATTATTATTACTATTATTATTATTATTATTATTATTATTATTATTCCAATGCAAACTTTGTTTGTTGTTATTCAACTAAAATATATTTTCAAATTGTTGCTAAAAGGGTAGATAATGACAACCTATCCCTGAACTACAGAGGTACTACCTTTATAATATATTTGCAGATTTGATGAGGTTTGTAGGAAGGTACAATGGATTGTACACATGTCTCACAGGAATGCCAAGGGACATTGTCGTAAGTGGTCACAAGGCAGAGCTAACAATACTGCATGAGAAAGAATGGAAATTAACTGTAGTTTCATTTGTTTTCAAATTTAACTCTCAATCCATTTTCTAAGTAGGGAAAAGGTCACAACTCAAAATAACGTATATAGGTCTGTCACAAAAACAAGATACTGCTTCATATTCATGAATTCCTCATATGTAATTTGAACATTTCTTAAGTAAATCTTTAACATCCTATGGTGTTTGCAGAAAGCTCTTCAATTGCACTACTTATGATAGTGTCTCACATAAAAATACTAAAATATATTGGATTATTATCATTGTGTAATATTTTTGTAAAGTTGAATGAACCATCATGTAATATTTTGTACAGTTCCTTCAAAAAATGGTTCATAGCCAACTGAGTGTTATATATATATACAATTCTGTTGTAACATGAAAAATAGTTAAACAGAAAAACATATCATGTGGCAATACTTGATGCAAGTGCTCAACAAATCCATAATAAATTTGTTGGGGTTATCAGTCAGTATTTTTTGTCCAATTTGGCCAGAAGGCGAGATACAGAAGTATACCAGAAGAGAGCCACGACCTAAGTTACCATTTTGTTTTTCTACAGAGAATGATAAAAGGGCTGATGGTTATTGTTAATTATGTTACCACTAATAAATAATTATTGGCATTGTATTTTCTGTGAGCTTTACAAATTCAGTGTTTTAAGCATCAATTCAGATGTTCCTGTGAGTTCAATGAATAGCTAATTCTAGACATGAAATTATGCATCAATTAATTTTACAATATCAATTCACATATAGTAGAAACTCATGTGTTTAAGCTTTCATAAGTTTCTTGGTAAAAGTCTGTATAAGCTAAAATTATATTCATTGCTAATGAATGGTAAGACCAATAATTACCACTCTGAGCCAATGAAAAGCTCTAATTTTAAAATAGTTTTCTTAGTATTTTGCAGCAGTAGCAACTTTATTTTAACTTCTGAAGAACTCATAGGCATAGGTTTTAATGCATATAATTAGCACTCAAGAAGGTATGCAAAGATGCAGATAGCATTAATGTATTAGTGTTATTGATTTAAAGCCAGTTAGTCCTCAGTTGAATTGAGAATAAGGCCTCGTATATATTTTAATTTTTATCAACTTCAAGACTATCAGAATTCGTTTAATATCTCAGCTACTTTGTATTTATTTTTTAAGTTAAAATGTTCAGAAAATAGTACTGCATTATTTATCAACAAAATAAATAAGTTTGTTCCCTGAACACACTGTATGGTGTTTTTATCTGTTTCTCAAATTCGTTAGAGATGTCCACACAAATGTGTGCATGCATGTATGTACATATGTGTGGCTATATATGCATGTGTTGAATGGTGAGATCAGTTTTAGCTAAAAGCAGAAATTCATGGTTGGCTATTGCAACATTATCACTGTTGTTGTTGTTGTTGTTAATATTGTTGTTGTTAATCATTTTTGCAAAACATAAAATTTCATAATTAATATATGTGTGAATCACATTGACTTTTATCAGTTGATTTTACCATACAACACTGAAGATTGTACAAACCTTATATTATGTACCGATTACATAGTTCCTTCAGACTTTATTTTACAGGTGACAAGGAAAACCGTACCTTAAAGTATAAAATAAGAAGTGTTTTCATCATTGTGTACATCTTTTTGTTTCAGCATCTACAAAGGCTTTCACAAAGCATAGGCAATGTTTTAAATAGTTCAACAATCATGTATAATTGTTTACAAAATTGTTTTCTTGTCAAAATTATTATATTTAATGTTCAAAATTAAGTATTATCATATTTGTATACAAAATAAAAAGCATTATATTATTCCAGAAAAGAACGTCTGAATATATGGAATTATTTCCATAAAAATTTCTGTACCACTAAATTTTCACCATTACATAACAGAATACTATTAAACTTCCAAATAATCCATATTTTAACAATTGTAATCAAAATTTTTGTTACATTTGCTGCCCCATTTTATCCCTTTCTACTCACAACAGTAGAATGCTATTTTAAAAGTGTCTTAAATACAAATTTCATTTACAAATGCATTCATAAAGTAATATATTAACTATAACATTTTCTCTCTATATGTATATAATTTTGGTAATGGGATGAAATTGAAAGAGAACCGTAGTGCCTATATGGCTTTGAAAAATCTTGTTCAAATGAACTCAAGATCTAGGGAAAATAAAGAAATTCTATAATCTTTCTTTTATAGTTGAAATAGTAATGTATCTTTGCAAAAATATCTTCAGCTGTGGTTCACTTCTCTGCCTCTTGCTGATGCTCAGTATTACTTTTGTTCATTATTACATCAGTGCATAAATACTCTCTACCCACAAGTAAACTAAACATGAAGCTTCAATTCACATCCTGAAGAAGTTTGAAAGTATGTGTGAAAGTCATCCATTATTTGAAATGGAAATCATCAACATGCGTGATGAGCAATGTGAGATGTAATCTCTCTGAAAAAGAATTGTTACAAAGTGCAAATTTTTTATCCAACTGGGACTCTCTGGTATCCACAGACACTCTGTCAACCGAACTATGGAATCAACATTGCCTTCATGACAATTCCACGATTTTATAGTGATCAGCGATCTTATGTTACAATTGTCATGAATGGTGAAGATAAACGACGCATTCTATTTCTTTTATCTTCACCCTTCGCACCAATTATACTGATACTTTCTCTCTCTTAAATAATCAGACAATGCGGCTCAGCATTGGATGAAACTGAATTGCAAAATCATGAAGTTGTGAATGCTAAATACACGTTAATGAACAAATAGTTAATCTATGACACCGTAGGTTGCATATAGGTAATTGCTTCAGAGGGAATATTTACATATCTTTTGGGAAACTCAAGTCATTTCCACAGAAAGTGTTCATTAATGAAAGTGGCCAGGAAACCAAACGTGGAGGTATTAATTTTAGATAATAAAGATTTTAGATAGGTGTTACCTGGGTAACAAATTCCATGCTCTGGAATTCAAAATTTAAAATAGCCAAATTTGGAATTTTTTTACAAATTTTATTTGATAAGAAACAGATATGCAGTCAGTGAAAAAATATTTTTTTAATGATTATGTGAATTGGAAAATGGAATACCCTAATCTATCATGACGACAAATTACTAATATTCTCTAAAAAGAACAAAACTTTAAGCTAGCTCCAATTGCTGTGGCTCTAATGGCATCCACAGAAATGTTGCTTAGAAGTAGGTTTCATTGCTTTTTGTTACTTTTTGATAAATCTAATTACTTCAGAATTTTTTAAATGTTGCTCCATAGTTGTGCAGATTTTCTGCTTCAAGGCACTAGTTATACAATAGCTCCACGTAATAAATGAACATAAACATTTTCTACTAACATTTCCTGAAAATGAAAATTGTTTAATTGTGTGTTGTGTGTCACTTGCAATCTGCAGTACACATTCATTAATATGCAAATGGTATTGATGGATGTAGTATGGATGAATATGGTGTGTATGTGTGTGTGTGTCTATATATATATGCTGGCGGGGCGGGACAGCCGAGTTTGGTCATGTGACTGGGGGAGGGGGGAGGGTGGTGGCAGGAATGGGAGGGTTGTAAATGAATTTATCTCTATTTTACACTGTTGATGAAATTTATTCCTTTTTCCTGTACTAAGATAAAATGTAAATATCCAAGTAAAACTGGGTTACCTCAGTTAGGTAAATATTTAGCTCAATATGCAAATTGTTCACATATATCCGTTGTTCAAATATGTTCTGAATTTTCTTGAATTGATCTGAATTCATAATTGACACCTGTTCAATGAAATAAGTCACCTAACTGGATTTTAACATCATTCCATTTTCTACCTTCACCCTTCGTCATCAAGTGATAAGAGATGCCATGTCATAAGTAACAATCAGGAAATGATAGAAATAGACACATCAGTTTATTGGTTCAATGAATGCATTATTACCTGTTTTTTGATATTATAGTGTTGTATTTAAAGCAAGTTTTATGTTTAAAGATATTCACAACAAGCCTATAAAGTATAAATGCACATATTTGATTCTACACGTTTTCACCTCATATAATGAATCTCTTGCATGCCATGTGTAGAAAAATCATTCATTCACAATATTTTTGTCAGTTAAAACAAAATTAAAATGTAATAATATAAAGTGTAATTATATTTGTGTCTAATTAACAAATTAAAAAGAAAATTATATTTAAAATAGCTCTCAAGATGGTAGAGTGAAAATATATAATATTCAATGATTTTAAATCAAAGCAATTTTATGGACATGAGGGCCTACCTGTACCTGTAGAAATTCAGGTGGTGTAAGGCAGACATATCAAACTTAAGTACAAAAATTCAAGTAGAAAACTGGAAATTTACCTATTTTGACCACTAATGTTTTGTACTAATTGTCAGAATAGATTTTTAAAGTTAGCCTATCAAATAACCACAAAACATATTTTCTCATAAAATCAATATACTCATCAAATGCTAATTAGCTAATTAGCATCACAATAAGCAGGTGATAATTTGCCTTTAAAGAGTGCTGACTATTTTATTTTGGACAAAAGTGATCACTTAACCACAATGCAATAATATCAATTCAGCATCTTTTCCCCCATGACTTTTCTGCACTGTGCCATATAATATTTTATCTGGGGTATTTATAAAATACAAACTATTCTTGTTCAGAACATTTTGCTGAGTTAGGGAAAATAGAAAATGATATGAAGCAAAATAAAATAATTTTTAAAATTACAATGTCAAAAACTAATTGAATTCGACACCAGAATTTAAGAACTCATTTCGGACATTAAAAGTCTTAAAAACAAGTCAATCTCCTTGTAGGAAAAGCTTAAGCTTGAGAAATCAAAGTGAATTCTGGTAAAATGAAATTAATGTGTTTCAAGAGTGAATGAGAGTATGCACAAAACAAACTACCACTGAAACAGCACATACTTTCTCGCATTATTTTTAAATATGCAATTTTCGAAAATTCAGGGAGTTCAACGAAAATGATACTCACACCATTCTTTTAAGTGTCCCTTCTATCTGTGGGGACAAAATTGGAGCAGTTTGTGAGAAAATAATTTTTTTATAAATTGCATTAATTTCAAGTACAAATTAAGTACCCAAAATTACTATTTTTTTTTTTTTTTCAAAAAACTGTACATGACCTTCTTTAAAGAGCTGATTTGTTACATCAGACTTTGTTTAAGGGAAAAATCCAATTTTGTAGTTTTGGAATGTTAACTTTTGGCAATTTTTGAAAATACAGAGAGTTCATTGAAAATGGGACCAGCGCCATATTATACAGTCCATTGATTCATTCGAGGATGAAATTTAAAGAAAAATTTGGGGCGCTTTTTAAGAAAAGAAAATTGTTAAAAAAATTTTAAAAAATTGCCTATTTTGCACAAAATTACACAAAAACTACTCAATTTTCAGAAAATTGAACATGTCCTTATTTCAAGATCTGTCTTCAAAGAACAGATTTCACTAAGAAAAAAAAAATCTTTATCTTCAGATTTTCAGACAAAATGTTTAACGCTATTGTATTGTTCTATGGGGCTGAAATTTGGGGAATACACAATGCCTTGGAACTAAATAATGTAAAGATGTCCCATTACAAAGCAGCTGCAGGAGTGTCACAAGCATCTGCATACAATGGTGTACTGGGGGAGTTCAGCTCATAAGTGTGAAAACACAATGTCAATCAAGATGCCTGAAGTCTTTGTGAGAAAGTATCAAAGGGAAGGAAATAAATCAGTAGTATGTCAATCTTACGATCAATGACAAGAGTCAACCTAGGTTGTACTTCAAAACCAGCAGAATTATTGTGGAACTTTTAGGAATCAAATGAAGGGTCAGGTAGAGAGATCCACATGCCGCTAATCTGCAATCACCTAACATAGGTACATGAAAATAATAGTATTCAAGAAATAAATTTCAGAAGGGGAAATGTGTTAATCTCTACAAGTGCAGAAATCTATAGGAGGGAATTGGGTACAAAAAACTTGTACTATTAACCTTCTGAATAATAGGGAGAGAGCAGGTTTAGCATAAGAAATTAGAAACAAAACAACTACTATAGATGTAGATACATGTGTCCTCTGTGAGAAGCAAGAGAACTGGGAGATATTTTTTTAATTGTCTAAGCACTGAACAAGAATTGATATTTTGCAAGTGAGTAGCTATGAAACAACAGTGTCTGATGAAAGTCTGCATATCTTAATTCTGTAAAATAACCAGCCACAGCCTGTATATCTCCTTGGACAATTACTTTCTGCAATTCAACACAAAGATAGAAAGCAATAACTGAACTTTGCCAAGGGGGAACCTTGTCCCAGCAAATACACATAGTATCAACCAAGGCCAGATATTAGAAGTTGCTTAGGGGCCCCCATTCGTCAGGGCGCCTGTGTCCTGAAAAAAAATCATAAAACATTCGGGAAAATGTCATAAAATAAGTTTGTATACATATCTGTAAAATAATAAATACGCTTTCATTTGTTTCTGAACAGATAGTTATATTACTATCCAGATTAGTGTTGTTTTTTGGTAAATCTGGAATAAATTTTTCTTGAAGGGGGATGCCACCGTGATTTTGTGGCTAAGGGCTTGCAGTACCTAAAACTGGCTCTAATATCAATGTTACTAGAAATTAAACCTACATATACATTCAAAATATAAATATTTATTATATTGATTGTTGTGCAGACTAAATAACATTAAAAATAAAATGCAATAATGAAGCACTAACAATCTACTCTTAAAAACCATTAACACAAAAACTATAAAGATAAAATTATTACTAAAGGAATATTATTATTAAATTAGTGGAGCTTCAACAGCACATACTTTCTCGCATTATTTCTAAAATGGCAATTTTCGAAATTTCAGTGAGTTCAACGAAAACGAGACAAGCACCAATCTTTTAAGCCGTCTCTTCTTCTATCTGTGGAGAAGATTTGGAGAAAAAAAATTGGAGTGGTTTCTGAGAAAATGTTTTTTAATCCATAGCATTCATTTCACGTATAAATTACGCGAATAACTCATTTCTTTAAAAAATTGTACGTGAACGTTTTTAAAGAGATATTTTTTTTACAAGAAACTTTTTGTCGAAAGCAAAAATCTCTATTTTCAAGTTTTGAAATGTTAACTTTTTGCAATTTTCGAAAATACTACTACAAAAATACCGAAAATGGAACCAATATATTCTTTTACCGTCTCTCGATACATGGGAAGAAGAAATTTAAAGAAAAAATTCGGAGCAGATTTTTAAGAAAAAAGTGTTCGGAGTGTATTTTTAAGAAAAAATTACCTATATTTCGCGCAAAATTACCGAAAACTACGCAAATTACCTTTTCCTTTTCTGTGTGAAACTCTCAAAGTCTCCAGTTCATTCAGATCGATTGGCAAATTTCAATTTAGGAAAAAATCGGCAGAATGGTTCATGCGCTAGCGTTAACCACGGACGAACGGAGAGACGTTTTGCCGTCAATCGATTTTTCGGTATCAAGGAGCCACAAAACAGATTCTGGCTGCACCATGTGTTAGAGAAAGTAATTTGCTATAAAGAAACATGATTTATTCCCTTTTTCGTTACCACAGACCGACTGTTGGAAATTCTTTGTCGAAAATTCGCCTTTTTCCCGCGCACGATAACAATAATTTCTCTTCTTTAAGGGTGAAAAAGTTAAAGCTATTTAAGAACACTAGCATTAAAATAATATAAATAAAAAGTTGCACACTAAAAATTCAAAATAAATTTTACAAATTAAAAATATTTAGCATCCAAAACTAAAGAATCGCAAAAATTCTACATGGAACCTTTAAATCAAAAGGAAGGAATAGCTTCTCCGTTATTCTCAGTTTTTGTTTCAGAGAACTTTCAAAAATTACCGAGGGACGCAACCTAGAACAGACAGCAGAAGACGTCGGTAGGAACTCAAACTAGTGCTACAGAATGGCACAGACTTTCCCGCATTAGCTTTCTATTTCCTTGGGTCTGGGCTAGCTATTTGGAATTGCCTCATGCTCTTGCCAGCTGCCATTTATCGCCGCCCAAATAACATTTTTTTGACATTTTCTTAATTTTTCTGTTTCTTAATGGTAGAACGGAAATATTAATCTTCAAATATTAAAAAACACAAAAATCTCGTTCTAAATTGCAATTTTCGTTTAAAAATTTGTAGTGATTTTTAAGAAAATGGCGATTAAGTGCCTCTAAAAATGCAAAATTTGAAGCTTTTTTTTCACAGAAAATGTTTGAGTTTTCAAAAAAATCATTTAATGTCATTTAAAGCACTTACACTAACAAATAGAATGATGTTTACAAATTGCTGGTAATGTGCATAATAAAGATGTGAGAGATCTTTCAAAAAATTACATTTGTGTAATTTTTGAAAAACAAACAAAAAAAATGAACTATACGTCATATTAAAGAGTGCAATTAGCACTATCCGTTCCAGAAGTTTGAAAAAAATTAGAGCTAATTATGAAAAAATGTTTGAACGTTTCTGAAAATGCGGAATTTTGAGCTAGTTTTCACAAAAAATAGTTGAGTTCTCGAGAAACTTTACTGCACATTATTTAAATCACATGCAATCGTAAATATAATAATGTGAACAAATCGTCGCTAAAGTAAATATTAACAACGTGGGAGACCAGCCAAAAAAATTACATTTTTGTAATTTTTGAAAAAACAAAAGAATAAAGCAATATGGCTTTTATGCCACCTCATAGAGTACATTAGGCACTATACTTACCAAAGGTTTCAAGAAAAAAAATGGAGCCGTTTTTTTGAGAATATCATGTTTTTGTCATTTTTTTAAAATTGCACATATTGCACGCAATGTTGCGCGAAAACTACTAAAATTTTCAAAAAATGTACATGACCTTAAAGAAAGAACTTACTATGGACAACGAATTTTATTTGAAGAAAAGATCATTATCTTTAATTTTGTAGTTGTCGGAAGAAGACGAAAAAATCAAACTTTTACAATTTTCGAAAATCTAGTTAACCGCGAAATTCGGACCTATGCCACCTTAATAAGTGTATTTTACTCTATTCTTTCAAGAAATTTTAAGAAAAAAGTTAGAGCCATTTTTGAGAAAAATTTGAAAATGTCCGGGGGGCTTCATGTAAAGTACCCCCAAATTTTACAGAATCTTTTTCAAAGCCTCTAAGCTTCGACTCGAGCCAGATTGACAGGGGTTTCTTCAATTTGAACAAAATCGTCTGTATGCTTTAGGCGCTGGTAGTGTTCACGGGCGGACGGACGGACAGACAGACGGACGTTTTGCTTTCAATGGGTTTTTTCGGTATCAAGGATTTACAAAACAGGGATTCTGGCTACACCAAGTGTTAGGGCATTTTTTTTCTTAATTTAGCAACTAGAGTTATCCCCTTTTTCGTTATCAGGACCCGGCAACGAATTTTTTTTCTGCCGAAAATTCGCCATTTTTTCGCGCAGCATTACATAACTTTCCCTATACTATGTATATTACTCCGTATATACGTAGGTATACGGGGAAATAAAAGCAATGCAGGGGCCTGTGTGTGGCTACCTTCACTCTCATTCATGGTCCGCCCTGCTTATTGTATTTCTAATGTACTGTTTTGAATTCAAATTATGGCAGTACATACTTTTTCCCTGTATACCGTAATTTTTGAGGTCCCTCCCCATCTCCCATCTGAGAACCACCAAAGAAATTAGGTTTTAAGAAATAAATAAAAGCTGTGGCGGCTCGCGACTTCAGAAGTTGGTGCTTCACAAAATTAAGCCGAAGGGTTCACAAAAAATGTAGCGAGATGCCCCAGTTGTCTTCGTAAGCCAGAGGCGGGCATGGTTTTTCCCCACACAGTCGTATTGCCGCCCTTGCCCCGGCTGCAAGACCATTCAAGGTCATAACTGCGACGGGCAAGCGAAGAAAGAGAAGCAATCGTTGAGGCAGTCCGACTGACTAATTAGTGTTTCCGGGCGCGTCAACTGTTATCCCGGTAAGTATAGTGTATGTGTTTATCGCGGGAGGTGGCTGCGATCTTCCCCATTGAATGGCGAGATCCGGCGTCGACCTACAAATCAGCTAGCGGGATTTTCCACAACCAGGTATTTCCCATTAGCGGGACGCCACCCCCAGCCGTGTAAACCTCTAAACGCTGGACCATTTCCATAGTTTTTACTTTACTCAGATAAGAAAACAATAATTATTCGCAAAAGTAAGTGGATCAAACAGAGATTATGTTGTTGGCTGAACAAATGATATGATGAACAAACAGAAAGCGTGTCCATGGGGGGAAATACTTTGCGCGATAGAATCGATCTTTTAGCTATCACATCTGAGATCGATTAATTTTAATTGGAAATCAGTAGGCACTGTATCAATGCCTACTGAAAACTGATTGGGAAGTGTACAAAATTTCATCGGCATTTTGCAAAAAGAAAGCAATAAATCGTATGATTTCAGATATTTCAAATTAGTTTCGTAATAACATATACTGATGTTTGTAAAAATTGCAACACCAAGGAGACACCATTAGAATGAAATGTATACCACAGATTAGGAATATCACAATATACAGATGATTAGAATTACAGAACTGCATTTTGACCTTGAGAATTGAGTACGTTGTGAAGCCGCCACGCGCTGCCATCAGAGCCTCTAGACGTCTAGACGTATGAATTCAAAGAGAACCTGGATATGCTGCTGGGGAACACACTGCCACGCGGTTGCTATGCGTGACCACAAAGCGTCGACAGTGTCTGCAGGAAGACCAAAACAAGTTGCCGTCCGATCATGTCCCAGACATGTTCGATGGGTGACATGTCAGGCGAACGTGTGGGCCAGGCAGGGAAGCAGTAGTACTCGTCATTCTTCGCAGAAAGCTTCCACATTCCTCCATGATGTCGAGTATTATCCTGCTGAAATATGGCATGTGGAGCTGCTTGCAGAAGGGGCAGTACCTCGGGCTCTAAAACTTCCCTAATGTAGCGGTTGCTGTCAGTGGCGGCTCTACCATAAGATCACATGGTCACGTGCCCTCCGAGTTGTAAAGAAAAATATTAATAGTGGACTGAAATGCGTGTCATGTTATCGACTAATAATTCTAGAGAATTTACGTTAAGGTTTTCACGGGAGATATCGATACTATTTCACAGCGCAGATAACGAGGTAGTTGTGGCAACAGGGCGAAGTCTGCAAGTTTCGTGTGACCAGCTCCCTCCGGTTCAGCAAAGCTTTTCCTCACAGTGCGAGGAAAAAAGGGAGGGGGTAATTTTCCCTTAAGGCCCTTCACGGTCACAAGTTTTTTTGTGACTGCCACTGCAAGCGCCACTTTACAGATGCACAAACAACGCTCTTAGTGTCTGAGAAATGAAATGCTGATAGCTTAGGGCCCGTGTAATCTTGATAATATCAGCAGCTGTAAATTCTGTCTGAGTTATTTTTTCTTGAGCTTGTGCGTTTGTTGTTTTAATTCAATTATTTTCTCTCCTCACTCAGCCGAGTTAATACGCGAGAAATTTGAGGAGTGAGGAATTTCAAGTGTTTTTCAGGTTACAGCACTTCAAAATAAAATGAAGTACTTAGGAAGCAAAAATTTAGGTTATAAAGACAGGATGTTGGCGAAAGAATTAGGGCCACCGAGGCCTGATCTGGTCATCAAGCAAGCTTTTAGTGACAAAAATAGATCGTACAACAGAACATTTAATAAGTTAGTGTATGATAAATGGGATTGGATTTGTGGATGTCCGCTGAGTAATGCATTGTTTTGCTTCCCATGTCTTCTGTTCGTTCCTATCGCTACGGACAAAAGATAAGCGAGCTCAGTGAACGAAGTGTATAGCTAGTTGTACTATTTAGTGTGCGTGTGAATAAATTAAGTGTAGTTTTCAAAAAGTGCACGGAAATTTCACCTATTTATTGCAAATTTGTAAATAATTGCAGTGTTCTGTAAAACATTAGCGGAAGTGAAATAACATGCTCTGACCTCGGACAGAGCACAGCAGCAGCAATGGAAGTTGTGAACGGAACTTCGCCGATACCGAACAGCTTATACGAGTATCAACAAAGTGTTATTGAACACCAAAAGCAACAATTGCAAGAACAGCAACTACAACTGCAGTCACAACAGCAACAAATAGAACAGCTACAGCAGTTCCTGAAGCAACATCCACAGTTTTCTTTATCATCAAGCACTGGAGATACGGATCGTCAAAAGTCCGATAGTTTACCACAACAAACTAGTAGTCAAACAGACGTATCAACAATGTCATCTGTTGAGGGTACGTGCGATAACACTCCGGAGTGGCAAGAAGTCGTACCGGAAGACGGCGGAAACGAAAAAATAGTGAACCTGTGCAAAGAGTTCTAAAGAAAATGCCAGCTCTAGAAAGTATTACAAATTACAACAAATTCGAACTTCTCTCTTCGAAAGAACTTGAAAACAACACAATTCAAGAGAAACACTTGAATCCAGCGAACGAGCAAATGTTTATAAAATTCCACCCATCTTTCTACCAGGAATAAAAGACATGAATATCTTAAAAAACTGCATTGAAGAAGTATTAAAAAAAGATGAATACAGCTACAAATTACTTAACAGTGACAGTGTCAAAATCATAGTAAGTACAGTTGACTCATATAGAAAGCTCATAAAACATTTTGAAAATAAAGTTACAATTTCATACGTACCAGCTCAATGACGAGCGTTCATTTCGAGTTGTGCTTAACAAATTCATGCAAATGCAGATGTTAAAGAACTGCAAGAGGAAATTGAAAGCTACGGCCACAAGGTTCGTCAAATTTACATTAAACACAGACTAACAAAAGCGCCACTCCCTCTCTTCTTCATAGACCTGCAACCTAGCAACAATAATAAAGATATCTACAACATAGATAGTTTACTGAACGGCAAAATTAAAATAGAAGTGCCTCGAAAGAAGAAAGAAATCGTGCAATGCAAAAGATGTCAAGAATATGGACATACAAAGACATACTGCCATCGACAGCATCACTGTGTGAAATGCGGACAAAGTCATTCCACCGAAGTTTGTAAAAAGAGGAAAGAAGACCCACCTAAATGTGCGTTATGTAAGCAAAACAACCCAACAAATTGCAAGGGATGCGAAGTCTACCAAGAAATAAGACAAAATAAATATCCACAGAAAGCACGAAAACTCGTTTCTTTCACATTCAAACCAGCAAAGCAACGAAATTTTAAGTGGTAATGTACCTCGCGAAATGCAACACCGCACTTGAGCCAACATAGTCAACAACCCCCCATCATATCAAATCATAAATAATAATACTAATACTGAAATTGCACAATTAATAACAACAGTCCAAGAAACTTTTCAAAAATTTTAAACAATAGTATCTAAGCAAAGTGAACAAATTTCCAACCTGATAAATCTCATGATCAAAGTAATAAGCAAATTATGAAAACCTTTCGTATTGCTTTATGGATTGCCAATGGATTAGCGCAACATTGTAGAGAAATTATCAATTTTTTGCAAGACGAAAAAATTGACATAATGCTCATCTCAGAAACTCATTTTACAGAAAAAAGTTTCTTTAAAGTACAGAACTATGAAATATATGATACAAAACACCCAGATGGCACAGCCCATAGAGGTACGGCAATAATAATAATAAGAAAAATATACATTCCTTGAAATCGAATTTTGAAAACGATTACTTGCAAGCCACATCTGTTCTGGGTTATGACAGCTTCGGTTCATTGACAGTGTCAGCCGTCTGTAGCCCTCCTAAACATAAAATAACGGAAGATATGTATAGAGAATACTTCGATACTTTGGGGTGCAAGATTTATCTCTGGATGCGACTACAACCCAAAGCATACGCAATGGGAGTCACGACTGTCGACGTTACGAGGAAAAACACTGCTCAGCGTAGTAACATCATTTAACGCAGAACCACTATTGACAGGAGAACTAACATACTGGCCAACCGACCGTAATAAGCTGCCGGACTTATTGGATTTCTTTATCTTAAAAGGAGCAAATCAGAGCTTTATATCAATTGAAAATTCTCTAGAATTGTCCTCCGACCACTCTCCACTCATATTAACCATTAGCTCTCATATAATAGAAAACAATTCTAAACCCAGCGTTTCCAATAAGAAAACAAATTGGAGTTATTTTCAAACACGGCGAATACAAATATTACTGCAAACGTTCCTCTAAAAAGTGAATTCGATATAGATGAAGCAGTTGAATTTTTAACAACCAGTATTCAGCAAGCAGCATCGTATGCTACACCAGAAACGTACGAAACAGCTACTCGCAAATACCCCAAAATAGTTGATGAGATGAAGCGAAAAAAGAGGCGACTTAAGAAAGTTTGACAAACCACACATTATCCAAATGATAAACGAAACTTCAACAGGGCAGCACAAGAGCTTAAAAGATTTCTACAAGACCTACATGCAAATGAAACCAAAGAGTATCTCGAAAAAATTCCATCAACTAAAGACACAGATTACTCTCTATGGAAAGCTACCAAACGCATGAAACGACCAATCAAACCTGTCCCGCCTATACGTGATCAACATTGTAACTGGGCTAGAACTAACACTGAAAAAGCAACAATATTTGCGGAACATTTTGTGAATGTTTTTCAACCATTCCCATCCGATTTATTTATTTATTTATTTATTTACGTCAAAAAACAGTTAAAAACTGCGTATGACGGGCTATGGGGAGAAGTGAATTTTGTGCACGTTTTCATAATTCTGTGGTCTCTATCTTAAACCATATTCTAGTCGAATTTTGAATACAGAAAAGAGAGTTTTTTTTCGAGTTTTGTTGACAAAATATTCGCTCCTATATAATAAAATATATTTTCAAAGGTAAATTAGCTATAAATTCCTGCCCTGAACCCTCATGTTCTTCACGAAAGAATAATACTTTTTGCCGCGATAATATGAAAAACGATAATTTGAATAACTATATTTCCCACTGAAATTCAGAAGACGTGCACAAATAATGAAGTTACATTTATGTCCAGAAGCAAAACAAGGGACCATCTCAGCATTTGCTCAAGGATCAGGAAAACTGGACGAAAAACCTGATCGAGATGGGGGCCATCAACCCAGAAACTGTGGTACAATACTTGTTACAGGTTCTTTAGAATTATACAGTCCAAATGATAAATAATTACATTAACTATCATTGTTAAAATTAATTCTACTTTCCTTTTTGATGCTCGGTATAGTCTCGAATTGTATAGAAACAGTTATGCAGCAGAAAAGATTTTACTTGGGACTTAAACTTTTCTATTGAATTTAATCGTTTAATGTCTTCTGGCAAAGTGTTGTAGAGTAATGTACATGAATTGTATGTGAATTTTTTGTAGTGAGCTGTTGATACTGCCACCTGGTGAATATGATTACTACGTCGTGTGTTATACTTATAGACATCGGCGTTTGCTGAAAATATATTCCCGCCCTTAAGTAAGTCATTTTGACAAAAACTACTGATTCGTAAATCAGGAGACAAGGTAATGGTAAAATTCCTAGATTAATAAAGAGTGACTTACAAGAATCACGTGGGTTGGATTTGCTTATTATTTGTACAATTTTTTTTTGTAATCTGAAAGTCTGTGAGCTATAAGATGTGTTTCCCCAAAATATTATGCCATATCTCAGGCGGGAGTGAACATTGGCAAAATATACACAACGAGCTGTATGAAGGCTGACGGAATTTGAAAGAATTCTGAACGCGTAGCATAATGAACTTAATTTTGTGTTCAGTTCATTTAAGTGGGCATTCCATTTGAGGTTTGACTGAATTGATAGACCTAAAAATGTTGTTACTTTAACATCAGTCAATGGCACACCGTTCATTTTCAATGGAGTACAGAATTTTTTATTTGATATGGAAAACTGCATTGAAACAGTTTTATTTTCATTTACTTTTAATTTGTTATTACGGAACCAATTTGAAAGTCTGATATTGTACTATTTACGGTTTCTTTGTTGCAAAGAATATTTGTATCATCCGCAAAGAGAACTGTTCTTCCGTTTCGAATCGCTAAGGGCATGTCATTTTTACGTATAATAGGAAGAGAATAGGGCCTAAAATTGATCCTTGCGGGACTCCACGTACAATTGGCAAAGAACCGGAAAGGTGTGTACATAAAGTTCCATCATTCCCGTAAGGTATTTCTACTCTCTGAGATCGTTGTTTAAGGTACGAACATAGCCAATCTAGAGCAATACCACGGATTCCATACGAAGGTAATTTTGAAAGTAAAATGTTATGATCAATGACGTCAAAAGCTTTTGAAAGATCTAAAAATATTCCAATAGTTGCTTCGTTTTGATCCAATGATGAGGCAACATCTTTAAGAAAAGAAAAAATGGCTGTTTCCGTAGATTTTGATTTCTGGAATCCATGTTGGCAATTTGAAAACGCGTCGTGTTTATTGAGAAAGGTTTCCATTCGCACATAAAAAAGTCTCTCTAATATTTTTGAAAAAACTGACAAAAGAGAAATTGGCCGATAATTTTGAACTTCATTTTTGTTGCCTTTTTTGAAGAGCGGCTTAATCTTAGCTGTTTTAAAAATATCTGGAAAAATTCCGGTGCATAAGGATGCATTAAATATGTGAGTTAACGGGTGTATAATGGCTGGCGCGCACGTCTTTAACAAACAATCCGGAAATTCATCTAAACCGGCCGAATATTTATTTTTTAATTTACCGATTATTTTGAGAATTTCATAGGAAGAGGTTTCGGAAATGTGTCTAAGATTTTTAGGGAAACGTCAGATGTTGAATTTTGTGGCTGAAAACCCTTAGTGAGATCGACAGCAATTCTCGAAAAGTATTGGTTAAAGAGACTAACCACTGTTGCCGGATCGTTCACATCTCTATCGTGATCTTTTAAAACAACATTCTCTACAAGGTTTCTAGTTGGTTTGGTCGCATTTTTTACTATATCCCACATTGATTTTGTTTTGTTATTTGAGTTTAAAATATCCTGATCGTGTTTCATGATTTTAGCCTGCCTTATGACTTTTCTTAACAATGATTTGTATTTTTTAAAGTACAGGAGGAAATCTTGAGATACGTTATGATGCTTAGAAATGAAAGAAAGAACTCGTTTGTTTTTACATGATGTTCTAATCCCTTGTGTTATCCAAGAATTGTTTTTGCGTGAAATATTTAATTTTCTTTTCTGAAGAGGAAAGCAAGTGTTAAAATGAAATGAAAGCGTTGAAAAAAAAGAATAATATTTATCGTTTGTATCAATAGTATTATAAACCGCGTCCCATGACTCCTGCAGCAAGTAATCAATGAATAATTTTATTTTACTTTTAGAAAACACTCTACTCATACGTGCATTATTTATTGTGTCATTGTTCGCATTTCGTATATTGGTAAGAATTTGTGCATTCTGGTCACTGTATCCTAAATCTTTTGTTTCAATTTCTTGTCGAGTAGTGGTTTTGTTAATTATAATTTGATCGATTGCCTTCTTTGAATTTACTGTGATCCGTGTAGGTACTTTTATTGTATGAAATTGAAGGAATTAATTAAGAAACTGCTCTTTCTCGCAAGATTCGACCAGAAAATCAATGTTGAAATCTCCACATACAACAATGGATTCAAAAGAGCGATTGATGACTTTGATTAGTGTTATCTCTAGTTTTTCTAAGAACAAAATGTAATCTGCAGCTCTCTTTGTTGGAGGCCTGTAGATGCAAAGCAATATCATTTTTAGCACAGGAAGATGTACAACAGAAATTTCAAAAACATTTTCAACGGAATACTCATTGAATTCCGTCAAGGAGATAGAATCAATATTATTTCTAACGTAAATAAAAGAACCTCCATATGCAGGACTTTTATGAGATTCTCTTTTTCTACAATAATAGTCTGCGAGGTAAAAGTTTGGAATTTGGAAAATGCTAAGTTCATTAGGAGATAGCCAATGTTCTGTAAAGCAAAGAACATCCATTTGATTTAAATCGCAGATGATGCAGAACAAGAAAGAAATATTACTCAGTTCATTAATGCACCATATCAAATGTCGCTGTCAATAAAACATTTCAAGACAACGGAAGTTTCATATGCAATAAAACAGATTAACCTACATAAAGCACCTGGCTACGATCTCATCACCGGAATTGTTCTGAGAAATCTACCAAAAAGAGCACTAGCATTGGTAACTTCCATTTTCAAAGCAATCATTAGAATTGGACATTTTCCCTCTCAATGAAAGTACAGTCAAATTATTGTCATACCAAAACCGGGCAAACCTATTTCCGAAGTATCCTCGTATAGGCCCATAAGTTTATTGCCAATCTTGTCAAAAGTCTTTGAAAAGCTTCTTCTCAAGCGGATACTTCCAATCATAGCAGAAAATAATATAATTTCAGACTATCAATTCGGGTTTAGTTTGAGACATGCACCTACTGAACAAATCCACAGAATAGTGAAAGTCATAAATGAAGCACTGGAGAAGAAACTATATTGTTCTGGACTCTTTTTGGATGTCGTACAAGCCTTCGACAAAGTGTGGCACTCAGGGCTCTCATATAAAATCAAAAATATGCTACCCCATCCGTATTTTGCACTATTTCGATCCTATCGTACTGGAAGACTTTTCCAAATAAAATTCAGGAAAGAAACATCATAATTCTATCCTGTCGCCGCCGGAGTTCCGCAAGGAAGTGTTCTCGGTCCACTATACACGTATCTGTATTTACTATACACGGCCGACCTACCTGTTTCCACGGACATCACGTCAGCCATGTTTGCTGATGACACAGCGTTCTTGATCTCCCACGAAAATGCCTTCGAAGCATTAGAAAAACTTCAAGAATACATCACTCTCCTGCAGGAATGGTTCACAGAGTGGCGTATAAAAACTAATGAAAGCAAATCTGTCCACGTGACGTTTGCACTCAGACCAAATAGATGTCCTCCAGTTAAAATCAACAACCAGGATATACCACAGGCTGATTGCGTGAAATTCCTTGGTCTACATCTTGATCGAAAACTGACTTGGAAGACGCACATCAAAAAGAAAAGAAAAGCTCTCGAAATCAAAATCAAGCAATACTATTGGCTTCTAGGCAAAAAGTCGTCTCTTTCATTGGCTAATAAACTACTGATTTATAAATCAATATTAAAACCCGTCTGGACCAACGGAATACAACTCTGGGGCAATGCAGCCAACTCAAATCTAGAAATACTGCAGCGATTTCAATCAAAAACTTTAAGATTACTTGCCAATGCCCGTGGTTTGTTTCAAATAAAACATTGCACAATGACTTACAAATACCCACAATAGATCAGGAAGTCCAATTAAGTTTCCAAAAATATTATAAACGCCTAGAAAATCACCCAAATTACCTAGCATTAAACTTACTCGACAATAGCCAAGAGAAGATTGTGCAGATTTCATCCTCTGGATCTCTTAAATAGGTTCGATTGTTAAACGCAAGATATATATATATATATTGTACTGCTATAGAAAATTATATTGTAATTAACTAAAACAAATTGCAATTATTGTGTTCATATTATTGTGTCCACGATGGCCAAAAAGGTAAGTGTATTTATATATTGTGTATTGTGTTTCGATCATATTTGTCTTATGTTATATTTGCACTTTATTATTATTATTATTGTTATTATTATTATTATTTGTTCACAATATTTATTTGTTCACTACTGAAAATGAATCCATGAAGGACTGTAAATGCCCAGTTCCTTCACATGCCATTGTAACTGTGTCAAAACATTTGCCTATTGTTCGGATGTAACAGATTGCAAATAAAAGTATATAAAATGAAAAAAAGTCTTCTATTCGGGGGTTACGAAACGTGGACCAAGAACGGACCAAGAACGAAAGATATGAAGCATCTCCCGGATAAATGCAAAAAAACACCCTATTTCAAAAAGCCATATCAGCAATGAAATGAATTTAGCTGTTCTTGGGAGAGTTAATATCAGGCAGCAATTGGATGACGCATATAGAATATCTGTGCGTAAACATAATGAACTAGTGGATAAAAATAGATACATTCTGGGTCGCATTGTTGATGCTATTAAATTTTGTGGAGAATTTGAATTAGCGTTACGCGGTCATGATGAATCTGAGATTTCAGATAACCCAGGTATTTTCAGGGGACTGATTAATTACACCGCCGCTTTGGATAATATTTTTAAAAGTCATTTGGAGAATGCAACGACTTTTAGAGGTATCTCAAAGACTATCCAAAATGATTTATTGGATGCAATGTTTGCCGTTTGTCAAAAATACATGACAGAGCAAATAAACAAGGCAGAACACGTGGCCATTCAGACGAACGAAACAATGGACAGTTTCTGCAAAACCCAAATGTCATTAATTTTGAGATATCAGTCGGAAGGTAAAATATATGAGCGATATTGAGGCTTCTTTCAAATCATCGAAAGAGGTGCTCGGGGTTTGGCTGATAAAATTTTGGAGCAATTACACAAGCTCGGTTTAGATAAAACTCCCGATGAGCTCCTAGCTCAAACGTATGATGGAGCTGTTGTTATGAAAGGTCAAAAAAGTGGGGTGCAGTGCATTGTAAAAGAAAAATATCCTAACGCAAATTACGTTCATTGCTACGCACATCAAGGATATCTTTTCCTTCAGAAAGCAGCTTCTTCATCTTCTGGGAGCAGATTATATTTTGAAGAGCTTCAAGGAATATGCTCATTTTTTTCTAAATCGCCCAAAAGAATGCAACATTTAGCAACATTCGTGCAAAGAAAACTGTGTTCTGCACCACCTTCAAGATGGTACTTCCAGCATAGGGCTGTTCATACTATTTGAAAATAAAGACTGTCTCATTGAATGTTTCGAGCATATTCGAGATAGTGAAAAAGAGAATCCCAAAGCCGGTGGTCAAGCTGCAGGATTTGTGCGAACATTAAAAGATCCAGATTTTGTATTTTGGCTTTCTTTCTACCACAAAATTATGCTTCATGTAGCAATTTTCTTCGATAGTGTTCAGAAAAGAAATATAGATTCTGTTCAAATGAAGGAATTCATCAAAAGGTTTTTTGATGAAGTAACCAAGGTTCGCAAAGTCTAGGAAGACGAACAAGAATCTCTGAGTGAACCCTCAAATAAGAGACAATGCATCTTTCGCTAAGAAGGAAGTAACCGTGTTGCTACTCTGGAAGTATGTGATACTATATTAAACAACTTCGTTGACAGGTTTGAGAATTCTGACCATTTGTGTGCTGCGAAATTATTTATGACGGAACAGTTCGTACAGTAGTCTGTGAATTTCCTGGAAAGTGATTTTAAAACCACTGTGAAAATATACTCCAAAATAAATGGTCCAAAATTTAGAACGGAACTGGAAGTGTTATACTCCCGAGAAGACTTTCATGGTGCATCTGGGGCTGCTTCATTGCTTTAATTTTTTTGGAAAACAACATGTCACGCACTTTTTCAGAATATATCTACGTTTTGAAAATAATTGTCACCATTCCAATGACCACAGTGGAAAATGAACGTTGTTTTTCCACTCTAAAGAGAATAAAAAAATTTCTTAGAAACACTTACGGTGCAGACAGATTGAATGCCTTAACCATGCTTTCTATTGAGAAACGGATGATTCATGGCATTCGGGATCTTAAATTACGGTCAAGCAAAATTTTCAGAAAATATGAGTAACTTCAATGTAATTTTGCGTGAAATATAAGCAATTCTTAGAATTTTTTTTTCAAAACTGATTCCATTTTTTACTCGTACGTAACAAAGGGAGGTAAAAAAATTGTGCGGGTTCCATTTTCGCAACCGGTGCACATTGTAAAATCAAACTGTTTCTTCGAAAATTGCAAAAAATTAACATTGCAAAAGTACAATGTTGATAATAGACATTTTTATCTTAAATTAAATCAGTTCTAAAAACTAGATCTATAAGTAAGATGATATCCAATTTTTAAAATGTAATTTCTGATTGAAGTCACTGCATTTTACAAAAAAAATCTCAAAAACAACCCAATTTTTTCTAAGATAAGAGTAAAGAACGCTTAAAAATGGTGCAAGTCTCATTTTCGTTGAACTTTCTGATTTTTTGATTTTTTTTTCCTTCAAATTGTCGCGTCTTCATCGACGCAACGCGTTTCTGAACCCTTGCTGGACGTTGAACTCCTGGCATAGAGTAATCCTCCATTAATATTTTTGTCAAGACTCGTCACGTCGTAGCAGTCAGTCAGTGCCTTTCATCCCTTCTCCCGGGGGCTCGGAGTCGTTAGATTTCGGAGTTCCTAGACGTCACACAATCAGAAACCTGCAAAGTCTCGAATTCGCTTAACCTCCGTGACTTCGCGTAGTTAAGGTACTCGGCTAGCGACGTCGGGCATTGCTAATGTTCGAAAATTGAGAGAAAATATGAGCTGTTTTAGCACTAGTTTTAATAAAGGTATGTTTCACTGCATAGGGCAGTGGCAGTTGCAGTGGCGCACGAGTACGCAAAAACTTTCGGACGGGTTTTCATTTTTGATTCTTAATTATGACAGTATACATATGTAAAAATGCTGGGTGACACCAAATCTGGTCGAGCTTAACTTGAGACGCCATTAAAGATGACGGAAAATATAATTGTGAAAGAAATGTCGTTACATTGATAACTCGAACCGTTATCCCTTTTTTGATATCTCGTACCGTTTCTGAGTTAGGGTGCACTGTTTGAATAAGTGAAATAAAATGTTGTTCTGGAGGTATAAAAATGGTCATTTGAAGCTAATTTTAGAAAAGTACCCTGCGATTCCATATCAGATTTTGATGCAATTTTGTATACAGGGTCCCACATATCTCAAAGGAACTTCTTTGGGGCCGTAGCTTTACAGGTAAAATGATTCTTGAGATATAGCGGTTGGTGTAACACATTTTTACAGTACGACTATTAGATTTTCGCTATTTAGGGAAACAATACTTCATTCTCCGTTATAACTAAACAAATGAAACAGAGATCACTTGTACAATTGTTTTGCTCTATTCATTTCAACTAATATTAATTTCCATTAATTGATACACAATGGGTAAATTCCAGCAAAATACAATCTCTGCCTTTCTTGGTTCAGCTCTGAAGTCCCTTCTTTATTGGCAGTAATGGAGATACAATTTATGTATCTTTATTTATCATTGAATCAAAAAAATGTATGAACAGTGCCAACCAAAAGAATAAAGACACCCCTCTACATCACATTTCTTTAACGTGTTCCTATAACTTGTTTAGGAATGTTTTCTTGATGCCTTATTAAATTAAGCCCAAAAAGTGTCACCTTTCCATAAAAAAACAGATTGATAACTAAAAGAATGAAAGAGTTCTGACAGATTTTCTTTTATCGGCAAACTGAAAAGAATGTCAATTTTTTATGTTTAAAAAATGCTCAGTCGGAAAACATCTTCGTCAAACGTTTTTGCTTTCCACTCACCTGGTTGATATTTCGGTGCAAAATTATCCTTCGAATGATTTTACACCTCGTACAAAACTGCCTGGTGGTCACTATGGGTATAGTGTTCGCTAACTCTCCAGGACACTCCCATTCTCAATAGGTTATCTGACATGAACGTCAGATCCACAACAAATCCCACGCCCCCTCTGCGGAAGGTAAATGTGTCTCCTGTGTTGGCGAGCTCTACATTCAGAAGGGAGAGGGATGCCAGAACCGCTCGACCTCGCTCATTAGTGGACGAACTACCCCACTCAACCGCCCAGGCGTTGAAGTCTCCCGCTATCACCAACGGGCTTCGTTCTGTTGCGTCATAGACTAAGCGGTCGAGGAACTGCTCAAAATGGTCCATTGTCGTATTTGGTGAGGCATAACAGCTATAGATGTAAACACCGTTAATTTTTACCCAGAAAAATCCAGCTCCGGGTCTCGTCATTACTTGCTGGAATGTGTGTTTTCCACAGGCCCAGATTGCCGCCTTGTTGTGGAGGTCAGATACCCACGCTCTATCATCACGGTTTCTATGCTGTTCGCATATTATTGCTAAATCAGCCTCCCATTCCCTTACCGACTGTGCCAGGATATCCTGGGCGACTGCGCAATGGTTGAGATTAAGTTGTATAATTCTCATTTTCTGTCGGTTATTACTTTCAGCGCTTTTTCGTACGATGGACACCTGCTGCACCCAGTAGCATGTCTGCCTTGTTTCCCGTTTTCTTCACAAAGCAAGCACCTTGCGTCATTTGTACATGTCTTAGCAAGGTGATCATCACCACCACAATTCATGCACAAGCTGGACCGGTCATGTGCGCTTTTGCATGCTTTTCTGAGGTGTCCAAAATCCAAACATCTGTAACACCTCAAGGGGACCTTCTCACGCACAGCGAAGTACACCCATCCTATTTTTACTTTACGGATGGCCAACAATTTGTTAGCCACCGTAACAAGGCTGACTATTGCTTTCTGCGTTCCACCGTAGGCTGGTCTTAGAGATTTGACCACAGTAGCTGGGAGATCACTGGCTTCGGGAAGTTTGTCCACCAGAGCCCCATGCACTTCCTCTTTAGTTGTGACCTCATCCAGGTCCTTCACCTCAATGGTCACGGTGTGAGTGAGCGCCCTCACATCGGCGTTCGATCCAAACACCTTCTTTACAGAGAACTGAAAATCTGCTGTTTGGCCTCCGGCAGACCGCTTTAGTTGCAGAAGGAGATCGCCGCCAGCGGTCTTCCGGATATGCGTGACATTCTCACCCAGCTCCTTAAGATAAAGGTCAGCTTTCATTTTTTTAAGGATGTCCGCGTACGTCAGCGCGTCGTCCTTCTTCTTGATCGTGTGTGTGTGTTTGTGCGTGCGCGCGCGCGTGTGTGTATGGGGGCCTCATTTTTCAAATCCGCCGGGGGTCTCAAGAGGTTTTTAAAACGGTCTTGTATTCTCAAAACGAACATTCAGACATCCCAGTAATTTTTATGAAATGCTAAACACTGCAACTGAGCTTGCTAAATTCGAGCGAAGTAGATGCAAATTTCCCTCACCTATAAGCAGGCGAAAAAAGAAAACGGTTCTGTTATGAACATGACGATGACAGTACAAATTATCCAAAAGATAATTCCTCATACCGTATGAACCGCATGTCCATTTAGACGTCTATTATTGACACTGCAATTTCATCTATAGAGGTAAGTTTTCAGTTGCTTAAAGAGCAAAGAGTTGCGTTTTATTTTGTATATGATTTCAGAAAACTAGCAGAAATTAAAAAAATCAGACATATTGTAGTTATTTATGTGTCAAGGGCGTTAAGTAGATGTTTTTGCCCCGGGAGCGACTTCCAAAATCAAGGGCCTCTCGTCCGACGGATTGGAGGTCGCCTGAGGATCAAAAACATCTGGTAACCCCCTGGTGCATACAAAACTTTATGCTTTACTAGTTCGTTACTGGATAAAACGAGAATTCGAAACATTTTATAATATTTCTTGCGCCTAAAGTGAAAAGACGCATTATAATAGACATATGTCAATATGATAATATTTACATTATTTACTATCAATTGTCTATTTAAAATTTTTAGCCACTCATTTATGACTTCGTCAATATAAATGTTAAATAAGGTAGGTGACAATGGGCACTTTTGTCACCTTCCTTATTAATTATTACACCTTGATTAATGATTGCAGTTTGTTTTCCATTTTTTGTTGTCCTTATTTTTATTGCGTTTTCTCTATACAGGCTCTGTATAGCTGCTATGAGATGTTTTGGTACTCCTTTCTTTTTTGTTTTCCATAGTAGTGTCCTCCTAACTTTATCAAAAGTCTTCTCATAGTCGATGAACAGGTAGGTTGATAAATTTTGTTCACGTCTTTTCTCTGTTATTTGGGTAATATATTCAAAATTACCGGCCAATTTCTCTTTTGCCAGTTTTCTCAAAAATATTAGAAAGGCTTTTCTACTTACGAATGGAAACATTTCTCAGGAAAAACAGAGCGTTTTCAGACTCACAACACGGTTTTAGAAAATCAAAATCTACGGAAACTGCCATTTTTTCTTTTCTCAAAGATGTTGCTTCATCAATAGACCAAAATGAAATACCCATTGGAATATTCTTAGATCTCTCGAAAGCTTTTGACGTTATTGACCATAAGATCTTGCTCTCAAAATTACCTTCGTATGGAATTCGTGGTATTGCCCTAGATTGGATAACTTCTTACCTTAAACATCGGACTCAAAGAGTAGAAATACCATACTGGCAGGAAAGGACATTACATACTTATATTTCCAATTCTTTGCCAATTGTGCATGGGGTCCCGCAAGGATCGATCTTAGGTCCTTTTCTCTTTCTGTTATATGTAAACGATATGCTCTCGTCTATTAAAAATGGAAGAACGGTTCTGTTTGCTGATGACACGAATGTTCTTTGCAAAAAAGAAGCAGTAAATAGTACAATTTCAGAAGTTTCAAATTGGTTTAATAATAACAAATTAATTGTTAACGAAAGAAAAACTGTTTCAATGCATTTTTGCATCTCAAATCGGAAATCGCATGTTCCATTGAAAATGAACAATATGCAATTAGCTGATGTTGAGACAACAAAATTTTTAGGTCTTTCAATTCAATCAAACCTCAAATGGAATGTACATATAACAGAATTAAACACTAAATTAAGTTCATTATGCTATGCATTCAGAATTCTTTCAAATTCTGTCAGCCTTCATGCAGCTCGTTGCGTTTATTTTGCAAATGTGCATTCCCGCCTGAGATATGGCATTATATTCAGGGGAAGCTCATCCTGTAGTATTCAGACCTTCAGATTGCAAAAGAAAATTATTCGAATAATGAAAAAATGCCTTCCACGTGATTCCTGCAAGCCTCTTTTCATTGAGCTGGGAATCCTACCATTGCCTTGTCTATTTATTTACGAATCTGTAATATTTGTCAAAAATGACCTACTTAACGGAGGGAACATATTTTCATGCAATATTGATATTTATAATTACAACACACGCCGTAGAAATCACGTGCATCAAGTGTCAGTATCAACAGCTCAGTACAAGAAATCAACATACAATACATGTACGTTACTTTACAACGCATTGCCAGATGGCATAAAACAATTAAAGTCGGTACACAAATTTAAGTTAAAAGTAAAATCTTTTCTGTTGCAAAACTGTTTCTATACAATTAGAGACTATACTGATCGTGAAAAAGAAAAATAATGTTTAATGTAACAAAACGAAGATATATAATGAATTAGTTTATGTTTGCATTGTATACATTTAAAAAAATATTTAATACGCCTGTAACAAGTAATGTACTTCAGCTTCCGGGTCAATGACCCCCATCTCGATCGGGTTTTTGTCCAGTTTCCCTGATCCATAGAGCAAATGCTGAGATGGCCCCTTGTTTTGCTTCTGGACGTAAATGTAGCTTCACTGTGCGCACGTTTTGTTGAGCACTCCTTTTGCTTGTAGTTCATTTACAGTTGAAATTGATTTTCTATAACTCGGGAAAAAACATTTTTCAAATATCGTTATTTTTCTAAAATAATTATTTTCTAAATTAATTTTTTCGTTTTCGTTTTTTTTTCTTTTTTTTGAATAAAATTCTGGCCCTCAAGAAAATGTGCGCAGATAAATTCTTTCCCCACACGTCATATACAGTTTTTACTGTTTTTTTGACAAAATAAATAAAAAAAATAAAAAATTGTAAATATACAGTCGCTTCAAGATCTCCCTCTCCCAAATCCAAATCGGGCTTCTGAGATTTTGTTTTCCATTATTGGCTTTAGTCTTCTTCCAATTATATTAGCACACAAAACAGAGTGTATATCTAATTACTATTGCATAATCGTTATTGGACTGATTTGTTCGTACAAAATGAAAGAATATTGTGAAGTTCCTGCGGAAATTCTCACAAAAGCTAACAAAACTACGGGCAGTGGTTTCCATTAAAATCTCGAGAAATATATGAGACTGTATATGGTGTATTTGAGAGTTACGAATGTGAATAACAGTGTACATTGCGCTGATGAAACGGTAATTTTAGGTTATTAGTCTCTATTGCCAAAAGTTATTTAGAATATATAATAACACCAAAAAAAACGAACATTCGAGGATGTTAGCCGACGTGCCTGGTATATCTTACTACTACTAGTAGTATTGCTACGCAAGAATAATATATTTATATCTCTAAAAAAAGGTGATACGTAACAGTGAAATGTGAGTGACTGATAGCAAATATAAATTCACGAAAACATTCCAAAATTGCAATTTTCATATCAATTAAGCAAAATAAGGTTCATAACAAGTTATTTTACTTATTTGAGCATTATGCCATTTATTTATTGTATTTGCTTGCATCTTACCTTTAAAAAATCCAATTCATAAAAATGGTGTATGTGTTGTGTTGGTATTAGAGCGGTCATAAAGTGTTTAAAAGGCCCGAGGGCATAAAGAATCAGAAAGGCCCACAAAAGTATTATGTATACCATTACGTGTCTTGTTTCAGGCCCGTAAACACACAGCAATGAACTAGTACACCATCAAAAAAATTTGCACGTTTGAAACTTCGAAAAGTGCTTTGTTTAATATTGTACATTAGGATGTCCCTTTTTTTCAGACTTTCAAATTTTTGACCGCTCACCCTCCAATTTTGTTCGAATGACCTTAAAACATACCTATACAAAATTTTGTTGAGATCCGAGCATTCTAACCCGTGCCGACTTGAGCGCGAATTCGTATGTCGGACATGTCCATAGCTATCACCAACGCCTGAGTCAGGTCCGCGCACAAAAATACATGAATTTTAATCGATCGTGTCACTCGTGTATATTGGTCGCTAATTTAACATAATGTCATATGTAAGTGTCATATACAGTGTCGAAAAACGTGTGTCTTTAATAGGAGAAAGTATTAATTATTAATATTGAAATGTACCAACAATGTCTCGTCATAAATTATTACGAGATTGTGCCGTTTTAACTGACATCATTTACCTTAGGACTATTATATTCGTGACCCGTTCCGAATTTATAGAAAAATTTTGGGCGCCAGGAACAGGTTACGATAATTGAAAATTAAAACCAATGCTTCCACAGCTAATTTTAACGAATGGATAAATGTCCGGCTAGCTGGGTCAATGGGTCACGTAATGGATAATCGCTATCGCCTAGATAGCCGATTATTTGATCTGCCAACTACACAGTATGGCGAGGAATCTGAAAGGAAATAATTATATATATATATATATATATATATATATATATATATATATATATATATAACTACTTATCAGTTGTAATTGACTAAATGAAAATCATCGTTTCATTTCCAAAAGAAAATTTAACAATTTATTGACTTGTGAACAATTATTCTGCCTTTAGGCCATGACCTTTTAAAAGAAACCCTTTGTACTGCAGTACTTATCTAAACGCGATCTTGACCGACGGCGCCCCGCAGTATCTTCTCACTTGAATGCTGATAATCCCATAAGTCCAATTTCTCTCTTCTAATTGCGAGGCTGCCGACGAATCCAGCCCTCACTGCCTAGAATATCTACCGGTTCTTTCTTAATATTCACAGTTCCTAGCTCTCCCCAACTACGTAGTAAAACATTAAAGTCCAAAACCGCAATATAAAAAACTTTCAAAGTCCTAAGCGAATTTAACTGCTGCACATCAACTTTCAGAGTCCGAAAACTATTGATTCTCATGTCAAACTTACAAGTCCCACTCCCCTAATATTAAACTCGCGAGCGATCTGTACCATTCGACGGCCTCTATCAGAATGTCATTTACTCCTCCGTTTTTAGACCTCAACGCCTCGGTATCCATTCTTCATTCTTATTTTTTTAAACAAAACGACAAACTTCGACAGTCTATTCTCAGGAGTTGACAGTCTATTCTCCCTTAGCCAATCCATTCATTTCTTACCAAATCAAGTAGCCACGCTCTCGATAGTCATTCCTTTCTAAACCAATCCCAAATTATCTCATATTTCTATCTAGCCAGCGCCCCCACCTATTCAAGGCCTGAATGCAGTTTATTGACCTTGCCAACCACTACACCGGCGTTGCTAAGGCTGTATATTGCCATTTGCAGACCCTTTTAACCCTACCCATTTACAGCAAATGTTACTGTCAAAATATATAATATGTTGGTATATCACAATATAAAACTCCAAATAACTGGACACAATTTACCATGAAATAAACAAGTGCTTAAAGTTTTATTTCATAACATATGGGAAGTAAAATGAACAGTTAGTGCAAGCGCTAACTTGTGTTTCCTGAGTGCATGAAATTTGGGAAGAAAGCAAGAATTTCGACGAAAGCTAATCAGCATTATTCGCAAAAACGTATCAACTTGTACTATTCGGAGTGAAGAAAATTACAAAAAACGCAAGCAAGTATGAAGATATTTGGAAGCACCGTGGAAAGTTTAGAAATAATTTGAACAATATTTTTGATATTGAACATCCGAATTTTTTACAAATGATTACGTTGGAAGAAGACATAACATATGTTTGTGTTTCGGCAGAGAGTCAAGATGTAAAAGCCATCTTGAGGGACTGGACGAATATCTCGCGGATAGAGAAAAAAGGGTGCAACAAAGATCAATACAATAAGAAAAAAGATTACAAATTCTTTGCTGTGATACAACAGCAACAAACACTTAACGTTTTGTAGGAGTATACGTCTATCTTGTAGAAAATTTGGACAGGGCATCGTTCTTTCCGTGCCGCCATTACATATACGAACTTATTTTACAATGTGTCTTTGAATGTAAAATACGTAATGTTGCAAGCAATCCTAACACCACTTTTTTAGCATTTTAAGGAAATCGAGAAAATATTTAATGCCATTAATTTTGAAAGTGGCAAAGAGAATATGGGAATCTTGTTTAATGAGTCCGAAATTAAAGAAATGTTGGACTTTTATGAAAGAAACAAACTAAAGATACATTTTTCCGGGGTAATGCATCTAGCTCGATAGATGGCAATAGATATTTAAAATTTGAAACGTTTCTGCTAAGATCAGAATCTGAACTATCTTGTGTAATTAAAAATTCCATAAATAATATCTCTCTGTTGATTGTAACTGTTTATGTCAAACCGTGGCTTTAGGACAGTTCAGCTGTAAAAACTCCTTATCAACATGCTTTATAAAATTTTTAAACTCGCTTGAAAGGATAGATTCCACAGTTTCAAAAGCATTTAAAAGAATGTAGACACCGTATGTAGTATTTCTCAGATTTGTCTGTCGTACCACTTTCTGATGAAGTAGACGTTACAAATCAAAATCAAAATGGTAGTGAATTTAGCCTGAGTAAATCTACCAGGGGCGTAGCGTCCATAGATGTGGGTGATGTGATACATACCCTGACAATATCAGCTATTTTATTTTAAAATGATTGTAAATTGTCAATTTGTTATTTTCTTTTTCTACTACAAAATATTTCATTATATTTCAAACATTGCGCCATTGGGAACTCGATTCTTCTCAAGGATGAACGATTCATTCTGAAATGCCGCCTAGCCTCATAGAGGAGGTGTGTGTGTATATATATATATATATATATATATATATATATATAATATTTATATATATATATATATAAAATATAAATATATATATAAAATCATTTTGTTGTTAACTGATCTAATACTATTTTTTTGGTAAATTTGGATGTGCTCCTTCCTACATGTTTTAATCTTATGTCAATATATTTAAACAATATTGCCTTAATTAAATACATCCTGTGATTCATTATGGCCTCTTGACCAATAATATGATATGTTAAATTACTAAAAACAGAACTATTCACAAATTCTCTCAGACATCTATTTAGAATTGTATTATATGCTGTCTTTTTAAAAATGTCACCTCTCCCCTGAAGTATTCTTACTTCTACCTCTGCTCTTTTGAAGATTTTTATAACATCTGCAGAAGGGTATTTCAGTCTATAATCATCCTTCCTCTGAATGAAGGAATATGATCCTTCATCACTATCATTCCAGCAAAGAACTAGCTTACAGTCCACATAAGCAAGAGACTTTTACAAATTTGCAACTAAAAATCCTCCGCTATAAGTTACAATGTCCACAACATAGGGAGACAATCTAGTTTCAAGATTGTGTACTGATGGCAAGTACATATGGTCAGTTGGTACCTCACTGCCCAGTTCAGGATCATTCACTAGTGGAATACTTGCATACTGGCGTGAACTGACATTTAACACAGTTGTTTCATCCTGTGGAACACAATTTGCAAAGTTAAATTGTTATTTCACTTCTTGAAAAGAAAAAGAATTTTGGATCATAAGCAGTCAACAAATATTCACTACGTCCCAAAATAATTACGCTGTATCACCACAAACAGCAAACAACACGCAAAGCTACGTACAGCACCCTACAGCACGAGCTGCCGGTGTCCCTAAGTCACGTGACTTACGACCACCTCATGTTGAAACCTGCGCAGTAGGCTCACGCGCACTCTAGTTGTATCTCTCCTCTATGCCTAGCCTGCGCTGTGAATCAGATGCACCGTGACCCGTTACATCCAGGGTGCCTACCGTGGTGCCTACGAAAAAGCGACACTACGAAACTTCAGTGTTCTCTTCGGTGTTTGTAAGAGAACAAGATTAATTAATGAACATTGTCCCGTTATTTAAGTTTTATCACCTTATTTTAATGCATTTAGCAACTATATATTTGTAGCCAATTTAGGTTAGGGATTGTGCTGGTTGAATGCACAAGGGTATGTAACTGAGCAATACACATCTGTGCCCAGGAATGGCGAGCACCACGCGATCCAAAGTGCCTACATAATTATGGAGTCGTATTTTTGTGCACAAATTATAGCACATGAGAAACAGTTAAAAATATTTGTAAAAAATATGAGGGTATAGAATTTTATTTAAACAGCCAACGCAGGCTATGTTGAGCAATACAAAGGTGATATAAGGGAAAATAAAGAAATTCTGTCACACTTCATTCAAGTTGTATTTTCTAGCCATAATGAAAATAGGGAATCATCAAATAGAGAAAATTTCTTGTAATATATAAGTGAAATAATGAAATATGATAAAACTGACAAGGATGATATGAAAATTTCAGTGTTTCGTGCAATTTCACCAGAAATTCAGATTCATTGAATTTCAAGTGTAAGCAGCAAAATGAAATTAAAAATAAAATTTCTAAAGCCTCGTTTGTCTCCGCCATACTGGATGAAACTTTTGATGTAAGCAGCAAAAAGGACAACTGTCAACTGCTTTTCATTACGTGTCTGTAAATTGATTGATTTTCTCTTTCCTATTATATTTTCATTATAGATCATTGTTTTCCATTTTATAAATTATGCCAATTCTATTGGGCTCGAAATGATATGAATTGGACAATTTTGAAAATCATTGGGTTTGATAGTACTCTTTTTATTAAAGTATGAGGACACACATTTATATTTTGCTAGGTCGTGAACATAAGTCAACTTTTTCTTACTTTCAACCAGTAAACTACATGAAGTACGTGAGCCATTATTACTTTTACTAGATCAGTTTTTATTTTAAATATACGAATTACTTGTGTGCTCTAATTTATCAAAATGACAGAAATGGTATTGGTGAATGAGAAATATTTAAATTATAATTAAAGTTTTAAATTATTTTGTCATTTCTCGAGTTACATACCCTAAGCCAAAACTCAGGCTACGCCCCTGAAATCTACATATGGAAGAGTGTTATAATCCTTTTGGTGAAAAACTGGATGGAGAATAATATGGTAAGCTCAATTGTATCCCGATGACCGTTCTTTAATTTTTATTTCGAACTGGCCACTTCGGACCACGCAGGGATGCTGAGAATACAGTTCATTAGGGGAGATCAGCATTACGCTGGATCCGATTTTTACTTCCCAGGGTTGTTAGCCCTGGGTATAGAAAATGAGTGATGATGATGATAGTGAGGGGTGAAATAACACACACATATAGACGTACACAAATACACCCACGCCCGAGGTGGGACTCGAACCCACGACCCTACGGTGCGAGATCACGACACTACTGCTTTAGCGATCTCGGCCATGGGGTCGGACAGTTCTTTCATTGTTAATTCATTAATATACAATGTATCTCCTAATTCAATTTAATCTTAATTTCAATAAAAACAATAGCCGAATTTGTGTGAACCAAAAGCAGATATCTGTTTCTCTTGCCTGAAGATGAATACTAGTTTTATTCAAAACTGTCCTTTGATCTGGTAATGCAACTCTTCATATTTAGAAGCTAAAAGGTTATTTATAAAGTTGAATGCTGTGAATGACTACGCTGAAAGGCGTGTTGAATTAATGTAAGGTTTTCATGGACTACTGGACGACTTTCATGAGGAGCGAAAGCAATTTTTTGTTGTGTTGTTCAAGAACATCGTTCACTGTATGCATATTGTAAGAAAGAAACACTGAAAAAAGTATCTACATTCTTGTAGATACTTTTTTCATACGTTAAAAGTACAACACAGTCTAAAGATTGAAAATTAATTAAATTGTAATATAAAATTATATATTAAAAATGTTAGTTTTCTAGGCTAGCTATTCGGAATTGCCACATATCTTGCCAGTTGCCATCTATCGCCGCCCAAAGTACGTTTTTTTTGACATTTTCTTAATTTTTCGGTTTCCTAATGGTGGAACGGAATTATTAATTACAAAATATTAAAAAACAAAACCTCGTTCTAAATGGCAATTTTAGTTTTAAAAATTTGGAGCCGTTTTTAACAAAATTGCGTTTAAGCGCTACTAAAAATGCCAATTTTAAGCTCTTTTTCACAGAAAATTTTTGAGTTTTCGAAAACTTCATTTGAAGTAATTTGAAGAACTTACATTCACAAAGACAATAATGTTTACAAATTGCTGGTAATGTGCATAATAAAGGTGTGAGAGATCTTTAAAAAAATTACATTTGTGTAATTTTTGAAAAAAACAAAAATACCCTAAATTGAACTTTACATCATATTAAAAAGTGCAATTAGCACTATCCATTCCAAAAGTTTGAAGAAAACATTTGGAGCCATTTTTGAGAAAATGGTTTTTAATTTTTTAATGGTTTTTATTTTTTTAACTGCAGCCCAGTAATCGGAAAAATCTGAAAAAAAATACACAACAATTTGTGTGTAAAGAGGAACTTTGACATTTTTTTCGAGCCTGTTTCAGGCTTCTAAGACACAGTAAAAATATTTCTTGATATTTTTTTTCGAAAATATTTTTTTGTGTTCGAATTTGGGCCTGAGAAAATATTGAAAAATATTTTTCTGATAGTCCAAGTTGTGTTCTTATTTATCATATTTTTTCAGTCTGATAAAATAGTGTTCAGTTGTCGAAAAAAATTGAAATTAAAAAAACACGTTTTTGGCTGTATAGGGGTGTGGGTGGTAGGACGGAGGCTAAGAAACCTTTCAAAAATATTATTTTTATGGTAGAATTATAGTGTAACCACTCATATGTAATTTGGTTGAGGGGAACTTTTACCATCTTATCGGGGGGGACCCTTTAAAGATACGCCAGTCTTGTTTGGATTAATACATTAAGCATAGCTCTGGGTAAAAAACGAATCAATATACCAATTTCACAAGTGGAAATTCACTTTTTTATAAACATGTGCGGACTCTTTCCCCACGTTACCCTACTTTTTTTGACATTTTCTTAATTTTTCGGTTTCCTGATAGTAGAATGTATTTTTTAAAGAATATTAAAGAACAGTAAAACCTCCTCCAAGATGGCAATTTTCTTTGAAAAAATTGGAGCAGTTTTTAAGAAAATGGCATTTAAGCGCTACTGTAAATGCGAAATTTGATGCTCTTTTTCACAAAAAATGTTTGAGTTTCCGAAAAACTTCATTTGAAGCACTTTAACTTACAAATACAATAGTGCTTACAAATTGCTGGAAATGTGCATATTAACGGTGTGAGAGATCTTTTAAAAAAGTTACATTTGTGTAATTTTTGAAAAAAGTACTCCAAAATGAACTTTAGATCATATTAATGCGCGCAATTAGCACTATCCGTTCCAGAAGTTTGAAGAAAAATTTGGAGCCATTTATGAGGAAATGGCGTTTGAGCGTTTCTGAAAATGCGGAATTATGAGCTAGTTTTCACAAAAAACGGATGACTTTTTGAGTATCTTGATATATTATTTTAAGCACATATACACAAAAATATAATAATGAGAACAAATCGCCGCCAATGTAAATATTAACGACTTGAGGGAAGTCAAAAAAATGTCATTGTAATTTTCGAAAAAACAAAAAAGATAGAGCAATATGTCATCTCATGGAGTACATTTAGCACTATCCCTACCAAATATTCAGAAAAACTTTGGAGCCACTTTTGAGAAAATCTTGTTTTTGTTATTTTTTAAAATTGCACATATTGCACGCAATATTGCGCGAAAACTACTAAAGTTTCAACACATGTACATGACCTTAGAAAGAACTCACTATGGAGAACAAATTTTATTTGAAGGAACATCTGTTTTGAATTTTTCTAGTTATGAGACGCCGAAATAATTCAAAATGTTGCAATTTCGAAATTCAGAGTTAACCGTGAAAATCGGACCTATGTCACCTTTATAAGTATATTTTACTCTATTCTTATAAGAATTTTAAAGAAAAAATTTGGATCGGTTATTGAGAAAATTTTGAAAATGTCAGGGGCTTCATGTAAAGTACCCCCCAAATTTTGAAGAAAGATTTTCAAAATCGTAGCGCCTCGAGTCGTGTGGAGAATATCCGCTTTGGAAAAAACCCTGCGTATGTTTTAGGCGGTAGTTGTGTTCACAGACGGCCGCACAGACGAACGTTTGGAAAAAAAACACACATTTTCGCTATCAGGGAACCCCAAAACGTGCTTTTCCGTTGAAACCTCGAAATCGATTTTCCACAGCATTACATAACTTTCCCGTACATTACTCCGTATATACGTATGTTTATGAGAAAGTAAAAATTGAAAAATAAATTAGAACTCGAGAGAATTGTTATCGTAATTTTATGTCATGGTACACTTTCACTGGAAATTTATATTCTGATATTTCATAAAAGTTTAAATTAATTTTTTACCTTAGTTAATTATCGTCATTACATATAAGGTAGAGTCCTATGAAATGAATCAAATGACGATAACATTAAAATAGGTTGTATTGAAATTCATGTTTATCTAACCATAGCCCGCTAGTATGCCTAACAGCCGCGGCACTTCGCCGATTCTTATGGAAGCCAGCGAACGGACGAAGTTTCATATTGTGGCCGCTGGAGCGCTGGTCGCCGACCATTCGCGAGACCTTCGGGCCGTTTTAATGCATAGGGAAATGCCCGCATTTCGGACGATTTTGGTCACTTACTGTGATATGAAGCATTGCAAACTCGTGTTGGTGGTAATATTAAACAATACTGAAATTATATTTCACTGTGCAGTTTGCTTAAAAGAAATTGTGGAGTGAATGCTTCAAATTAACCCTCAAATACACAGCATGCGTGAAATCTACTTGGTTAGTGAGCCAGTAGTGATTCTTCTTGACATATAAAATACAATATTTATTCTTAATTATTTCTGATATTTACTTGTATATTTAGATATTTAAAGAAAACTATAATGCACAGAATGTCTTTAAGGTTTTTAAAGACAATGGATGAAAACGAAAAAAATTGAAAACTATTATTTTATCAGTTTTATACTATCTATTTTTACATTTTCTGTATTTATTCTTTAATCTATATTACACGCTCAAAAAAGTAAAAATTCAAAATAGAAGTATTCGTGAAAAAATAATCGCTAAATAACTGGAAGAAACTAGTTCTAAAACGGACGACGGGCGCTGTTATAAATAAATGCTGACGCTGTCGTAAATAATACTCAGGAAAGTTCACTCAAAAAAAGTACTCCAAATCATTATTGCCCTGGTAAAAACGTTCTCACCTAGAGATAGACTCATAAAATCACTTTCGACTAGCGAAATTCATATTGGCGCTCTCATGGAGGTACACAAAAAAACTGGAGATTTTCAATAAGAGCAACTAAAGTACAATGTAGGCATTATTTCTAATTCTTTGCGTAGTCCGCTTCCAAATTCCACAACAATGATAGAACAATAAATCAAACCTCAGAAATAAAAATCAACAGACAGACATCTCGTGATATCCAATGACGTTTGTGAGAAAATGTGTCACTTTTTGATTGAGAAGTGTTACAATAATATCCAAAGCTGTCTCAAACGATCATTCCCAGTACATGGAGCCAGTATGTTTTTTATTGAACGTAAACAAAAATTGTTTGTGCTATTTGTGAGTGTTTTTTCAAGATTTGTATCGAATTTTGAGAATAAACTGAATTGTTAGGTACCCGAAGTAAGGGTTACATATTTTATTAACGTTCAGAAACATCAAGAATGTATGTGAATATTTATTTACAATGTGAAGATAATTAACATGGGTGGTCATTAAATAAACAAACAAATCATTCTCAGCAATTTATTGTGAAAGCTGTACTACAACTTCTAAGGTTTGTTGTGAAAAGAAACCTTCAAAAATATATTAAGCCAGCTTTGCAAAGAAACAGTTTCCTTGCATGTGACGGGAGCGCAGATTAAATAAAGATCATTGACATAATTTGTGAACATTTTTTTTTATCAGAGGTCGTTGCTGCTGTTACTAAAGAAGTAATGGAGATGCCTAAATACTTGAATTCAAAGCCTGTAAATCGAAAAGTTCTGTGTTTGTAATGCGTATATCCGTAGATTTGCATGCAGCAGCATTATCGAGGAATGGTTGGCGAGCAGCGCGCCAGCGGTCAGTAGCGGAACTTTTAGCTATAACAAGGAGGTGGGCAAAGCGCCGAGGCTTTTAAAGCATACTAGCGGGCTATGATCTAACAATTAATTGTATTAAACACTAACAAAATGAACAATTTTTTAGCATTTTAAACGCAATGTAAAAATTGTATAATTTGATCACTAAATACTTTGACCTAAAACTATTATTTAAAACATAGTTCCCAAAAACTTTTTCTAGCTTAAACATTGTAATTTTGTTATTTGTTAAAATAAAGTAACTCATATAATTTGATACAACTTTCACATTTTGATTTTTTTTGGAGGGGAGAGGGATCTCTTTTTAGAACTGCTTAATTGCTCTTACATGTCGACTATATGAAAACAATGGTTTACTAACAAAACAGCAAGTAATTACAAGCACATAGATACACCAGCTCGCGATAGCCAATCAAGTTTTGATGCAGGGGCACGGGTTGCCATGGTCCTACATACACGAAATTTAATTTACAATTGTTTTGACATTAAATAAAAAAATTTAGAGTTATGCTTTAAAAAAAAAAAGACTGAATTTTTTTGGGGCATCCAAAGTGAATGTTCATTCATCCACTACATATATATTCATGTAATTCAAGAGAGTAGAGAAATTATTGTTTGGATGCATATTTGACTAATTCCATCTGTTCCCAGTGATTTTCTATTTTTACATTTCTTCAGAGTCTCCACAAGTTCATTCGTATTTACAGAAGCTAGATTTTTATCCAAAGCAGCATTTTCAGTTCATAACCCCCTACACATTTTGGACATCTTTTTTATTTTGCTAGCCTAAAATTTAAAAAATGTGAATTTGTAACAGTAAAATTACTCCTTTGGAGTATGATTGGCTACACATATGTTGTAGTTATTTCCATGCATTCAGTTAAATAATATTTTAAAGAAATAAAACTGGGTTGGGGCCTAGACCCCCTCCCCGCTCTTCAGATCTGGCACTGTTAGTGACACACCCTAATATGATGATCATTCAATCAGAATATTTAACAAAGCATTCTCTTTCTTAAAGCAGGATCAATTATTAAAAAATTATTCAAGATGCTGCATAATCTCTCAAAAAAATTGATTCCAGAACAAGAGTAAACAAAAATTAAAAACATCATTTTACGCTATAATACAGATGTATTCTAATAGAATGTAAATGGAAAAGGGTAATTAAAAAATGGTTAGGAGTACTTCAAATATATTTTCTCATTTTTCATTAGGGACAAGTGTATATTAACCCAGTACAAAAATATAAAAACAATAGCCACAGTCTTACAATTCAGCTGAACAAAGATCACAATAAGTGGCAAACTTTCTTCTCCTCATACATTTCAACATAAATTTTAATTATAAAAATTGTACATTTACATGAATTGCTACTTAACACTAATATCTTACTCAAGCGTGTTACATGAAAAAGCTAATTATGCAATGTGCTTGACATAATGCAATGTTAATATATGAACACAATGTATATTGATATCCCCTGCACATTTCTGGCACTTGGAAGGATCATTTTCTTCCAACATTGAGCTTTGTTATTGTAATAAACACTTAATAATTAAACAGCTGTTTTTTCACTTTTGTGTGAATGCACTGTAACTTTTCTGTATTCTGTTTACAAAGGTAGCAAGCAGCAAATATACTTCATTTTTCTTAACAAACCATACACAACCATGATAATCCAAATGATTTCTAATAACCTAAATCATATTTTGATTTGAGTATAAACTTTTCATGAACACACAAAAGATATAGAACTTAGTCACAAAGTTTCCCTGAAAATGTCTTAGAATATAGAGAGGTTAGTAGTACCTATAAATTTTTATCAAAATTCCTAAAATTATTCCATACAATGTTCATTTACAAATTACAGCTCAGAAATGGATAGACAAATGGACTCAGGAAGAAAGAGGGGAGATGAGACCGCCAGCAAGTGGGCAGGAGTAAACATATTACGTGTAAAGGCAGAAAACTGGATACAAGTAGCAAGCAAAGACACCACACTACATGACAAGAAAGTCACGTCATGTAGTAATAAGCTGCAAGTAAAGAGGAGTCTCAAGGTTGGGTCCTCAGAAAAGGGCAGTTTTAAACTGGTCCACAAAAACATTGTTATCGATAATAAATTCAGATATTGTTTAGTGTCAAGTTTCCATTCTAGACTACAGGAAAGTGAGATAGTTAATATCAAAATTCACTATACAATTCTGAAATGTTATTGCATGGAGCATGCAACTACAAACATATTTAACACAGAAAGTTAGATATCATGCTCCTTTAATAAACTGATTAGCCCTTATTTCCTACATGTACTGTTTTGTATTGAATTATTCAGTAGAACTGCTGTATCAAACTAACTGAATTAAGCAGCACTGTTCCTGCTACTCCTCCAAGTGTAGCCCTATTCAATTGTGAACTGGTTCATTAACCAAGACAAATAATCACATTAGGCATCTTTGGATAATATTTATCTATTAGAAATACAATGGAGAATGACACTTCCCAATAATTTTTTAATTCCGAAACAGACTCATATACTGTTTGTGCAGAAAAATAAGTGCATGTAGAATTGCACAAATGAAAGTCAGTTCTTGTGAACAAGTATACATACCCATTGTTTATTATACAAGAATACAAATACTTCCGTAAACCTTTGTGTACATAAACATACAAACATGCACACTGCACATACACAATATCAAATAAATGTCAAATTTTCTTTTTCCACTTAAGTTGATCCTTTGGAGAATTTATTACTCCAGGTCAATAATGTAAATTAACCTTTTTCATGGTTGGTAGAGCAGCTTTGAATATCATATTTAGACCTACCAATTTGAGGCAGAAAAAGGAAAGTGACATTCAGTCATACTGGCTTTCCTGAAATATAAGGACTAGTGTATCAATGGAAGGGTTCAGCAACTGACACTAATTGTATTTTCCTTTAGTTACATTATTTTCTTTGCAAAATGCAATGAAAAAAGAATAATGAGCTTTATGTTATAATTATTATAAAAATATACAATTTATCTAAGTAATCTACAAATTTTGTGTATCTTTCGAAGTCAGTCGCCAAGCCACTACCACTTGATATTAATGAGGTACTTATGAAATATTGTTGTATAATATTTAAAGTGACAATTGTATTATTCTAGCAAATATGAGTTTAAGTGTGTAGAAAAATTAATGAGAGTATTAAATGAGTAAGCATTAAGATAATATTTATGTATATAAGATACAGGAATAGTTCACAAAGATTTGTTTCTTCTTTTTCTTTTAAATTTAAACTTAACAGTGAAATTTACATATTTAATTTTGTATTCCCAGAAAGACTTAATTATATAAATTAACAGGTAAAATATAAATTATATTGCATTTGCTGTTAAACAATGTCTTGATATTCATGGAAAGATATTAAGATTTACCTTACTATAAAACAACACTGATAAGTGTTGTTTATTAACATCTTCATTTCTGGATTTTTAACTCTGAGTTATGAAATTGATTTATGAAAATGCTTATAGTTAGGCCCAGTTGAAAAGTTATTTTACCTCCCAATTGAAAAGTAACACAAATACTTAAAGATAAAAAAATTATAAATATGAAAATAGGATGGAAAGTGAAAGTTCTTCTTCAGTATCAAAACACTATAAATTTGTTAAGCCTTATGCTCAAAACAGCAATTTTTCATCACGAATATATATTTTGAACCACTCCAATTCAAAATGCAATCTAGATAAGATTTAGAAATTTAAGAAGTAACAAAAGAAAGAAATTCAATTGCACGCCTTACCATTTCACAATAAAATCATCAGTAAGGTTTACTAGCTTCTTTTTGATTAACACTAATTTTAATTTTCCGCAATGTAGGATGTGAAGTCTTAAATATCAAAGGTAAGATATTTTGTTTCGAAATTAAACATGAAAAGATCATAAAAGTCGGTGGCTCTGTTAAGCATTACCTTGTCTACTCTTGAGTCAATGAACACATAATTTTGGAGAATACTTTTTTTATTTGCATTTTGTTGCTTCTTCCATGCAATTTTAAATGATATATCTTTTTTAAAAAAAGCAATGCATATTTTCAAATTAAATAGTTCAAACCATTCTATAGAAAAATTATTCATACCAAACAATACAAAAATATCTTAAAACAAAATGTTGCAATTCCTGCTAAATATGCTAGTCTATTGTGTTTACATTATGACTATTCTACGAAATACATGAATGAAGAATGTAAACCATTCACCATCTTAAGTTAAAGAAGCTATCAAATTATTCCATTCACCAGACCAATCTCATCATGTAATCAATTACTTATTAACCATTATCTACTCGGGTAACAAAATTATTGTTCTTACCGAGGTGAGGTCTATTAAGACAGAGAAAGTTAATGCTATAAAATGAAAGAGACTTGATGCATTCTCTAATGTACTCATCATTCAAACAAAATACTACATAATTTAGAAAATAAATATAAATTGGATTTTGAAATAATAAACTGCAACTTAATTAGCCATATAAAACAATTTGCAAAACATTGAAACTTTTGAATTTTGCACACAAAACACAAGCTACAGATATCTTAAAAATTTGGAACTGATCTCCTGAAACACAATACTAGGGATTTTCATAGACCTAACAATTTGGATCCACAGAGATACTTCAGCAACTTCCTAAGATATTATATCATTTGACTACAAAAATTTCTCCACTATCATTTGCAAAATGGGGCAACATTATGTTGCTGCAATGCAAAGGTAAGGCAAATCTATTTCTGAGCATTTGAAAAATCTAGAATGTTGGGACACAACTGATTCTAGATTTTTCAATTTCAGTTTTTGTCTGACAACTTTTTGAGAAAGGTGAAATGTTCACAAAACAATTTTCAGTGTCATAATTGAGTCAATACTCTTGATTGATGCCTCAACATCACCAGTGTGTTCCATTCTGATAAGGCTATGTAAAAAACACAATTTGAACATAAAAAATAGGAAATATTGTCTGTGGGACAATTGAAAGTTTTATCCAATTTAAATGATCAACGACATTTCTGTGAGACTTTTCAGATATCTTATACTAAACAGCAATCCACACATACAATAACTTCAGTTTTTAGTACAAGTATATTTTCTTGACAAATTAAAAAGCTCTACCTTGTACTTTTATTTATATCAAATTCCAGCTTACTATGTAATCAAGTGCCCAAGATCTAACTCAGAAGCATGTCAGCAAACAATTTGCCTACTCACCAGTCTACCAAAACTGAATTGGAAAAGCATACTACATTCAAAACTACCATTTTTAAAGACAAAGTATTGATTAAGAGATCTAGAAGACTTGTCAGAGATTCAGAAAACAGTCTGCAGACAAATAGAGATCTATGGCAAAATACAATTGGTAAACTCAATTATAATATTCTAAACTCAAAGAAATATTTAGTTGACAAACATAAGGTCTAGTGAGGTCCATGGCATTCGTTATCTTAAGAGGTGAACGGAATTTGTGTCCAAGAAACTAACAAAATGCTGTAAGAAAAACAGCAATAAATAGACAATCATAATTACACATCTTCACAAAAGAAATCTATTTTTCACATAAATGACAGTGTTGATAATCAAGCCTTCTGGGGTTTCATAAAAATAGTCTTTGTTTTCATTTCTGGAAGAGTTCTAATTGTCAACAATACGCAAAGGAAAGTATTTTCTTAATGACCATACTTTTCACTAAAAGACACATGAAAGTGCAAACCCAATAAATTAGGCTAATGTTTAGATTATACACTAATATAAGCATTATGAAAGCCAAATATAAACATTACCCTGAGCGGAAGTCAATTAATTTCATGTGATATGATAAATAAACTAAATTGCATTTTGAACTGTGCTACAGGCAAGTAAAAGGAGTATTAAAACAGGAAGGAGATATTGCACTGTATCTAATAAATATGGCATTTTGGCTTATCTTCTTTAAATACTTCCTAATAGGAATGAGTAATTTTATTTAAAATTTGGATGGCCATAATAGTGTTTTGACTACAAAATGTTGAATACTGATATTCTCACTCACTAGTGTAACCACTGAATTAAAAATTATCTAATGAGATAAGTCTTCTTGATATTCACTTGTAACCATCATTAGAGAAGTACATTTACTCTGCTGAAAATATTAATATCCACACATATGACATACGTGGTATGAAATTTACAACATGGGCAACATCTCACTTTACACAAGAACACAATATAAAATTATTCCCAATATAACAATCTCTTCTTGTTATACTGATTTTATGCTTTAACTTAATAGTTTGAATCAAGATTGCACACCAAGTTATACTCTTCATATATATTTGGGTTTTTAGAATAAAAAGAATATTTTTAACTCTTAAGCACACCAAAAATTAATACACTGGGACTAGTAACAAACAATGAGCAGACTAACCATACTTGGAAGATATCACCATGGCTGATGATGTGCAACCTTTTCACATTATCAGTATTTCAAATGAAACCAGTTCCTTTTAAAGGCCTGTGTTAAATAAATTAAATGAAAAAAGGAACAATAGTCTGTAAACTATCAAAGAAAAACTTTGCACACTTAATATTTGAGGGCTCAAATTTTCATCAATAATATTCTGAATAATTAAATTTAATTAAGTAAAATGTATAACATGTGTTAAAAAAACAAAACTAAGGCATAATCAAAGGCTTGCACATGCTCAGCAAGGATCAACCTCCTTAAGGCCTCCTCTTAATACCCAAATTGTAAGCAGAGGTTCTCATTGTCAAAGTAACTTAATTTTCTTCAAAAATAAAAGTACAAAATGTATCTGATAATACCTCCTAAAATTTGGAGTGAATGACATTCAACACAGTAATATCTAAGTTAAAATAATTCTTCATAGAAAAGCATGCACTATTATGTGATAAATGTCACCTCCATGTCATACACTTTATCTTTGGTTAATTCATGGTCATAGCCACAATACTGATTAACTCATAGTTACACATGTCTCCTATTTACAGTGCACTACCATTTTTATGAATGATAAATGCACAAGTATCCATAGCTATGTCTTACAATGCAAAATTCATCAGGCCCAACCCCTCGCTCTTCTGTGCATTTAAGAGCAAACCTAATTGCACTACATTCAGCAATCTATTCTTGGCATATAGCATTTACACATCTTCAACTGGTTTTATTTTTACAGCATTTGGAGCATATTGGTGACCACCTTTGTCTTCTGGAGGCATTGTTCCAGTCAAAGGATCATCTTCTTTAGCTAAACAAATTGTACAATAAATCTTTATCAAGCAAAATTTCATAACAAGGACTATAAAACAACGTTTTATAGTCATTATATATGTGTGTGTGTATATAACAGGTAAACATAAATAGGTTCGTGTTTCATTCAGCACAAGAAAGTCACAGGAGATTTCATACAAATCAGAAAAGAAAATTAAAATTACTAATAGAAAGTTATCATCACTAATAGGAACTACAAAAAACAATACTACATACACACAAAGCCATGAAATATACTGTCAGAAGACCAGAAACAGTATCTCAAATCCCCTGGCCCAACAGAAATAAAGAACTAATAACTATGCTTTAGAAAGTATTGCACCTACCATAAGCAATGATATCCCCCTGAGTATAGTTAACACGGCATGTGCTATAAAGAGGGCATCTTCCCCAGAAACAGCAAACCACAATGGCCACAGTCAACATCAAACATGAGCATATAACAGTAAGGCCCACAGTCATAACAAGCCTGCAGGATTAGGGCAAAGGCATAACAGTTAATTATCTTATCAAATATAATCCACTGTGAAATGAAATGTACAGTAATATGTAGTCACACATGAAGCAAGTTAATCCCTAATGCCCTTATTGCAATTTAAAATATTCTTGATGAAAACGCCATATTAATATCTTACGTTTTTAAAAACAATTAATTAAAAAACTTATATTGTTTTCTACACAATAAGAGAAAAGCATCCACTGACACAAATGTGAACACGTATGAGAAAGAACAGACTAGAAACTACACTTTCTCTGTTTGTTATCATGTTAATTCATGGTCTAAAGACATTTTTATGATTTAAGAGGAAACGATCAGTTAATTTTTTCAGGACTGAATGATCAGAAATATTAAATACAAGTTTAATCAACAAATAAATAAGCAGGTAAAAATTATTGATAATTCCATTTAGCAATAAAAATTTAACATTTCAAACAAATTGATTCACTAGCTACCATTGTTAATTAAGAGTGTTATTTTAAATATGAGATTCAATACAGAAATTCATCAAGACATTTAGTGAATCAGATTACATATTTAGTTCCCAGCAAAGGTAGCACTAGCACAGGGCTAAAAAAATACTGTTATACAGACATTCTTATAAAATATAGTAGTAAAATATAAAGTGACATTTGCAATAAGAGTGAAAGTGTGTTCACAAATTCTTTTCGATAATTAAAAATTCAGAGGAAGAATAACGGCCAAAAAGGATGTCTATACATTTGCCTAATTCTGCAAAATTTTTCTAGTCAGTGGCTTACCCAGAGCTAGTAAAACTTGGGAGGCAATATTGGACAAGTAAGAATAGTTTTATACATACACAAACTAAGCATGCACTTAAAGAGCCCAAGCCATTAAATATTTCATATTCATGTGTTATAGAACATTAACTTTTTTTATATTCTTGGTATGATTGTACTGTTTATATACTACTATATTATATTACTGCAGCATTCAAAATTATTTTTTTGGTTAAAATATTTAATTTATTGCAGTGTTATATCTGAATACTAGGAAAACCCGGCAGACATTGTTCTGCTCTTCATCTTCCTCTTTCCCCTCCCATCACCCTCTCACTCTCTCTCCCACCCTCCCTCACCCTGTCCCTATCTGTCCCTGCCACTCTCTGTCCCTCTCATTCACATTTCATTGCAGATTCTGCACATCTCTGAGCAGATGAGGTAATACCAGGAAGCGATGGACCAGCAAAAATGTAATAGAATGTTCATGAAAGTCTCATCCTTTAGATTATGGTGTGAGAAACGTTTCTCTGAGGCCCATGGCCTCAAAATTATAGTTTTTAAGGCCATAGAATGCACTGTTTAGGAGTTATTTAATGATACAGATTCAATCCTGCCAAATGTGTTGCAGGTTGCATTTGATGTAAATATTTAGTTTTGTTCTACAGTGCCATGTAGTGGAGTTACAACAGTTTTAACAGCACATAAACCTATTATACCAGCACACACACGTTAGTGTAGTTTGTCCAGCAGCGTTACACTGATGCAAACTACGAGTTTTATTTATTTTAATATTAATTTCTTTAAATCCAAAAGTTATCATTCATTTACAGTTTCAAATTTAGTTTTACTACTATGTTCAATAGTTCTATATTATCAGAGGGGTGCATTATTTCTAATGGTATTAATCCAGCCTTGATAGACTCACCCTTCCCCTTCACTTCTCCATCTGTCCATAAATATTTTGCAAACATAATTCTTACATAATAACGAACATAATTGCTGTGAACATAACTCTTACATAATAACTATTGATGAAGTTTGAATGTAACAATCTTAAGAATAAAAATTTACTTCAATGAAGCAACAGTCATTTAAAAAATAAATTAAAAAAACTTCAAACATGAAAATTCATTAATAAAATTATCAATGCTGCATATCCAAAAATACATTGGATATTTGGAATAAATTCCTGAGTTGTGAACAAAAGAATTTTTTTTGGAAATCTTCAATGCACAAAATTCTCCACAAATAAAATTATATCAAACAGACTCTTAGAGAGTGTCAATATTAATTATATTAATGAAATCCTCACTTTCAATCCATACCATCTATATTACTGATTTATCACAGTTAGTGATTAGCCAGAAGTAAAAACAATCTGATACTAAAAGCAATACTTTTTCTGAATTACTTCTCTGATTGAGGCATACCAGCTGAGGTGTCAAATGCCTTTAGTGTTAATTTCAAGAATGGAAAAGTCATTTAAATCAAAACATGAATTACTAAATAAAACATTTTAATTATAAAACTAAATTAACATTTTCACGTGCTGTTACCCTTAGAACGGTGTCACATAGGCAGGCTGCCCAGTCACTATACCACTGATTGATATTTAATTAATGGCATAAATGAAAGGTGTTAATTTACTCAATTAGAAATAACTCAATAGTAAATACAGCCCAAACCAAACAATTGAACAAAACTGAATGATTGAATAGAATTTTTGCATTCAATAACAAACATCAACTTGGTTACAGTTCACAGAAATTACTTTTTATAAATTATAATTTATTATTGTGTAATTAATTATAATTTATTATTAAATGATAACTTATACTATCAGTTTAAATAGTTATTTACTCTATGAGTAAAGAAAGAGGCTTTTTCAGTAATGTTAATTTTCATAGAACAGCCACCCGGATGACAATATTCATGATTGTCTGATTGAATTGATCAAATCAAGCAGAATAGTAATTGACTATAAAGCAAAATAAGTGAAAATCATACTAATATTACAACCCTTGACAATACAAACCTACACTTAGAAAATTATGATATCTAAAGTCATTATTTGCAGGTGAACTCTTGACAGTACAATTCACATCACTACTAGATTTGTAATAAAAAATGTAAATCAACCTTCATTTGATAATAAAAATATTTCAAGTTTCCTCTGTATTAAATGTCATTCAAATTATTAATATATCAAAACAAAGTTCAATTTTTCCCATGTTTTTATGTGACTGAAATTTTATTCACAATTCTCTTTAAGCAAACCTTACCCTATCATCAATCTGCATTATAGGTCGATGTGGTGATGGACAACACTGAAACCTGGAATCCCAACAGCATTCAGTGTAGTCACTGGGATCTCCCCGTCCTGGACATGACAACACACCTTTCTTACGTAGGGAAGCCCCAAATGTATCATTAAATTCACCAAGATTTCCAGTATTTTCAGTGAAGTTGTTACACTGTGCTGCATCTGAAAATGTGTACACCTTAATTTAAAAATGAAAGTTGGGTTAATGTTTTCTAAACAAAGTTTACTCATTACATACAAATTATAAAAAATAATAATTATACAAGGAAACAAGTCAATTTTAAAGAATTAGAAACAATTTACAAAATTGAATAATTTAATATTATTTGTATACTAACCTCCAAATTTTCGCTAGCATTGTAATAACACCGGTAAAAATAACTACTTTCGCACTTTCATTGTGATAATGGAAAACTTGAGCACTGATTTGCAGCTATAGCCAGTAATGAAACTAGATTAAGGACGAATAACAATCGCAAAAATCGATTTTACAATTATGGCAAATATGTAACATGAATGGTCAAATGGGATACGCCCGCTTCTTAAAATTCAAATAACAAGATTTCAAACTCGCAGGACGGATGACAAGACGTGAAAGCACACCCGACAACGCACTGTGAAGAACGCGCGTCTCCTCATTCTTCATTCCACGCACAAAGCCACTGGCCGTGCCATCTGCACTTCCTATCCGGTATACCTTTACGGTGGTGGTGCGAGTGGGGATGTGCGATGTGGTGGTCTGAGTGGGGGGTGAGGGAGGGTGTAAGCGAAAGATTCTTCGATCGTGCTTCCGACAAATTGATGATCGTGACCTCAACGTAGGACTGTCCTTCGACAGCAAATAAAACTCGTTTGTGAGGTGTTTATTGCGACATTACAGAGGTCAATGGAGATGAAAAATCGTGACCTCTAATTACAAAATAAAACACTTACTAGTTTTCAGTGTTTTTATTAATTTTTTATCCTTTATTCTTCCCTCTCAATTCCCAGACTATCCACGACTTCTCTTTTTATTCGTTCCTTTATAATCATGACAATTAAGGACGTCCGTATTATAACGTGAGTTCTAACTGAAGTGGGTGTCATTGCCAGTCTCCTCTCTCCCGGATAATTAATTATGCGAATGAGGAAATTGGACTAGGCATTATGCAAATGTAGGAATAAACTTCTCCGAATTCAAATTTAGTACCAACGCGCGTCCCTACTTGATGCAAAAGCACTATATTATAAACGAAAAGGAAAATGGCAAGCCCCCAACGAATCCTCCTTTACTCACCCTATCAATATCCTCCAATGTATGCTACATTTTACGGAGTGATAAGAACGTAATATGTTATAAGTATTTCTTATGAGATTTTATTACATACTATATCATTATATTAAAATAATGAATAATATCACATATTAGGCCTACATTATTGAACGTGAGTGATATGAGATTTGAAATAGTCTAATAGGCCCTAAGTAATTTAAAATTTGAATTACACAACCAACATTTAATAAGAAATAGTATGTTCATTTTAAGTATGTGAGTTATGCTTGATTGCTTATTTTCTTGATATTGAAACTTCCAGAAAAACTGTTTGCTGTAGAAGAAATTATCCAAAACATTTCAATTACAACTGATGAGATATAAAACTAATAATTTACTCCATCTTATATTTACAAACATTAAGAAATTGTAAAAGTTCAAAACTCTTCAAATTCCACTGAATAAGCCTTATATGCCGGACATGCTGTCACGCACGTAAACAAAAGCACGTGGGTGAAACATCGGCTATTGGCTGGTTTCCATCATGTGAATAATACGTCAGTAGTCAAGTAGTCACGCGGTGCTGATTGGCATGTGGAACCGCACTAGGTCAAGTGCTAACAGTAGTACATACATAAGATTCAAGTAAAGAAGACATAATTTGGCATACCGCGATTCTCAAGTGTTAAACACCTCGGTAAAACTAGCACCTCCACTTCCCTTAAAACTCAATATTCCTGCGCCATGATTTTGAGCATATATCATACACCCAAACAAGATTTGGGGCTATTTCCTCAAACCTCGAAATTAAGATTTTTAAATCAGGTTGATGAAGATAGTACCCCCCTATATTCTCAAAAACTTTAAAAATGGTTTCTATACCATTGAAACAAGCTAATTTGGGCCACTTTGAGACAGTTTCTAAAATTTCGAAACTTGCCCCTAACTACAAGAACAAAAAATTAAAACTACCCGAATTTCTCTAAACTCAAATATTCTTGCGTCAAAATTTTGGACTAATTAGTGACATCACCAATTTTTCTGCTATCCCCCCCCCCCTCGAATTAAGGTTCCTCAAAACTCAAAAGCTTTTATACCAACGAAAGAAGCGAATTTTGGAGCACTTTTAGACACTTTTCAAAATTTCGAAATTTACCCCTAATTACAGAAAGATAATGAAAACCATCCCAATTTCTCAAAACAAAAGTTCTTGTGCTATAATTTTTTGCTGAATAGAGACACCACAAACAATTTTTACCACAACTCCCCGATTTAAGGTTTCAAACATTGGGCTGGTAAAGTAAGCACTCTCACTTTTTAAAATCTCAAACATTTTTATACCATCCAAACAAGCGAATTTTGGATTACTTTGCACCTTTTCTCAAAATTTCGAAATTCGCCCGTAATTACAAGAACAAACTAGCGGTGTTTCAACAGAGATGTCCAGAATGACGTCACATCGTTTGGCGGGAAAGTGTTGGGTGGCAACCTCAGCTGCGCGCGTAAGCGATTCCTAGAGAATTTCTACATTTTTGGCTGTATTATGCGGTTGCCAAGGTGCGTGTGTCCTATCACATTTGTGATTTACAATTATATTTGTTTTTCTTTCAGTTTATTTAGGTTCTGGCTGCGAATTTTCTTCCACAAATTGAATTTAAACTAGTCGTGCCACCAAATCACATACTTTCCTCGCATTGCCTCTAAATGTTACGCAATATTATACTACTACATTAACCAGCAAAATATTTTCAGTGAGCAATTTTTTTCGCTTCGAGACACGAACTCAGATCCTCCGATTTAACTTGCCGGCACTCTTTCAACTACGCCACACAAGCGCGGAGAAAATTGGGCTGAACGGTTTAAGGCCAGTGGTGTCAAGGTCTTCTACTGTGTATCTGTGGCAGCGCTCGTGGCACGTAAAGCATGCCACGAGCTTCTCTGCGCAACTAGCGTCTTGGAAAGGGAATATTATTTCGTGTGGCATTCGTACCAAGGAGTCCTGCTCGTCATCCGACCTGACAACACTGGTTTAGGGCTAATTTGTCTACAGACCGGACTGATAGCAGTTAGGTTGATAGGTTGATTGATTGACAGTGATTCCGGCACTCAACTGCTTAGGTCATTAGTCCGGACGTTAGAACATGTTTTTGCTCGGGAGGTAGCGTGATCCCCCTGATGGCTAAATCCGGTGCCGACTACCGTTGACTGTACTGCGATTTTTGTAGGAAGAAGCTCTGAAGATAACTCAAAAATTTTTCCTGTCCGATATATCCTTGGTTTACTTAAATCGTTTCATACAGATCAGAGAAACTCAACAATTGAATTGATTGACGTGATTTAATTGATTGGACAAACAATTTATTTATATGTATTGATTTTATCTTCAAATTAATTTCAATAAATTTTCTCCTAATCCTCAATAGTTTTCTACAATAACACATTGACCAAATAAGAATCTTCGTGTGAGACTCGAACCAGTGACCCTTCGGGTCCAAGTACTGCACCCGAACACGCTACTTAACAGCCTCGGCCATTCGGCGTGGTGGTGGTGGTGGCGGTGGTGGCGGCGGTGGTGGCGGCAGTGGCGGTGTGGCGGCGGTGTGGCGGCGGTGGTGGCGGCGGTGGTGGCGGGCGGTGTGCGCGGTGGGGGCGGCGGTGGGGCGGTGGCGGTGGCGTGGCCGGTGGCGGTGGCGGTGGTGGTGGTGGTGGTGGTGGGGAGACAAGTTACATACGAGGAGAACTTAATAAAATATTTCGAGCGGTTTTTGAGAAAATAACTTTTTTTCAAGAGATTGCATCAACTTCATCAGACACTAATTAAGCGAAATCGCTCATTTTTCTCAAAAAATTGTAGCATGGTCGTTTTTAAAGAGTTGATTTTTTACAACAGGTTTTGTTTAACGCAAAAACCGCTCTCTCCAATTTGTAGTTTTGAAATTGTTCACGTTTTTTGGCATTTTCGAAAATACGAAGCAATGTCACTAGCACCATATTGCATTCGAGGGAGGAAATTTAAAGACCAAATTTTGAGCGGTTTTTGAGAATTTTTTTAGAAATTGCATAAATTTCAGACAAGAATGAAGAGAAATCAGCTCATTTGCTAAAAAAATTATGTGATATTTTCTAAAGAGCTGATTTTATACAACCTACTTTCTTTAAAGCAAAAATTGTTATCTCCAATTTTGTTGTTTTCAAATGTTCACTTTTTGGACTTTTCGAAAAAATGGAACAATTGCCGAAAATGGGACTAGTACCACATTTTTTACCGTCCCTTATTACATATGAGGGAGAAAATTTAAGGAAAAATGAGCGATTTTTGAGAATACATTTTGCCCAAAATTATATGGAAAATTGAACATGAACTTATTTAACCATCTTTAAGAAACACATATCATTAAGGAAAAATCTCTATCTTCAATATCATAGATGTAAGAAGATTCTCCAAAATTTGTACTTTTTCAATTTTCAAAAAAATCTTTGATTTCAATGAACATGAAACCACGACAATTCTCTTAGCGTCCTTTACGCTATTCGAAGAGAAAGTTTGATCAAAAAATTCAGTTGCCGTTTTTGAGAAAATTTTTGAAAATGTTTTTGAGGATTTATGTGAAGTACCCTCAAAAATCAAAATAGCCGTTTGAAAATCCTAAAGCCACGAACTTCATTAAGAAAATTGGGAAATACCAATTTTGAAGAATCGGCTGACGGTTGTTTTGCGCTAACGTTGACCAGAGACGACAGACAGGCCGTTTTGAAAATCAATCGATTTTTTCGATCAAGAATCAACCGAATATTGATTCTGGTTACACCACGTGTTAAAGGAGTTTTTTCTAAATTTAGCAACAGATTTCTCAATTTTTTCGTTACCAGAGCTCGACAGGATAAGAATTATTCCGGCGCAAATTCGCCGTTTTCCGGCGTACGATTACATAACTTTCTCTTCTTACGAAGAACTTCGTAAGGCAGAAAGAAAAAAGCACTATTTTATTACACACGTCAGTCGCTAACCTTTTCTTTTTGCAAACGGTTGCAGTATATTATCATGGCCTTAGCGACGTTGCTAAGGTGTTGCTTTTAATCAAACGAAATATATGAAACATTTGGTTCCACGTGTCCATTTCATCGATTATGAAAAGTGCCAACGAATTTCGAGCTCCTGTGCAGTTAGCGTAGAAGTGATTCCTTCCATATATTTTCGTAAAACTGTCGGCTATGTGAATATTTATTTTAGAAATTTGAATTAATTATTATCATCATCGAGAGAAATATTGCCTACATTATACTTCAATAATCGTTTGGGAGGAAAAAATCAGAATATTCGTAATTTTTTCCCGGAACGGAGGAACTTTCATCCACTAAGTTAACCAGAATAATATAATTTAGCTACTAATTTTCCAATGTATTAATTATAATAAATATACTTATTTAAGATATAAATAAATATTGCACTTTTTTATCATATTTTTAAAAAATGTTTGCAGTTTGTATGTATGCTGAATTCAAGTTTTGATGGTTGAATTTCAATATTTAAGTCACGTGCTAAAAATATTACTTTCTATCCCCCAATGATTTTAATGTTAAACAATTTTATGAAACTTATTTTCAATAAATTTTGCTTGCCAAGATTTAATGAAAATTTGATGCCATTTCTTACAATACAATTGAATCGGAGCAAACAAAAAGGTTCGTTGTTAAATTTTGTGTTAATGGCGGGAAACGATTCTTAATACATAAATACATAATTTCATGCATAAATATTCGTTGTCCGGGTCTGCAACGAGACCTACTCTTAGTGGCAAGCAAGAACGTTCGATATCTTAGAACCCTTTTGTTGCTCGGTTGGTGGAGTTTTCGCAGATAACAACGTTCAGATATTATCTTTGACCTTAATTTTTCTTTTTCTCTATCTGCCTTCATTTCATTGATGCGTTCACTTAATTGTTTGTGTCAGTTTCACTATCTTCTTTCGTTGTAAAGCAGGTTGAGTTTAAGGTGCGTATTTTCGAAATTTCAGTCGCAATCAAGTTGAAGTTTATCCATTTTTTTGTGGTATTTCAACAGTAATTGTATGGAAAAATAACAGATTCCAGGTCGTAAGAGAAAAAATGAAAAGTGAGTGGAAAGGAATAAAATTAAGACGGCTAGAATTAAGGGAGCAGAATATGTAAACTAAGGGCAGCTTTGTTCCTGCGCTATTTGTAGTCCTAGACTGTGGTTGTAAGAAAAAGTGCTGCAAACCTGGAAGAGCGGTGAAGTGGAGAGAAAGAGAATTTTTCTTTGTAAATTATTAATTAATTTTATATAATAGAAAGGTTGGTAAAATTTTTAAGAATAATTATTTTTTCTTTTCCATTTGATTACTTTTATTGATTTTTTTCAAAAAGCATAAGTAATTCCTTAAAATATGCGTACTTCAATATTGAAACCACAATATGGCATACTAAAAGGTTCGAAGTCCGCAATACTTTAATTTACATGATGTATTCATAAACACTAAACAAAAAATACCATAAGGATTAATTTAAGAATGTATAAATAAACATCATATTTTTGGTGCGAAGAAAAACATAATACATTTTGAAGTAAATGATTTTTTTTTTCATTTCCCCCAAAAGGTGAGGCCCCTGGACACCGAACGTTTTTGTTTTCTTTGATTCGATTGGGTCATTGCTTGATAGTCCCGATAGCAGAAGAAAATAATCGATTTGGCGACTTACGTAATAATTACGCTAAGATTTTACACAAAGAAAGTCTTGAAGAAAGTGGCTTAGGTTTTACACAGTCTTGAAGATCCACAAAATTTTAGTGGCTCATACATATTATGATGCTGTGTTTGTACGACACGTTCAGGTAATGCAAGTAAATGACAACTTTTTATTGAGAGATATGTACTTTAGTGGTTTGTTTATATTATTGCAAAAATGTGGAAAATCGACAATTAGAAAAACGTGAAACATTGAGAATGACAGGAAAATGTTTTAGACGTGTGAATTGCGAATTACGAAGATGGGCGGAACCTGTAACGTACTATTGACTTGAAATAATCATCTAACTTTTCGTGCTTTAAAGCAGAAATTTACTTTTGTTCCCTTTGTTCGGAGGATGTTATGATTCCAGAATTTGGGGAACAGTAGGGCATATAAAAAAAGCTTACTCTGCCTTTCCTGGCCCCTTTTACCCTGACCACTGACATAACTTGATTATCGTGAAAATACAACTTTATTTTAGAGAAAAAAAGATCATCTCACTGCGAGAAATGTAGGTAGAGGAAAGCCTCCAACGAAGAACGATTACGACGTTTTAAAAGAAGATCGACATGTTGCACACTGAGACAGAAAGGGGAAAACCAGTCCAAAACTCGAAAAACAAAATAACTTGTGCACCCTTTACAAGTAACTCTACTGAAAGAGGAATGTTCACCCCTTAAGAAAATGTAACATAAAAAATTCAACCCCCCTAGTTCTTGTGTGGCTGTGTCTGTCAATTTGAACACAGTCTGCCGGACATTTCCAAGCAAGTGTGGTGCCTTCTGAACTGTAAAATTTGAACGGTCAGAGCATCAACATACGAAAGGTCAGGAGTAAGATTTTTGGCCAATGTACTCATGTACGTAAGTACTGTTATGTGTTAATTAGCAATTTTGCTAAAAAAGGCCCTTAATGTTAGATTCCATTATATCGTAACGTATAAAATACTGATATTGGGTAAGTTCAATTTTGGACAGGGAGGAAAGTACACTGTTCCAAACTGTTCCAAAACGAGACATATCGCAAAAAATACCTCATAATATGTAGAATATGGGCCAATAAACAGACAACAGGGTAAAAGAGCGCTAACGATAGAGTTTGGTTTTAATTTACCTTTGCGATGTGAAAATGAACTGTATGTGTCCCTTAGCAGCTCCTTGTTCATTGAGAATAATGTTTAAATAGTTAATATTTAATATTATGGAATGGTTTTTGAGAGTAGGTCATTAACAAAACCATTTTTAACCTGCCAACATTTCGGCTTTTATTCAGCCTTCATCAGGGTTACAAACAGACGGATTATTTTAAATATATAAATACACATTACGCACAAAGATTGCTTACATTAATATCTAATATCTACTAGACTATTTCACAATTTGACTGATAGAGATTGTGATATTACATACCATGGTATGTAATTTTGAGAAAATCTTGTTTTTATAATTTTTTAAAATTGCACATATTGCACGTAATATTGTGCGAAAACTACTAAATGTTTCAAAGAAATGTACTTTGCCTTAGAAAGAACCCACTACGGAAAATAAATTTTATTTGAAGTAAAACTCCATGTCTTTAATTTGTACTCCGATCAACACCAGGCGAATGCCGGAGCAGTATCCTAACAAAACGGGCCACGGACCGCGCGCGATCTTTCCTTCCTCTTCCTTGTCCTATCCTCTCCTCTTACACACGCACTTACACTAATATCCACTACACTACCACACATGTCGGGAGGACCGGTCGGGAGCTTACAACTTGTCCCGGCTGGGGCGGTGCCCCGTTGGTGGGAGATACCTGGTTGAGGGGAAAACCCGCTAGTCGACGGTAGGTCGGCGCCAGATCTCGCCATCCAGTGGGGGAAAAAGATCATCGCCACCTCCCGAGGAAAAACACCCACTACACGTACGGGACTAATGACCAAAGTAGTTGACGCGCCCGGAAACACGAATCAATCAATCAATTTAATTTTGTAGTTGTAGGAAGACTTCGAAAAAAAAATTCAAAAGGTTGCAATTTTCGAAAATTCAGAGTTAACCGTGAAAATCGAACCTATGCCACCTTTATAAATGTATTTTACTTTATTTTTACAAGAAATTTAAAGACAAAATTTGGAGTCGTTTTTGAGAAAATTTTGAAAATGTTCGGGGGCTTCATGTAAAGTACACCCAAATTTGAAGAAAGTTTTTCAAAATCGCAGCGGCTCAATTCAAGCCAGATCGAAAGGGGAATATTCATTTTGGAAAAAATCCTACGGATGGTTTAGGTGGCAGTCATGTTCACAGACGGACGGACAAATGTTTTGCCGTCAATTGATTTTTCGGTATCAAGGACGCACAAAGCAGGGATTGTGACTACACCACGTGTTAGAGGATTTTTTTTCTAAATTTACAACTGGATTTATCCACTTCCTTGTTATTAGGGCCCGGCAATGAGAGTTTTTCTGCCGAAAATTCAACATTACATTAACCTATGCGCATATTACTCCGTATATATACGGGAAAGTAAAAAAGAAGAATTGATAGGAATTTTACATTTCAGTACCTTATATTCTTGCCATTAAAGAATGTAATTCTCAAATATCGCTGCTTTGTTTTCCCAAGGCAGAATAGGTAGTAATACAAAATTAAAATATATAAAACTGGATGTTATATACTTGTGTATATATATATATATTATATATATATATATATATATATATAGATATATGGGTGTTGAAAATTCATTTATTAAAAGACTGAGTGAAAATCCTAAATTTTACGACAATGTCATTGCTGATTTTGAAAAGCAAGACAGAAGAATAGCTCTTTACTACAAATAAGGTATTTTCAAGTAGTTTAAATTATCCTACATACCCATGAGAAAAATTAAAAAATCTTCCATCTGAAATGTAATAGCTTCCTTAGAAAAAAATTTCACCACGCCATTGCCATAATCAGAGATCAAAATTTCTTCATGTAAAGAATTGAATCAGTCATTTGAGAAACACCTCATCTCCATTTTTTTAAAAATTGAGTTATACATCCAGATTTACTGATTAGGGATAAACTCATCCATTCCACGTAAAATATCACATCTCCAATGGAAGGTACACAGCAATGAGATGTTAAAATATACAGTCTTTTGAGGAACACCACATCTCCCGGAAATGTGTTGTTTCTCCAATGACTTTGTAGTGAGTAGCGGCACTGGCACAGAGCAGTAATAAGCAGTTGCATGAAGTAATATGCAGAACTAATGCTTCTTTCAATAGTAGTTCCGGACAAATTTCAAGTAGAACTTGTGGAAAGTAAAAAGGCGAAAGATTTTTAATCATGGTGGCCATAGTACTATAAAAGAAATGTGTTGACTGAGTACTCAAGCAAGAAGCATTTCAAGGGAAAACAAACAAAATTCAACATTTCGAGTTCCATGGAGCAAACATTTCATTGAACACCGTTTTTGACTTGTTTTTTCCCAAACTGCATCTTTTAAACAATTTTTCAGCTGTTATTCGCTTTCTGAAGCGTATGACATGTCAAATCAATCGTTGTCTAGTACATATCTGTATGAACCAATTTAACACTCTCATGCATAGTGTCATCATGTGGACGGATATTTGTTTCATTATTGGCGCCAAGTAATTCGTGTTACAATTCGATATGTAGTTATCAATACTTCCGGTGGAATCTATAGTATCGATACACTATGCATCTTAGTACGAGATTTTTCCGTTTAGGGGGATACTTTAGTTTGAATTGTGAAGGCGCGTATAAATGTTGAGAATGACGAATGTCGAACTAATTATCAGAAAACATTATTTTCCCGTTGAAATTATGTCACAGGTTATTTTTTACAATATGTTTAAACAATGTAGAAACAATATAAATTATTTACTCCTAATTTCGAATGATATGTGATATTTATTGAAAAAATTATATCCGTCCTCCAGCGAGGACATCATGCTTGAGTTGCGGACTATTGCGGTAACGACTCTGTATGATTTGATATTTTTTATTATAATTTTTTAACATACTTTTTTATACAAAACATTTCTTAGTGCGTATTCTGTAAAATTCCAAATGTCATCTAATAATGACTGCCTCAAATGGCAGGCAATATAATACTTAGTGAAAAAATCAGCCCCTTTTCTCCAGTAATACTTCGATTATATCTCTACTCCTCTGCACTTGAAATTATAAACTATATTGATCGAAGTAATATTAGTTTTCTTTTCTAAAAGGGATAGGGTTATTGCAAAAGAAGGAACATTCGGAAGAATTTTAAATTGCAGACATTTTGAATGAAGATTTAGGATTGAATGTAAAAGTATATGCAGACAATTACTTCATAAGTATACCCTTTGTAACTAAACTAAAAGAAATGTTCATATGGTACGTTATATGTGGGTACCTGCCGAGAAACTCGCATGAGAGAAGCTTCTCTGAAACAAAAAAAAATTGAAAGCTGTGAAGAAGGGGGGGGGGGGGGTAAGAGGATGTTCGTCAGTGATTCTTCAGAAGACATTACTGTGTGCCGCTCAAAAGGCAATTCTATATATGCTATCTCCTCCCACGCTGGCGTAAATCTCACCAGCAATGCACTAAGGTGGTCTCGGAAGGAACTATTTAGACAGTTTATTGAAAACATTGTCGGAATTTACAACAAGCATACGGGGGGAGTTGACCTCATGGGCTCATATAGCATTGTTTAGGAATGATGGCCAGGAATCTCGGTGGTACACGATAATATTTTATCATATGGTCAATGACTCTGTTGTGAACGCATGGATTTTGTTTAAATGAAACACAAAGAAAAGATGGATCTTCAAGAATTCAAAAGTAAGGTGGCCATGGGTTTGATATATACTAGTCAGGCTGATGTTTCAAAGAAAAGATGTCGTCCATCAGGGAGCCCATCGCCAGCTCAAGTAAAAAAAAGAGTAACTCAACGTAGCAGCACAAAGGCAAGATGATAACATTGGTCACTACCCTGAAAAATTGTTTTTGGAAAATGCAAATAGATACAGAGCAAGTACATATACTAGCAAACCACGGTGTTTACAAATGTAAAAAGTGCGAAGTTCCATTGTGTCCAGAATGTTTTGAAAATGTTCATTTAGAATAAAAGTTTCGAAACTATAAAATTTATTTGATTTCAGATTTAAATTACCCCATAAGATATCCGTCCTCACATGAGGACACCATGCACGTATGTAGACAGGTATATTGTTACTAATCCCAGTTAACTCATGCATGGTGTCCACATATGAGGTCGCCTATTTTTGATCACTAGCACCAAATATTTGGCCAATCTACGCTGTAGTAACATATGAGGACGCCTATTTTGATTATTAGCACCAAATATTTGGCCAATCTAACGCTGTAGTATGATAAAGAAAGCCACTTTATTAAAGTGTAACCTAAAAAAAAAATTTGAATAGAAATTTAAAAATCATGCATGAGAGGGTTAAGTAAAATTATGAGTATTTTAACGTTAAATTGTAATACAATGTAACCAGAACGCATGCGATGAACTTACATATCCCTAAAGGTTCCGAAATTATTACTTTCTCGCCTTAGGAATACTTCGTAAGAAGAGAAAGTTATGTAATCATGCGCCGGGAAAACGGGGAATTTTCGCCAGAAAAACTTTTATAGCATGAGTCTGGTAACGAAAAAGTGGATAAAACCTGTTGCCTTAATTAAAAAAAATAGTGGTGCTATAGAAGCCAGAGACTTTATTGGAGATCTTAGTTTTCTAATCTCTAAATTTAACTTGTTTTTCTGTAATGAATGATGATGTTCCCAGATACCTTCCCTGAGCGCGTAAAGGACATTTTTTTACATACTCTGGTTATTTTCGTTTTCTAATGCGAGAAATGAAACCACCATACTCTAATACTGTTTTATAAGTGTATTTCATGCCTATCCGTTGTGGTCGCAGCGGGTAATCAGCGAGGATTGGTACAGGTCTTCCGAGGGAATCTTCGGCGGTTCGTGACGTGGTCGCGGAATATTATTTGTCAGAATTCTCTGTTGTCATAGGAAATAATTGAGAATTCTATAAACTTTATTTAAAACCATGTTAAACAATTTGAATAACAAATATTGATAATTGCGGTAAATATACTGGAAGTGTCTGCATATATTTGTTCAAATTTTAAACATTTAATAATTTTTTACGACTCTTCATGGATTTGTAAAGCGTATGTAGCATCGTATCAATTGTTTCTTTATCATGCACTTACCATTTTATAGGTCGGTTCGATTCTTTCATGGCTCTGTTCGCCCATGCGGTGCTAGTGTGGCGTAGTGGTATAAGTGCCGATACGTTATCTTTGAGTATCGGATTTCGGGTCTCGGTACGGAAAACGTTTGCTGGTAGATTACACATTTGCTGGGTTATGAAGTACTGGAATAGCATTAAGGACCATGTAGAAGCAAAGCGAGAAAGTATGTGCGTTGGAAGCACCACTAGTTCAATACGTTATACATTATTTATGAATCAGATGATAGTAGATGTAACATACTTCACCGGGCATTCTGAGGAGTAATTGATACCAGGTTGCATAACCTACCTGCGGAAATACTATATATATCTTTTCACTGCAGCTTTACAGTTCTTTCTCTATACTACATAAACAGTTCACGAGAAAGTTAAATGGTCCACATATTTGGTGAGAGAGTCTCTTTGAGTCCATTGCTGAAGAAGTTCAGTTAAATCCACATCTGCTGGAAGGAATGCTTTCAAGAAAGAAAGTGAAACAAAAGTGAATTAGGTGGTTTAAAAAAATATGCCAAAAAGATTACTTTTATTTACAAGACAATTTTTATTTTCAACATGAATTTTAATAACTGTACAAATCAGGTAAACAACTATTGATGTATTGCACAAAATATAAATATCTTATTAACAATAAATTAAACATAAAAATAGTTATACTAGTGCATAATATTATATAAAAGCAATAAATGAATAAATATTCATTGATAAATACATTACATAAAATAAAACTTACAGTTCACAAAGACAGAACTTTTAACAAATAATGACTCCTCACATACGTTTATAATTACTTATTTACAAAGTGTTGTGTAGCTATAAACTCTTTATGAGCAACATTATTTAAATTGAAATGTTGATATTTGTGCTTTAAAAGAAGAGTTGAATTTGAAAATTATTTTGTTATATGACATCAACAGCAGTGTAGTAAAAATATATTTTGAAACAATCAATTTTCTACGAAATATTATTGTAATTTTGTTTAAGCAGTTGCTCATAGAAGTGTTCATTTTAAATATGTACATTGCAATTATCAGAAATAATTTAAAAAAATTTGTTAAAAAAATTGAATTTGCAATACACTTATAAGTACAATTATCTAGCAGAATGAAGTTGAAATTTTTATACAGTCAGATAATTTGTAATATTTTAATATGATTTCAGATGCCCAAAGTAATCACATACATTTTTCAAATTTTAATATTTGATGAATTCAACCAATTACTTTTGTAATAATTATAATAATAAAAAAAAAAGTTTAATGCCATTACAATAGTAATGTTCAATTGCATGACATGACTTTTCTGCCTCAATATAATTTGACAGAATATTAATATCTTTTGCCATATTTCTGTATTGTAACAAACTTGTATATTACAGAATAAAGACGAAAACCTTTTCAGATATAAAGTGTTGTACTGACCTAATCAATGCACGATGTTATTAATATACTGATTTCTTGTTTTGAAAAACTAAAAGAACCTGAATAGTAACATCCTATTTTTCAGTAATCAGAAATAAACTGGACATAATGATGACTTGTTAATAAGTGGTCAGTATTGAGACTGGGTTTGTTTAGTAAAAAAAAATTAAAGTAAACACAATAGTATTATCCAATTTTTCAGTAATCATCAGAAACAAGCTGGACATAGAGATGATTTTTTCAGAAGTGGTCAGTACTGAGAGAAAATTTACTAATGAGTCAATATTGAATAAATTCTTTATTAAGAAATGAAAATTTAAGTATTTTTACCTTTCTTTTCTTAATATAGTATATGTTGTTTGAAGAAAGTATCTAACTTATTTTCAAAGAATATTAATTTCTTAATGGAACAAATTTATTATTTAAATTATATAAAAATTCATAATATTGTTTATAAATTAGAAGAAGAATTTTCGCACAATGAATGTGTTACAGTTTTAGCTTTGTAATTTGCACATGCACAGTATTTAAACTGCTTATGGTTTCTTGCTTTTGTTTCAGACCCCCATAATATTAGTTTCAATTTGTACTGATGATAACTACAATACATGAATACTGATATAACCATTCATCAGTTAATCTGAAGACGAAAGAGGCTAGTTTTCTCTGCTCTTGTGCGAAGCTAATTAATTTTGAATCATGTCAATACTTTAGCTCTACACTACACCATTGACATTGAGAAATGAGAAGCTTCAGTGTAAGAATGACAATTTTCTGTTGTCATTCTATTAACTACTGGTTAACAGCAGAGAATGAAAAGAGCTTTTGACTTTCCTTTTTAAAAGAAATAGTTTCTGACAGCACATATTTACCTTTATAAGTTTTTGAAACATTGTATTTTTTCCAAAATATTTTACCTTTAATGTTCAAGAAAACATTAATATATTTACACAACTGATACGCAATCTTCAAAATGTTTTATAATGCAGTAAAACCCTCTGCCAGATTGTTATATAAATAAATGATATAATTTACTACATTTAGTAAAATGATTTACATTCCTTCTCAATGCCCCAAATGATCTTCTTTCTTGTTATGAACTCTAATGAATTGATCATATTTGACTTCTTCTTCTCTTAACTGTTCAACAATGGCAAAATATTCTACATAACAACTTTTATATGCAATGATACATCTCTCAAGTGGTTTGTGATAAAAAAAATATGGTTTGATGGTTGCATAAAAAATTTAGATGAAAAAAACAAGAAAAAACAAACAAACAAGCCAATTTGGAGAAAATACTTGTTAATTTATCACATAACCTGAAGCAATGGAAATATATTTAATACCAATTAATTTGTTTTCTAAAAATATCTCCAAAGGCTGGAACAAGATCTTATTTCCAAAAGAGAAATATTGTAACATAATTTTTGGTTTCCTCAAAAAATTCCATGTCTTCCTTCAAATTCTCAATTTTTGCTTGAAAATGCAAGAGGATATATTGATACATCTACAATTTGTTTTCAAACAACATCAAAACATTATTGTCTTTGTACTGAATTAATTTTTGAAAACAGTAGATGAATATTTCTCATGCATAAAAAAATATTATTTGCCTCAAATTCCTTTAGTTGAGAACTTTACTTTTCTCAATATAATTACTTACATTTCCTCATTCATTTTGCAGTTGATCTAAGGTGAAGTCGCCAACTTATGCGCATGACTCATTGCATCAAATGACATCATTTTGTGTGCAAACTGTTGGGTGTTGGCTCCAGTTGCAAGCTGCATTATTTCTGATGGTGGATGGGAGCTCATCAGTTTAAAATCCTCTGCATCTTCATCTTTTAGAGCTGGTAGATGAGGCTCTCCTTTAGAAAAATTATGAAACATTATGACTTGTTCTAATTTTGTATTTGCATACACATTTTGAATTACATATGTAGGTATTTAAATGTATATTTTTAGGAGAAAATATACCTGGTACAGGTCTTCCATTCGGAAGAACTCTCACTATCATTGGACCTGATATGTATTTCTGGCTGTCAGTTGTTGCGTAATGAGGAATGTTTGACGAAGCTTCTACTTGGGATCCCAAATTATTATCTCCACTTCCAGTTTCTGAAATGAAATCATTATTCTAAATGTAATGTTTTTGTTATTATTTGACAAGTAAAAGAAATTTCATGGCTAAAAATCACAGTAAATTTAAATACATTTTTCTAAATATACCAATTATATACCTAGTAGTCAGTGATAGAGTGGAGGATGGTTATGCAAGGTTTTGTCCTTACAAATATCAAATGCAATGCGAGCCATACTCATTTTGGAGTGCACCTGAGAGAGGAGGCTTTTGCTTTCATGCCCTCCCTTTCCAAGGCCATTAATGGCAGTAGTTGTTTGTCATTGCCTTCTATTATGTAAAGGATGGTAGGATGATCATGAGAAGAGAATGTTGATAGATTAATGATTTTGGAAATTATCATTCTGTTTAAGATGTCACAGAGAACATGCAGAGAAACTCAAGTACAGATCTCATTGATTATTTAGATGGGATACATAGCTGCATGAGAAGCCAACCACACCACAGCTATTCCACAGTGAAAACACCCATATCTTGCCCAGGACATACACTTGCAACCATTCTCTGCATACTTGGATGCTTCTTCCAAGCCCTAACACCACTGTGGCCAAGCCCCATGACACAGGAGATTAATTTTGAAAGCACAATATTGCAGAGAATTACACTTAACATA
>JAHLJT010008446.1:89193872-89242006 GCA_031308135.1 Acheta domesticus | reverse complement strand
TTCATTGTGATGTAAATGCTCTAGTGGATGCATTTCTATCATATTGTATATCAACCATTATCTAACCATATTGTTTCGTATTGGACCATGTTTCAGTCTTCAAAATAGGCTGGATAAAAGAGATCTGGCACTAAGATATGAGTGTTATTGGTAAAAGGCCTGTTCTCTAAAAGACCTTCCAAACAAACTTACAAATAGGTTTGCTTTGTTGACATCAAAGTTTATTAGCTTCAGGTAGTATTTGAGTTAGAAAATCAGTATGCTGCAATATTCAATCGGAAACAATTATTAAACTATTAATATGACATTGAGTCATCTGTATCACAAGCCAGCTATTTTTATTTATTATTTTGTGGAAAAGCACACAGGATTTTTACTCTTTAGATCAATAAATACTATGCTAATAATATCTCTTTATTGATCTTTTGTGTAATTATGTTCTACATTTTTTTAACAAATCAGTTTACTTGTTTTCTATCTTTCAGGCACAATTAATTCCTTTCAGCACAATTTTCCAATAATCAAAGTAAATCAGAGACACTGAACAAAACAGTGGCTGGATTAATCTTAAAAAAACTACATGAAAAGATATAATTTGTGTATTATACATAATATCATACATTATATAATGTGAATGTAACAATTATACAGGAATTACATTACTTTTTATTCAGGATGTCTGTAGAATAAATGTTATGTACTTCTATGGCAGTAGGGATATTCAAAGCAATGCCTTTGTCAATTAAGATGTGGGTGGAAATCTCATCACTAAATTACATATTACTCAATTTTGACATCGCGCCCCTAATTGACAAGCAATGAGTTGTGCACTGGGGATTGACATGTATATGCACTTTCAGGGGACGACTATCTCAGTAGAAATCAACGAGTTTTTTGTTTTTATTATTCAACTTTGAATGCATCAATTTGGCGGCTTTGAGAATCTCGATTTTACGGCAATTACACCGTTCAGGTGCAGTCAATTGCTGAACATTAAAGATTAAAAACTTTGTCATTAACAGTGAGAGGGTTTTGAATTCAGCATGCTGAAACCAGATCAATTTCGTATTGCAGACAAGAGTTAATTTTGCAAGCCAGAGCTCTCATTGGTAAAAATTGAAAATATACACTAAAGCTTACCAATGACAGATGCTCCTCGTTGATATGGATCCATTTTGTCCAGACTATCTTCACCCATTTTGCAAGATTCGTGAGGCCATAGAGAAGTAAACCTTTTGACAATCTGGAAATGATGAATATTAATATCAATGTACTCATAAGAACTATAGGATTGGTGTTAAAAGAGAAAAGTTTTTCCATTACCTAGCGAGGATGGTATTTCTTTGATTTTGAATACAATTCTCATTATCGTGACATACAATATCCACAATGATGTGCCTACCATTTTAGGAAAATATACCAAAGATTCCCAAAGACATTAGCAATTGAAGTCCTACTCATTCTGCGGAATAGAACTAACATTTGGATTTTTCAATCAAAATCGAAACCGTTTTATTGTTTATGTATTTTCCTCCAGTTCCTAGGTATCTAATAAAACTGTAGACACCTTTCATATTGCCAGAGGCTGCATAGCTTTCATTCAATTCTTGTGCACATTGGAAGTTTAGTAATATAGGAATTTTTGTATTTCCATAGAATTCTTTGATATCTAGCAAAATCATGGACACCGATCACATGACCAGGGGCTGTGGAGTTTTGTTTCAATTTCAGCGCACGTTGGAAATTAGTAATATAAATTCTATGTCATGTCATGCTGCATCATCACTAAGGTTTTTAATTAACTGAACAGCTTTTGAAAACTTAAGATTTATACTCTAAATTTTAAAGTTTCTTTGTAACTACTATTACTGACCAGTTGATTTAAATGAATTATACTGCTTTGGAAAATAACTAACCTGGTCTATCAGGCATCCCAACAGTATCACAGTATTCATTGACTTGCTTCACGAACATGCTGTATAGGAGATTCATCTGAAACAAAACACAATATTTAGTAAACATTTAATCAACTATAGTTTATGTGTGTCGGAAATTGAGCTAAAAGACTGATCCGAAAATAACGATTTTTCTTAACTTTCTCGTCTTTGCTTCGTAAAAAGAGAAAGTATTATAATCGTGCGCCGGAAAACGGCGAATTTTCGATTGAAAAACTCTTATAGCCGGAAACTCTTACTAACGAAAAAATGGGTAATTGTTGTTGGTATATACAGTAAAATATTTCTTCTAATACGTTGTGAAGTCAGAATCCATATTTTATGGGTCTTTGATACTGTAAAATCGATTGAAGGCAAAATGTCTGTCTGTCTGTCTGTCCGTCCGTCTGTGGTCAACGATAGCGCCTAAACCGTTCAGCCGATTTTCTCCAAAATTGATATTCCCCGATCGATTTAAAAGAGCTCGATTACCTATGAATTTGAAATGGATATTTTGATTTTGGACGTACTTTTTATGAAGCCTCAACAAGATCGTCAAAAGTCTCTCAAAAATGGCACCAATTTTTTCATTAAACTTTGTCTTAGGATAGGAAAAGAACGCTTGAGAGGTGGTCTCATTTTCGTTGAAATCCCTGCTTTTTCGAAAATTGCAAGTTCAATTTTTCGACGTCTTCCCGCAACTACAAAATTGAAGATACATTTTTCCTCCTTAATGAAATCTGTTTTCCAAGACAGATCTTGGAATAAGGTCATGTTCAATTTTACGAAAATATGAGTAGTTTTCGCGTAATTTTACTTGAAATATAGGCAAATTTTATTTTTTGAAATAATGTTTTTCTCAAAAACGGCGCCAAATTTCTTATTTAAATTTTCTTCTCGTATGTATCAAAGGACGGTAAAAATTGGTTCTAGTCTCCTTTTCGGCGATCTATCTGTATTTTCGAAAATTGCAAATTTTTAACATTTAAAAATGACAAATTGAAGTTAGAAATGTTTGGCTTAAACACGATCTGTACTAAAAAATCAGCTCTTTAAAAAGGTCATGTGGAATGTTTGGAAAAAACGATTAGTTGTTGCGTTATTTGTATTTTAGATTTATGTATTAAACATATTTTCTCAAAATCCTGCTCCAAATTTTTCACAGATAGAACAATCGACGCTTAAACGAATGACAGAGCTCTAATTTTCGTTAAACTCTTTGAATTTTCGAAAATTGCTGATTTAAAAATAATGCTGAAAAGTACGTGCTGTTGCAGTACCACTAGTTCAGGTTTATGACTAAAATGTTCATATTTTCCGCGGAACGCAGCACTCATGGCAAGATACTTGTATGTCAGCAGACGTCTTGATCTACTGCCGTTTAAAAAGATTTGGTAAATTATACTATATTAATATACTGCATGTTATATATAATGGATGTGACTCAACAAGAAATGGAAGAACAAATGGTAACAAAGGGTGAGTTTGAGCTTATGATTCGGAGAGAGGCGAGGCAATCAAGGTACGCACTATTTCGTACCTTCTTTATGGGGGTTCAGATTTTCAGTACGTGGCAACGAATTTTCAGTACGTGGCAACTGGCAACGAATATTCAGCAAAAAATAATAATGACTATGCAGATTAATTAAAATTAATGGGTATATTAATTTAAAAACTTGAAAATATGACGAGCAATAACTTCAGACAATAACGAGCACGACAGAAAGAAACCAAGTTGGGGAAACACAGAAGTCTGTGAATAAATATTTATCTGATTTAAGCAGATATGCTATACAAGAGGAGTTGGCTAGAAGTCGTCATTGCCTCCAATGTCGTATTCACCACGTTCGTAGTATTAAAACGCGAAGTGCTACAACAGCACTTTCTCGTATTATTTGTAACTGTTACATAATATTATAATTATTGAACCCGCAAAAGTGTTTCCAACCAGCAAAATATCAGCCCACACTGGAATTGGAACGCTCGTTCTTAGGTTTAGCAACCTTTCAACATTTCCATAATACCAAATAATTCAGGCAGAATAACAACCTCAACGCTTTAAAAAGAAAGTTAAACAGGTGCAACTTATTTTTTAAAAAAAGCGTGGAAGGCGAGAAAGTAAAAACTATCGCATTATTCGCTATCCGTACAACGTACGGATACAAACGAACGTTGCATTATTGGATGTCAAGTATGAAATTAATTGAAGTTATAGAATTGGTAGTTCTCGTGTTCGAAGGAAACCATGTTCCCAATTTTCGTTGAAAGTAAAATGGTTATTTGTAATTTTCTCTGCTTTGCAACTTATTTTTTTTCCTTTTCAAGTAAGTTTACTGTAATTAAAAACTCGTCCAACTATTTCCTATGCTTAGTTTAGAATCTGATAGCGTACCGATGAATTGCTTTCCACCACCAAAAAAAATCATTTTAAAAATTAAGTCAATGAATAAGAAAAGGACTTCTTTCAAATTTCAGTGAAATGTTCACCATTTCCATCATAGACATTTAACTTCGCAGCATCAGTAGACTTCGAAATAGTCTTTTCTACTCTCATATCGGAAAAGGGCTGCGGAGGTCCCACCGCGGCCCTTCTCTAATCGGTCGCAAATCAACCTATTGGACCAAACCCGGGGACCAAACAGTGGAATGAGCTGATTGAATGAGCTGATTGAATGAGCACTTGCCCCCATTTCTTATTGATTGGGTTCACATGGAGTCCTTTTGTGCAGGTTTCAAATCTCTGGATTACATTTCGTTTTCCATTTCCGTCCAGCGGCAACACGATTAAAGGTGAACAACAATTTTGGTAACATTAAAAGTTCATATTTGATGATGAGAATATTCAACCTTCTCTCGAAAAATTGTTTACAATGCAATAAAAATAAAACTGCACACAAGTTAAATGTAATACTTAAAAAAACTTCTTTCCGCCTGTGGTATGCTTTGCCACGATAACCACAAATGTACTTACATTTCAATGATACGATGCGGATCTTTAGTTTTATCACATTTCAAGGATAACAATGGCTCTGTAGATAGCCTTGTTACACTTTTCTCAGATAATCATGCATCAATATATTCACTGAAACATTGTAGATATCTATCACCTAATTTTTAAGACCCCAATATTATACTATACACAGTAATTTTTAAAAGGTAATTTAAGGCATACTACAGTAATTAATAAACTAATTATATCATTTTGGAGAATCAAAATAAACCCATTAAAAAGTCAAGCAAAAATCTTCACGTTACGCCGCCCCAAAAATCCTGCTGAATTAAATCTTCAGAATACATTTATTTCGTGGACCTCCTTACCGATAAAATACTTAGGAGTGTTGCTTGACAAAATATTAACTTGGAAACCCCACATAAATGCAATAGCCAACAAAGTATCTGCTAAAATATCAAAACTCTTCTCTCTAATCAATGCACATTCTTCATTGAAAGTCGAATGCAGATTGTTATTATTAAAATCCTTAATTCTACTAACCATGACATATGCATATCCAGTTTGGGAATGTGCTGCGACTAGCAATCTCCAAAAATTAGCAACCATTCAGAATACATTTTTAAGAAAATCTTTAAAGGCCCCCTGCTTCATTCCAAACATCCAGATTTGCAGAGATTTAAAAGTGCCTTCATTAAGCGACCACATAACACAAATAGCCCAAAACTTTTATCAAAACCTTCACACTTCCCCATTCTCCTTAATCTTCAGGCTAGGTCGCAATGCTGCATTCCCACGTATTAAATCCAGGCATCCTAAAGACCGATTCAAACCACTGTAATCCCCCGTAACTGTCAATTGACTAAAACTGAAACTGTCTTCAACCTCACTTTATATACTTTAGCACAATGCTTACGTTCCTCCGAGTAATATAAACCACTGCTTATGGATGGCCATTCCCAAAAAGTCAAAAACTATGTACTGCATAATTAACCTCCTCGAAAGACAAGTATGTCGAACGAGAAGAAATAAATTTAAAAAAAATTATATCATTTTGAATAATTTAAAAATGTACAGAAATTATAATTGTTGAAAAATTTAAAATTTGAGTAAAAGTACGCTTAAGTGGGCATATTCTTTCTATCTACGTGTCTGTTCATTGATGCCTCGCTTTATTTATAAACGTATAGTAGGATCCAATTTATTTCAACATTTTAATTATGGCAATTTACAACCATTTTATTATGAAGTATAAGGTTTTAGAGAGTAAAACATATCTATTCTAATAAAAGTGAATTCAATGGCACCTAATCGACATCGATACCACAAAAAGGAATGTATGAATAGATATATCTTCGTATAGATATTTCGTGTAGATATTCGTATACAAAATTTTTACTGGCTCTTCCTCAGAATTTTCGCAGTGTCTTTCCTAAGTTTGGTAAAGATCACGTTCATGTTTTTTTCGCGTATCTTAAGAGCAGATCGGAGGCAGGTAGCGGTGCGGCAGAACTGGTACCTAGTAGGTAGGTTCCTACTATATTCCGCCAGAAGCCAGAAATCGTTCAGCAGAACTGGTGCCTAACCTGGATTCTCTAGAGGCCAGTAGCAATGCTTAAGATAAACATTCCTAATCTACTAGCAATGTACTGTAAAATAAAATGAAATAAAATTATAGCATTTTATTAAAATTTGAACCAATTACAATAATAATAATGTAATGTGCGATTTATTTAAAATTGATGGATAATATAATATTGATATTTTTCTTTTTTTACAAGGATTGGATATGAAAAGAGCCCGGGCAACGTCGGGTATTTGGTAGTTAAAGTACAAACATTAATAATATACCGGCTGATTTAGGCCAGAACCAGCACAGACGGTATCTCTGGAGCAACTCTGACCGGAAAGCGGCACGGTTCCAGTCCCGACAGTGGCGGATTTTCGAACCTAGATATATGTTCGTAACTAGGTCGAATTCTGTCGCTGCTGTGGAGAATTTTGGTTGCCAAATGCTCTGATAGGAAGTTTTTCGTAGTTACTCTGATAATACCAAGCGAATGCCGGAGCAGTACCCTCACAAACAAGCCACAGATCGCTCGCGATCTTTCTTTCCTCCTATCACGCACACATGTCGGGAGCTTACAGCGTGTCCCGGCGGAGTTCCGCTGGCTCAGGTACCCGGAGGGGGGAAATTCTCCACAAGCCGATGTGTAGGTCGGCACCAAATAGCACCATCCAGCGGGGGAGGAACACCTCCAGGGATAAAACATTCACTACACTAACGGGACTAATGACCATAGAAGTTGCGAGCCCGGAAACAATCAAAATATTGTACTATTATATCGATAACGCAACCAAATACAGAAAAGAAAAGCCATTTTTAATGGCAGGCGCGCATTAAGGATTTTAACAGTCCACTGTTCACAGTAATCGAAACAAATAATTTGAAGTAACAGATGACATGAATATCTCTATTCCAAGACATACTATTTCTTGTTTATATGATTTTTCTTATAAGGTAGTATTCCGAAAAGTATTGAACGATACCCGTCCATATCACAAATAACGAACTTCGTTGGTTAGAAACCTCAGCGATCGCCCCAACTTACAAACTTCAGACGCGTCTGTTATCGGAGCAATGACGTTAATTACTTTAATGTTCCCATTTTGAGGACTCTTTACTAATTGAACTAGGCGTAACCCTGACCCCGGTCACAAGAGAGCGGGGATGGCTGGGTATCTGTTTACGTTATTTCTCTGCAATATTAATGGCTCATTGCTGGTGCACTGTACTGCTCATCCTCAGAGGTAGTATTCATTCGGAAAATTCTTTCTGGGAACAGCAATTTTCACAATCAATAGTATATCAAGAAGAGGAATTCTTCATAATGATGTGTATTTTACGCACTTGTTTTAAGGATTTTTTAAATTATCTATTAGTGAATTAGCAATCACGGATGCATAAGCTATTAACTATTGAATTCTTATGTTAGTTCACAGTGACCTACATTTTCTAAACACCAAAACCCTGAGGTTGCGTCTCCATCCTCGCACTTTTCTGGGATGATGTCTTCATTGTTATCATAGAACGAAATATGTAGCTCATTCCCGTACCTACGTAACAGCAAACTCATTATTTGGAATTATTAGAACGCATTAGAACGAATGGGTTCACACTGTGTGTTTGTATTTTGCTACACAATCATTGTGGTCCAGCCGGCGCGCATCGAATGTGTCGAGAAGCCTGCACAGAGCCTCGACAGTTTTCACGAGCTCTGGCATTATTAATTTGAAAAGTTTCAGTGTTTCATTCAATGAAGGGTTTATTTATCTAATAATATATAATGATCCGTCAAAACAGATGAGTTCGAAATTAAATTCGCACATTAATTATGAATAAAAACAATTTATGAAATAGACTTATGAAGCCTATGGTTTGGTAATGGAATTTCCTCGTATCACAAGTAACGAATCAACCACAGCAACACACCCTGTGCCTACGCCAAAGTTCGCAACAATACTGTAACAACCCACACTCTTATCGGCACTCTTATGGTACTGAATTCATCATGTGCAAGAAATCAACGTCGCGTTCAGAAGTTATCCAGTGAAGACAATTGTGCTGCAGTGGGTGGCATCTTTTATAAAAGCATGGCTGGCAATCACAGCATAGGTCACAAGAGCAGCAAACCCTAGAACATGAGTAGCCCGGGGTCTTCACCTACGTAGTATGTCGGTACGTCGCATGGAGGAACGATTGTTTATGACCAATGGGGACGATCCTGGGAACAAATGCATGTTAACCCATAGAATCGATCCGTATGTAGCTTGTCGAATCGTAAGTTACGTAATCTACATTGAATAAAAACTAAATATGAACTGAAATATGGATTCAATATGTAATGGCCATACAATTTTTTGTTTGATTTTCTATATAAAAACTACTTTAATGTCATCGCCTATTGCGTAGCACATAGTTATCATTGCACTTTTTAAAGATTATGTTGTGAAAGAATATTGTAACTAAATAACCATCGGAGAACTACGTCCTGTTCTTGAGCACAAAGCACTGCAAATTTACAATCCATTATGTTAAACTAGAGGTGCTAAAACAGCACATAGTTTCTCGACTGTATTTTCACGCGAAATTATGCGAAAAGTACTCAGATTTTCAAAAAAAATTACCTTGACCTTATTTTAAAATCCATCTTTAAGAAACAGATTTAATTAAAGGAAAAAGCTTTATCTTTAATATTTTAGTTGTACGAAGACTCCGAAGAAATTTGAACTTTTGCAATTTTCGAAAAATCAGGGAACGAACATGAGACCTGCGCCATTCTCTTAAACGTCAATCACACTATCCAACAACACAATTTAATCAAAATCGATTGAGCCAGTTTTGTTGAAAATTTGGAAAATGTCCCAGGGACTTCAAGTAAAGTACCCCCAAAATTAATATATCAGTTTTAATTTCAAGAAGCCGCGATGTCAACCAGATCGATTGGGGAATTTTGGAGAAAATCGGCAGAACAATTTAGCCGCTAGCGTTGTTCACGGACAGACGGACAGACGTATGGTTTAGGCGCTAGTTGTGGCCACTAGTTGTGGCGTTCTGAAACTTCAACAAGCTCTAGTGGAAGGGGCATTTGAGTATGATCCGAACATCGAAATTGAAAGAGAGAAAAAGAAGCTGCAATTCTTCCAAATTTTAATAGTAGAATGAGGAGGACGATGAAACAAACAAACAAAACAAAGCAACAAATCCTACATCAAATCACTTTCATTTTTTAAATAAATTTCAAACATTATTTTACTTCTTCTCTTTAAGACGTAAATTGTGAATTCTGTTTGTTGTTGTGTTTACTCAGTTCTGCTGCAATTTTCATTTTTTTCTTTCTTTTTTAAACAGTTTTTCGATACCCAGGAATCTAACCCACGTTTCTTCATTAAAAGATAGACTCAACATGAGCGGATTTCACATTCGCGATACTTTTCGGAAACCTAACTCTCGCGAATGTTGAGGGATTACTGCATTGTATTTATGAGTACATGTGCTTTAAACAATGTCATATAAAGTTTCTCGAAAACTCAACATTTTTCTGTTAAAATGAGCTCAAAATTCCTCATTTTTAGAAACGCTCAAATGCCAGTTTCTAAAAAATGGCTCCAAATGTTTTCTTCAAACTTTTACAATAGGTAGTCCTAATTGCGTTGTTAAAAAGACAAAGTTCATTTTGGTGTAGTCTTTTGTTTTTTCAAAAGTTACACAAATGTATTTTTTTAAATATCTCTCACGCCCTTAATATGCACATTTCCAGCGATTTGTAAACACAAATGCGAGTTAAAGTATTGAAAATGACTTTAAATTAAGTTTTTCGAAGACTGAAAAATTGTATGTGAAAAGAGCTTCAAATTTCAAATTTACAGTAACGCTGAAATGTGACTTTCTTAGAAACGGCTCCAAATTTTTAATGAAAATTACCATTTATGACGAGGTTTTACTCTTCTTTGATATTCTTATTGTAATATTTCGGTTCAACTATTCGGAAACCGAAAAATTGAGAAAATGTCAAAACCATGAACTTTGGACGGCGATAGTTGGCAAGAGGATGGGGCAAGACCGTAAAGTCAGTCCACACCAAGGAAATTAGAAAACTACTACCAGAAAATCTTTGCCATTCTGTAGCACCACTAGTTGCATTTGCCTTACACTATTTCATACATTAATATGCACCATTTCTTTATCGAAGACAAACATGTGATCATGAAATGCAAGACTGAAGTTGTGGCTGTCACGTTGACACCGCGTTTCACAAATATCTTAGCAAGTTGTTTTTTTCCTTTTACTGCTACTTTCCAGTATCTTTATTATTGATCGACTATCTTGTGTAAGAGGAGAAACTTCCAATTAATAGACTTTGTACTTTTCAATTGTACTTTATTGGATAGATATGCTAATGATCTGTAAATGATATTATATTATTATACATTTTATAAACAAATCTAAATTTCATTTTTTTTACGAAAAAGGAACAAAATCAAATTAAATGGGAGCCTAACTAATGGGATTCCCAATATCATTTCTAACCTATTATCCAAACACAGAAAAAGCAGAAAATCGAAAGTAAATTATAATACAGGAAATGTAAAGTAAACATAATTAATACTATGGAATAGAATAAAATGAAATGGTTATGAATGACACTTTCCCTTGGGAGTTGCGAGGTTCTTAGTAACGACTTTTGATTTCCAGCTGAATTAATTAATTTACGCAATTATAAATTTTGTAACTTATTGTAGATTTTGATTATTAAAAAAATTATGTAGAATGAAATGTTACACTTGGCATTTTAACATTTCTATCAATTTTAACCGTTTAATTTTATCTCATAAGTTGCAAAATAACGTTAACTTGCGTGTCAAATATGAATTTTTGTTGTAGGCCGTTGATGCTGATTTGAAGCATACTGCTGGCATTTCAGAATTGAGCTTTCAGTATTCCTTCGTATTTTAATATCAGGGGGAATCCCACAGAACAGAAGAACCTTGGTGTGGGAAAAGTTTTGCAAATTCAAATTTAAAGAGTTTAGTAATGAATCCAGTTCTATATCTGTCTATTTTATATCTGTAACTTTGAGTACAGTATTTAATACATGATCATTTTTTTAAATAAAAATTCTTTTTCTATTATTAAGTGCTACATTACGAATCACGACACAAATTAGACATTTTATTTATGATCATTTAATATTTTTTCCAGTTTTTGTTTATTTTTAATCCAGTTGATTTCCATGTGGTTTCTCAGTTTGGAGAAACGTTACATCTTCTACTATCATTTTGATGTAATGAGTGTACAGCAACGTCCACCCAGAATGTCAATAGTTCCTTAAGAATGATTATTGGCAACCACAACTGTGTAGCGATGAAAACTTTTTTATCGCATTAAATTTATTACTTGGAGTACTCTGAAAATCTCGACAAGATCACGAATTTAAAGATTCACGAAATTTGTTTGTCAATGTTTTATTGCCTCGAAAGGAAAATTACGACAATTTTCAGCTTTTTGAAAAAGAAGATTATCGATTCAATTTTTCTCGCCAAAGATCAGTTTCACCTTTTAGTTATATAAGTTGCTTGTTTCTCTCTGTTTCTGTTTCTGTTATCTTCTGGAAAATAAACAAATCTTTCGATGAAACAATATCAAAGTTAGTCTTCAATTTTTACTGAAATTAATGACTTGTTCATGAAGTAGTGAAGTAAAAGCTAGTATTTCTGCAAGAAACTGTCTTCAAGCTTCTCTGACACTTTCAAGAAGAGCAATGCATAGAGAAATTCTGTAATAAAGTGTTTCTGGTGTTCCTGCGTTGTATTAATTTTGAAAATATACATTACGATTGGGACGGGGATTTCTCCAAATTCCGCTCTTATGGATCGGTTATTGACAATCTCATGTACAATACTTCATTCATAAGATTTTTCAAATTCTTCTCCCTCTAGATACTTGGTATACATTTATAAAATGTTTACATTGTGAGAACTTCAATGCTCAAAATAACCTCCGCAGTTCCAGAGTATGCCTCTCTACATATGCAAACTATATTTACTTACCGTGTAATCATTCCTCCCATCAACTTGGCCTTTCTGCAGCTAAAGTCAGATATTCAAACAAATTTAGTGATATTTCGTCGAAGTCTACGACATTAACATACAATTCATCAAAACCATTTTAAAAAAAACTGGGAATCTGTGTTTATAAATATTGCAATCCGATCATAAAGATTTATTTGTTAAATGTCAAAAAAAGTAATATCATGTGTGACGTATGAAGAAATTGTATTCTCCTTGCCCGTTTATTACTAGGAGTGGCCGGCAAAATACTAAAACATTGTAGAAAAATACACAAACGTCTTCGTAACTATATTGAATTTAAATAGAAGATTGATTTCCAGTTAATTGTGAGAAAAAGTATTGCACAAAGGCTCTTGTTATTGTTATGTAGCAATTCTTAGTGAGAAAAATTATTATTTTGCTCTGAACAAAATTGGGAGAACATACAGATGCGTAATTTTATATTCAAAACAAATGGATCCATCTGAATCGAGTTAAATCTTTCCATTATTGATTGCTTTATACCGCGTGTAGATTAGAGTCAAAAGTTAGCTTAATATCACAGAGAATTCACCAAATGCGCAAGTCTTCTTGTTTACGAAAATTCACATATCCGTTGCCTCAGAAAATTTTTTCCCTCTGCATTTTCCATTTTCTATGTGAATCGGCTTATCTGACCGATTTCTCCTTGATGCTTTCCTCTTAAAGAGTTCATCCCCCTCCATTCTCTTTTCTTTAAATCTTCTGTCACCTTGATCTTCCATTTCAGACAAGGTTTTCCTCTCTCTTTTTCTAACAGTAGGTTTTCGTTGTCAACACTAACACTTCAAAAAAGATTGAGAGAAACTAAAGTTGCATCAATATATCTGTATGCGCAGTGAATAAGTGATTAATTAAAATTTCCTTACTTTTCAGAGCACGATTTTAACTCATTTCATTATTGATGACGGTATTTACATCGGCTTTGTAATAGTGGAACGTTACTAACATAGGTATACATTTTATCAAATGTCATCGATTTACACTAAACCCTCGTTAACACGAATTCCAAGGGACCAATATAATATGTTTGTGTTATAAAAATTAATGTTATCTGATTATACATATTCATCCATCCTAAACATTACGTTTTCTAGCCGTGACCCAAATTTTGTTCGTTTTGAGCAAGTACATGCTAACGAGGATATGTATTGAATTACAAAATTCCTGTGCAAAAGCTGTGCAAACTATAAGTCATGCTGTGAAATGTGTAGAAATTTGACCTAACTTATTCACTATGCATATAGGTAGAAGGTAAAGTGCCAATATATCGTCCCGCTACTAATTCCGTATCCCCATCCGATTTCCGCTTCTAAGTATTATTGTCCGAGAGCGGCCGTGGCAACCTGCTGCTTACACTCGTAGCAGATTTAGATTATTAATAAGAGTGTTGTTAGCATCGGGTGTCAGCAAGACAATTCCAGAGATACCTGTTTTACTGTGAAAAAGGATTCAACTTTCAGAACACGGAAATTGTGTTTGTGATACGAAAAATATGTCTTTGACTTTGTGTAATGACTCTTGCTGTTGGTTAATGTGTTGATTGATTGATGTTTCCGGGCGCGTCAAATCCTTAGGTCATTAGTCCCGTAAGCGTAGGGCGTGCTTTTTCTAGGGAAGTGGCGATGATCTTTTCCCCGCTGGATGGCGAGATCTGGCGCCGACCTACCGTTCGACTAGCGGGGTTTTCCCCTCAACCAGGTATCTCCCACCAGCGGGGCACCGCTCCAGCCGGGACAAGCTGTAAGCTCCCGGCATATGTGGTAATGTAGTGCATGTTAGTGTAAGTGTGTGCGTGTAAGAGAAGAGGATAGGATAAGGAAGAGGAAGAAAAGATCGCGCGCGGTCCGTGGCCCGTTTGTACGGTACTGCTTCGGCATTCGCCTGGTGTTGATCGGAGAAACCACGGAAAACTACCGATCAGAGTAGCCGGCCGCTAGAATTCTCCTCCAGACAGCGGCTGAATTCGACCTAGCTGACAAGCTAGTGTCAAAAAGTCCTGCCGCTGTCGGGACTCGAACCTAGGACGGTCAGAGGGACTGCAGTGACATCAGGTTGATGCACTGAGCCATCTCTCCCGGTGGTTAATGTGTGTTCTTTACGATAATGTCGTTGAAGTTTTGACTTGAAATACTTGTTGTACTTGCTTTTAAATCTTTATTTGCAATATCTACTGTGAAGAATGTTGTCTTACTGTGAAACCATATTTCCGTCCCACGGATGCTGAAATCCGATAAGAAATAATGTGCTAGTTCGAGTTAGTGTGCTGTTTGGCAATTACACTAGAACCCCGCTAATCCGAACCCCGCAAATCCGAAATTTCGGGTAATCCGAACAAAATTCGGGATGGAGGAAAAAATAAACAAATTAAATAAAGTGCTTATTTGTAGTGTAAAGAAAGGATTTTATAATTACTGCACCTGCTTCAACTCTTTTCTAACAATGTAGCAATGTAGATGTCACGCATAACTGCACTGAAGCAACTGTTTTGAAAACTGTTTTCTATTTTTGTAGATACAAATATTTTCTCATAATCTTTTTACTACGTTTTTTAGTAAATAAATTTCTGTAGAATGGATAATACTAAGGTAATTGAAAAAATTGATTAAGTAAATGTAAAAGACCTTTTTTAAAAACTCCTGAAAATTTCAGTTTCCTGCTGGGTCATTCCATGTAAAATTTCAGGTTTTCTGACAGTGCGTCTCCGATTTTTTTTCATATTTAATTAGATTATTCAACTAATGGTGAACAGTTAAAAAACAATTTATGGACTGAATATCTTCAGCAGTTTAGTAACAATTATGGATTAAACATGGACGATGACACAATATACTCAATAATGAAAATAATTATAACTTTCATAAAATGAATAAAACTTTAAAAACGGGCACTCTATTTTGAAGATAAATAATCATATTTAAGCAGTTGATAATATATTAAGGATTGAGATATTTGTTTATAATAAAAAATGCTAATAAATTAAACAAATAGATTTTTCTTCAAAAGTAATATTTTCTTTCCTTCATATTTTACACACTGCAAGAAGAACCAATAAATAACCATTCTGCAAACTGTCGCGATAGAATCTTAAAAAATGAGTAAGTTATTAAATAAAAAGTATACGCGCATTTTGCTCTTAAGGTTGAAAGTCGCGTGCCTTTGCCCAGCGAGGGGTGAGGCAAGGTTAGGCAGGCACCGCCAAGTTCATTCCCTAGGGATGTCCATCGACGCCTTCGAAGAGATCCTGACACCAGTTTACAGGCTTAGTTTTCGCGTGTTACTATTCAGTGATACATCGTGAAAGAAAATGCCAAAGATTGTGAATACGTTTAACAGGCTTTGGTGCTGCAATCCATTCGGACTTGAGCAACACAAAAGTCGGGTGGGTAAGAGAAAGATAACAGGCGATGCGGAAGAAAATATCGAATTTAGTGGTAGGTGAAGCAATATGCGATCTGAGTCGTTACAAAATATCCAAAATGCCCAATGCAGATCTTAGTGACTCAACTGAAACAGTGAAGTGAAAACGTCAAGTGAAGAGGAGCACGTAGCCCCAGGAGTTACAGAGGATGCCTCTATCAGTAATGTAAACATTTTGAATCCTCTGGGTCAATCATCATTGTCATTGCGAAAACAAACCCGAGAGAAATCGTACGCAAGGAGAAAGGGGAGTGTCGAAAATAAAGCTGTTTATGAATTATTTCATGTGAGTACAGAAAGCAATGATGGAGAAGAAATGTTGACAGAATTCAAAAAAAAAATTTTCAAATGTGAAAACAGCTAATGAGAAAGATATGATTTTAATGTGTTTACCAAAAAGTTGGAGTGAACAAAAAATAATAGTCGAATTCGGCGTATCTCTTCATGTAGTTCGTACGAAAAAATTAACACCTCGAGAAGTAGTTTTGCGAAATCCACCAACGCGCCGAGGAGGAAAGAAGTAACGCCGAGTGCTGACGAAGAGGGCTGGGGCGCGGCGGCTCTAGCAGCAGAGATGAGTTCGTTTACGGAGCGCCGGTAAGATACTTTTGTTCATAACTTTAAAACCATTTAAGATTCCATGATAAAATTTACAGAGTAGCTTGAAAGTAGTTTCAGCATTTTTCTTCCAAAATTCAAGAATTAAAAATATTACATTTCCATTTATTACATTTTTTAGAATTTGTTTACTTTCTAATTGTTAAAGACTCAGGGTAAAAAAAAGATCTTTAGTGTAAAATTATCCTTTACATTTCTTCTACAAATAGTGTCACTTCCATATTTTTTGCTTCTTTGCATATCATCGGAAAAAAATCATAACGGAATATCTACAGACTGCTAACCTAATATTTCAAGTGACCATTCTTGCTAAACAATGGCCGATGAGACAAAAATATTCATGGAGGTATTATGATAAGTAAGGTGGCAAAATATATTTACATTCTGAGATGTAGTGTCAGATTTCCTACATTTTTGCATGGAATGACCCTGCTACAAATGTAAGCTGAGAAAAGGGCAATTTAATATCAAAAATACAAACTTTTGAGAAATTGGCTTTAAAGTTGCAACCCTCAGAGCACACCAGCTCGAAAACTTGACTCATCAGAATTATCATTTGCAAGTGACTATTTCCGTTCTGGAATTTTTTATGTTGGTTAGCTTCACAACGCAAAGTTTTCAATTTACTTTCTGCATGTCTAAGCCTTTCAGTTTATTTATTTAATTGTTCCAAAAACAGTAAAAACTGTATGTGACTTATGGGGAAGGAGATTATCTGCGCACATTTTCTTGAGGTCCAGAACGAGGAAGAAAAAAAGAAAGCCCGAGATTAGCAACATTTCAAAAGCTAGACATTTTCGTTCTGGACTTATAGAAAACATAATTTTAACGGTAAACGAACTGCTGATTTTTCTGTATTGCTAACAATATAGTAACTAACCTACTCCTATGACTAAGCAAAAGACGTGTTCAACAAAAAGTGCGCTCAGTGAAGCTACATTTATGTCCAGAAGCAAACAAGGGGCTATCTTAGCATATGCTCAATGGATCAGGGAAGCTGGACTAAAACCTGATGGAATCAATGACACGGTAGCAGAATTACTTTATTTTTTTACAGGCATATTAAGTCAATTTTTAATTTATACAATACAAATGTAAAACTAATTCACTATATACTCTTATCATTTTTTGTTAAAATAAACATTATTTTTCTTTTTGACGATCAGTGTAGATTAATTTTATAGAAACAGTTAGGCAGCAGAAAAGATTTTACTTTTAACTAAAATTTGTGTACCGACTTTAATTGTTTAATGTCATCTGGCAATGCGTTGTAAAGTAACGTACATGTAGTGTATGTGGATTTCTTGTACTGAGCTGTTGATACTGACATTTGATGAACGTGATTTCTACGACGTGTGTTGCAATTATAAATATCAATATTGCATGAAAATATGTTCCCACCGTTAAGTAAGTCAGTTTGGACAAAGATTATAGATTCGTAAATAAATAGGCAAGGCAATGGTAAGATTCCAAGCTCATTGAAAAGAAGCTTGCAGGGATCACGTGCAAGTCATTTTTTTCATTATTCGAATAATTTTCTTTTGCAATCTAAAGGTCTGAGTACTACAGGATGAGCTTCCCAGAAGATTACGCTATATCTCAGGCAGGGATGTACATTTGTAAAATAAACGCAACGAACTGCATGAAGGCTGGCAGAATTTGAAAGGATTCTGAATGCGTGTCATAATGAACTTAGTGTCTAATTCTGTTATAGGAACATTCCATTTGAGGTCTGACGGAACTGAGAGACCTAGAAATTTTGTTTCCTCAATATCAGCTAATTGCATATTGTTCATTTTCAATGGAACATGCGGTTGCCCATTTGAAATGCAAAAATGTATTGAAATAGTTTTCCTTTCATTAACAATTAATTTGTTATTATTAAATCAATTTGAAACTTCTGAAATCGTACTATTTACTGCTTCTTTCTTGCAAAGAACATTCGTGTCATCAGCAAACAGAACCGTTCTTCCATTTTTAATAGACGAGGGCATATCGTTTACATATAACAGAAAGAGAATAGACCTAAGATCGAACCTTGCGGGACTACATGCTCAATTGGAAAAGAATTGGAAATATAAGTATGTAATGTCCTTTCGTGCCAGTATGGTATTTCTACTCTTTGAGTCCGATGTTTAAGGTACGACGTTATCCAATCTAGGGTAAGGTACGAAGGTAATTTTGAGGGCAAGATGTTATGGTCAATAACGTCAAAAGCTTTCGAAAGATCTAAGAATATTCCAATGGGTAGTTCATTTTGGTCTATTGATGAAGCAACATCTTTGAGAAAAGAAAAAAATGGCAGTTTCCGTAGATTTTGATTTTCTAAAACCGTGTTGTGAGTTTGAAAACGCTTCGTTTTTCCTGAGAAAAGTTTCCATTCGTGAGTAGAAAAGCCTCTCTAATTTTTTTTTTTTCAGAAAACTGACAAAAGAGAAATTGGCCGGTAATTTTGAATTTCATTTCTGCTCCCTTTTGTAAAAGTGGCTTAATTTTTGCTGACTTTAAAATATCTGGAAATATTCCTGTACATAAAGTAGCGTTGAAAATGTGAGTTAACGGATGAACAAAGGCAGGTGCACAAGTTTTTAATAAACAATCTGGAAATTCATCTAAACTAGACGAATATTTATTTTTAGTTACTGACTATTCCGAGGATTTCGTTAGGGGAAATTTCGGAAATAGACATCGAATGATAATTTTTGGGAAGCGTAAGATGCTCAATTTTTGGTTTTAGTCCCTTCGTGAGATCAGACGCAATTTTGGAAAAGTGTTCGTTGAAGAGATTCGCAACTTTTTCAGTATTACTTGTTTCTCTTTCATTATCTTTTAAATAACTAGGTAACTAGGTTAATCTACAAGGTATCGAGATGATGTGGTTGTACTTTTTACGAAATCCCACATTGCTTGAGTTTTGTTAATGCCGTTCAAAATATCCTGACTATTTTTCAGTATTCATTATTACTTATTACATTATTACTAGTACTTATGCGCTGCCTTCTGTAACAATATCTAGAAGTGTTGGAGCGTGCACCCAAGCCCAACGAAAGGAGGAGATCACTTATAAATAATTTAAAAAAATACTAGTATGAATCATATCACATTTTCAAACGCCAATTTAAAGCGAAAATTATGAGATTATGAAAAAAAAACCATAGAACTATTTTTTAGCGCAAAATCATTCCATTTCTCCTTAACAAACGAGTCACGGGCCTCACTCTTTCCTTCCTCATCCTTGCCCTCTCCTCCTCCCCCTTTACAAGTATACGCTCTAAACTCCCAAACATGTCGGAAGACTGGTCGGGAGGTTAAGGCTTATCCCGGCTGAGGGCAGTGCTCTGATGGAGTAAACTCCAGGAGGGGGCAAACCCCACCACCTCCGCTGACATAACAAGCACTTCATCAACGGGGCTAATGACCATAACAGTTATCGTGCCCGGAAACAAAATTATCAATCAATCCATCTGTCAGGAGATATATTTTCAAAAGGCATCTCCCTCTTATGGTTCCGTGTTTCTGAGTGCACAAATCGTTTAATATTGTCACCGGGAGACATGGCACGGATCAAGGTTCTTGTAAAGCAATCGAGTAAAAACTGAATGTGCATTCAAATTGTTTATTGCTGTATCTGTAGTAATCTAAGATTTGTTCACACAAATTAAATGATTACAATTACTTAATTTCTCACAACATGCTACTATGCCTTTTAAAAAAAATTGAATTTGAGAAGAGGTGGGCAGTAATCAGTACGACTCTCGGGAAAGTTGGAGGGTTCTTTTCAGTGTGTTAACAAAAGGACATATATATTTCTAAAAATTGCGCTAGAAACAATTACTTTTGACCGTCACAGACAACTGGTGAATTTCTTCGGTTTTCCTCAAATACAATATATCAATTAATATACATAAATGCTACGAGTATAGAATATATATCTTTATTGTTTAACTGTGGGCGCATTTCAGAGAAAAGTCTCTTTTAAAAATACAATATAACATTCCAAAAATTAGTAGATGTGATTATTAAGTATGTGTTTTAAGTTGAATGTAGTAAGTGTTGCCTTTGAAAGTACTAAAATTCTGTTCTGTGAAAGTATTATAGTAAAAATTAAGTTTTAATGGAACAGAAATTTGCTTCACTAATTCACTAAACATTTTAAATTCCTAACCATTTCCTAAACTCCATAACTAATTCCTAAACATTTTAAATTCCATTTCCTTTCCAAGAAAATTCTTTTAACACATTTCTATGTTTATACAATCAGGGCAAATCTTATGTCGCACAGACAGGTCTAAAACATGTGATTATATGTAACCAGCACCTTGTATTCTATTTATAAATATATGCTGGCATTTTAGCGGCGAAACTTTAGCCTTAACAACAAAAATACCACTGACGTTTACAATAATAACTATGACTCTGTGCCATTAGGCGAGCTGGATATTTATTCGTATCTATACACGTTACATCACAAAATGCACAGTGGCATTCATTATGTGCTAATGTATGGGTTCTATTGTACATATTGAACTCAAATCATGTATACAATTTTTTTTAGTGCAATAAGCTATATAGGATACTTTGTTTTCAAGCTTGCAGTACCGTTTGCTGAATACTGCATCTTTATTATTTATGATCCGATAGAAAAAAGTTTGAATTTTTATTTCAAATAAAATATTTTTGAATGGGCAAAGAAGACTTGGTGACATCTCGCCTTTGTTTCTGCAGTTGAAAAGTTTGTTCACGTGACAACACATACTCCTAGTGATATACTTACAGTTATTGTTTATGTGAAGTTTCAAAGTGCTCATCCACCGTTTGTAAATTAATCCTTACGTAAATTACACTTACAGTATTTAGTTTTCATTAATGAACGAACGTAAATTGAATCGGCATAATTACTGGACATTTAATTTGAAATAATATTGGGTCTGTGAACGAGAAATATTTTCTCTATAAATAGGCAGTAAACTTAGAAGATGGTTTTATGGTGGCGAGTGCCCACTCTTCAGGAGAATCGTGAGTCAGATAATAAGATTACGTGAGAGAGGCGGGAATTCCCATGCGCGTTGAACAACGGTGTGCGTATTTTCCTCGGCTGTCATGCTCTTGGTTCACATGTAGGCGCGCTACCAGAACACTCCTTTTATCATCTCCCTACATTTATTATCAGGCAGTTACTGCATCCGGAAAAATAAATAATACAATTAGTTAAATGGTTGTATCGGTACGAACGGTACCGGCTACAGGACTTACCGTGTTTTTAACATTTCCAGCAATTGCTAGGACTCAACACACGGTCTTTCTTTATTCTTATGATTAGTCCTAATGTATTATGCGTAAAAGTTTGTATTATTGTTAACAACGTTTGACAGATATTTTTACGCCTACAGGTTAAGCTATATGCCCACACTATGACAACAGAGAGCAGCTGACACAGATATTCTCCTTCGTTCTAAATACAACCAATGCGGCATTTATTTTCAAAGCTCAGCAAATGTGTAAACTGCAATATCATTAACATTATACTCCTCAAAGGTATAACGAAAGATGTTTTGAAAGCTCTGACATTTTAATCACAGCTGTGTAACGGGTAGATTCCTGACATTTCCAGTATGTTTCGGTGACCGCAAATGGACTGTCATGTCAACAGAGCTATGTTCCAGATCCTTGACATGTACCATGCATCCCACAATAACAATTAATATTACAAACTAGGTACAGTCCGAAATACAGTTTTGAGGAACGTTCATACACGCAAAAAAAAATTCCTGAGAAACCACTGCTCAACCACGAGTATTCTGGCACCCATACTACGGTTCTACCGTAACGGGTTCTTGAGAGATTGTTGGTTTTGACAACGCGTTCTTCACCACTTACCTTTTCAGTCCTGCTTAGAAATTCCCACATCGGGATCGCCGAACCCATCACTAGATTCGCAAAGCCCACCAGTAGCAAACTCGGGCGACGCCAGTCACACGACACATGTTGCACAGGGAACCTAGACACAGTGCGTGAACTCAGATGCTCGACCGACCAGCTCGCTAGCTCCGTGTCCACTGCGGCGACGCGCCGTCCGCACCTCTACATGTAATGCTCCCCGCTGTTTTGCACCTCCGTCCCCAGATTGCGCACGGGTAGCCGCGCTCGCTGTGACCTCCTTATTGGCGCAGCTTTATTTTTCGCGATTGACCGTGTCGCGGGCTTTGTGTATCTTCTCGACTAATTCTCGTTCCCGACAGACTTCACATTCGCCACAAAGGACCGCATGTTTTCCGGTACTTCCTCATGAAGCGTTTTCACTCCTCTGTCCTGCTTCCGGTGGCGCGTCGTGTGCTGGCGATGCAATGAGCCATAGCGACGACGCGACGGCGACGGCGGCGGCGAGTGACGGCCGTGGGAGATCAGTATCGGAACGAAGTTAAACTTGGATTTTTCTATAGTGGCCGATGACATTAGTTCATTGTTACACCTCCTGCCTTATACAATGAATATTTTTAATTAATTCGCGAACGTCGTTCTCAACGGGGCTCGTGGCATCAGAAATATGCTTACCACTGTTAAAAGGATTCCATTATAAGACAGGAGGTGTAACAATGACTAATGTCATCGGCCACTATAGAAAAATCGAAGTAGACTTGTTTATCCAAATAAATAGCTGAAGAATGTGGTGGCTAGTGAAGGCCACATAAATCAAACCATTTTTATATCTCGTACGATTGTTGTCACTGAGTATTTTTTGAAATCTAAATTGATTAATTCGAAGTAATGAAATGTCGTTCAGTTCCGTATTTTTCAACTTTTCTAACTTTGATCAATACATGACAAATCAGTCCTAATGTGATATTTCCTTTCATAAAGGAAAAAATAATAAACAATGAAGTGGGATTTGTACTACTCATACATTCATTTCACGTTTAATTCCTTAAAGAACTCACCGGAAAATATTGATTTTTCTCTTCGGTGTCAAGAATGTTTAAGACATTTCGGGCCATTTATGAGGACACAGGAAATGTATCTAGACACAAAACGCCGAGAATCATCTGGAAATGTATCCAAAGATACAAAGTTAATTGACCGGTAAAGCTCAAAACAATGAGATAAAGTAAATTATTTAAATATTCATAAAAAGGAAAAGTTGGAGAATATTTACTTAAAAAAAGGGATGAAAGGGGCTTTTAAACTTGTATTTATGTGTGTATAAGAAAAAGGATCAAAACATATTAGCGAAGAGGGGCCTGTTTGGCATCAGTTGGTAGATTTTATTTTTTTATGCAACTCCGGTTTAATTTCGACAAATTTGATCATGACAATGGACACTACATTTATTGAGCTACTTTGTGGTATTTTTACTGCTGAAAGTTTTAGTGACGAACTTAAAGAGTTGTTAAAAGTCATCAAGTCAAGAAATGGTATGGGTTGCCACGGAGTAGTTTGACACTTGGTTGGCCGTTTGTACACTGAGAGTGATCCGTGAGAGTATGATGAGTGAGTGAGTGAGTGAGATTTCCGTGAAAGTATAGAGTAATAAATCAATGTCAAAATGAAACATTTTTCAGTGATTTATTTACACGAATATATGTATCTAAGTTAATCTCTGGTTGATCCTATAGAACAGCCTCACAGTGGCAACCTTAGTAATCTAGCTACGTAGTTCAAAATTTAAGTATTTAAAATCAGTCTTTAATTTGATTTAATCAATTTTTCACCTCCTTTTATAAAATCAATGCTTCTGATCTTTTTTGGATCATTGGTCAAACTACCAAACCAACATTAAGCAAGCCACCTTTTATTGTTGCAGAAAGCAAAATAAAAAGAAAGAAAGAAAGAAAGAAAGCTATAAAACAAGAAAGAAAGCAAGAAAGGACAGAAGAATATGTCTGAGAGCAAAAAAGTCAAAATGCGCCCGTTCATGTTACTTTATTGAAATCCAAATAATAAGCAGTTTTCAGTTTATCCTTTAAATATAAAATAAAGGAAAATAAATAATCTTTATTCCGATCCTCACAACTAGAAGGAAAAGCTCCACATTCTGGCAGTTTAAAGCCAGTGGGATATGTTCAATTCTTAGTTTTCAATATTTGTGCTTAATGAAGCCACTACTAGTGTCGTTACTCTTCAACTAACCATTTTTATAAAAGAAAATTTTGTGTAATTTCCAACGTATTTTCAAGAATACAAACTTGACAAACATGATGCTTCAAAAAGTACCGACTTTTACCGGCATTTCAAGTTAGGTGCAATGCTTTATCGCGGGTTTCGGCCCACTACACGGCAACGCAGTAGGCTCATTGTGTGGGCTCTCCTGCCGCTCGTGAGATCACACGAGCGGGTGGCACATATGTGGCAGACCATACATTGTGTAGCAGCCGCAACAGCGCGCCGTTCGTCAGAATGGTAGCACGGTGAGGAAACCGTTTCGGAGTCAAGGGTTTCCCTCCTGTTGTTTCTCTTGGGATATCTCTTTTGTCAGTTTTCTAAAAAATATTAGAGACTTTTCCACGTACAAATTGAAACCTTTCTCAGTAAATAGGAAGCTTTTTGGATCGCCAACTTGGATTTGGAAAATCAAACTCAAAGGATACAGCCATATTTTCTTCTCCTATGTAAGTCGCTTTATCAATGGATCAAAATGAAGCACCAATTGGAGTATTTTTAGATCTTTCAAAAGCATTTGGCGTCATTGATTATACAATTTTACTTTCAAAATGATTTCCTATGGAATTCGTGGTATTGCTCTAGAGTCTAGACTGATTATCATAATACCTTAAACAACAATCTCAGGTAGTAGAAATACCGTATTGCAATGATAGGGAATTATTTACTCGTTTTCAATTCATTGCCCATTACGCATGGTGTCGCGTAAATTTCGAGTTTAGGCCCTATTCTCTCCCTACTATGCCTAAAAGATATGCGCTCTGCGATTGAAAACGGAAGAAGAGTTCTCTTTGCTGTAATGCGTATATTCCTTGCAAAAAAGAAACATAATTATGACAATATCAGATTTTTAAATTGGTGCCATAATAACCAATTATTAGTAAACGAAGGGAAGCGGTCTCAACGGAGTTTTCCATTTCAATTAAACAATTGTATTCTCCGTTGAATGTGAACGACGTGCCATTGACTAATGTTAAGGAAACATTTTTAGATCCCTCAATTCGGTCAAACCTCAATTCGGTCACACACAAAATTAAGTTCATTATACCACCCGTTCAGAATTATTTCAAATGCAGTCTGCAATTCAAATTGCCCGTTGTGTATATTTTGCGAATGTCCATTCCCGTCTGAGGTTCACCATAAAATTCAGGTGAAACATATCTATAGATTGCAGACTTTGGGATCACAAAGAAAAGTTGTCGGAATAATATGCAAATCTCACCCATGTGAATCTTATAAGCCTCTCTTTATTACTCTAGGAACTCTACCATTGCCTTGCTACTTGCTTTACGAATCAGAGGTTGTCAAAAGATGATGAACTCAAGGCCGGAACATATATTCCGTCAATACAGATATCAATAATTATAACACTGAAAGTAGTAATCATATTTATTAGGTATCGGCATCATCAAGTTCTTACAAACAATACAATACATGTAGTACATTATTTTTCAACACATTGTCTAATTAAATTAAACGATTGAAACTGATACATAAGTTTAAGTGCCAAGTAAAATCATTGCTACTGCATAATTATTTCTATAGAATTAGAAACTACACTCAACATCGAAAAAATTTTATTTTAACAATGATATTTAATGGATCAGTTTCCATTTAAACTGAATAATTCTAAAATAATAAATATGCTTATAACAAGTATTTCACTTCTGCATCTGGGTCAATGACTCCCAAATCGATCAGAATTTTGTCCGTTTACGCTGATTCTTTGAGGGAATGCTGTGATTTTTTTTAAATTTTGAGTACTGCTAATTTACAGTCTGTTCTCTTGGAACAATTAATAAATGGTATACAATATGTAAGTAACTATTACTAAGTGAATCTAGAGGGTAAATCTAGAATAGGTTCACGCGTTAGTTTATACACATGTTACTGTTGTCCAACATGTTCACTGGATGTTGATTTGGATGATTCGTAGCTCAGTCTCGTCTGATGTTTCTTGCTTCTCTCGGTGATAGTCTCTTCCATAGTTGAGATGTTCACAAGTTGAGATGTTGTACAAATTATTTTCGGTTACGAACCCGGCGCGTTGCATAAATATCTGTGTTTTTGTTTCGAATCTTCTCAGGATCTCTAGGTTTGACATGCTGGCTGTACCCCATAATTCTATGTAGGCAGTCCATGTTGGCTTGTTTATTGCTTTGTATAGTAACATTTTGTTGTATAAGGAGAGCTTAGATCTCCAATTAAGTAGCCATGATAATTTGCATACTTTCATTTCTGATTCTTTCCTCTTATTTGTAATGTGGGGTTTCCAGGTTAAGTGGCTGTCTAGATGTAAACCAAAATATGTCAAAACAGTTGTTACTGAGAGTTCTGACGTGTTTAGTTTCACTTTGGACACTGTTCCTTTTGAAGTGAACATGTAATATGTGATTTTTGTTGTGTCTATGGTTACTCTCCATTGATTCGTCCACTCTTCTATCTTGTCCAGGTGCGCTTGCAGGTGTTGTGATCTTCGAGTTGAGTCCTCGTTGGCAGCTACGATTGCTATGTCGTCAGCGAATGTGGCCATCATAGTGCATTCAGTTGTTGGTAGGTCAGCAGTATATATTACATACAGTATTGGTCCAAGGATACTTCCTGAGAGGGACACCTGCGCTCATTGTTTAAATTAAGAGAAAACATCTTTGTATTTAATTTGGAAAAAGCGACTGGATAGATATATTCAAAAAATGAATAGAATGAATGTGGGATTAATTGTTTGATTTTGAATAACAGACCTTCGTGTCAGACCCTCTCAAATGCTTGCTGTATGCCCCAGAAAGCGGCAGAACAATAGTTTTTGTCTTCAAGACTTTGAGATATTTTGTTTACTATTCTGTGTGTCTAGTCTAGTTGAATGACCTTCCCGAAATCCATATTGAAATTCTAGTATTATATAATTTATTATTGGTTTAAGCCGTTGTAGAAGTAGTTTTTCAAAGACTTTTGATAAAACCTGTAGAAGTATTGGTCTGTATGACGCGGCTTCTGTAAACAGTTTTCCAGGTTTTGCTATGGCTATCGCTTGTGCATACTTACATAGATTCGGATAGTGGCTCTCACTTATTATAGCATTAAAGATGTATGTTATGAATGATAATGCTTCTTTGAGTTATTCTTGTAATATTTTACCGACTATAAGATCTTGTCCTGGGCTTTTAGTAGGGTTGATGTGCTTTCTAATCTTTTTTTTCCATTTCACCTCTTGAGTTGAACGTTTTTATATGTGTCGAGCAGTGGCGTAGCGTCAAGGGACGCTGAGATGCTGAGCATCCCCGTATATAAGAACCTTAAATACTGTATTGATAATCTTACAAGTGGTCTGTTGAGCGAAATACGTTTTGTATTAATTTTAAATTGATTTCCTATGATTGAATTCGGCGGGCTGTTGAAGCTGGCCTCTGATTGCTTGGAAGCTAAAATGCTTCAGCGTCTGCCGCCAGATTGCGACGAGCAATGACGCATGCGCAGATGGCGAGGTTCCCCACTCCCCTCTTCACCCCTGGCCCAGAGAAACCCGACTGCTTTACGCTAGCGTCTACTGCGGAAAGAAGCTCGTTTGTGCACGAGAGCGCAGCACACTTCAGGCGTTCAGTAAATTATCTTTCTCTCTCTCACTCGGGAGTCCCCGCTTGGTCATGGGTACAAACTGTAGAAATAGTGCCTGACTACTATTTCTTAATTAATATCCAAGAAATTGTATTATCTCTTAAATAGATTACATATTATTTAAGTCTGCAATGTATAAATTAACAAATGGTCTTATTGCCATTCGCGTATAAGAATCAAAGCTGAGCCATTGTATAATTTGCTTTCAAGACATCGGCAGCCCTGACTGCTGTGAGGATTTTGTGGGAAGCGCCTACACCGTCGTAAGCAATCGAGATCGTGGAAGTAGTCCCAGTGTATCTGCCTTGTGTTGCGTTTGCTTGTTAGATGAAGTAGTTGATAGTGACATTTGTGTGTTATTGTTGAGCATCCCCAAACGTGTGAGTCACGCTACGCCACTGGTGTCGAGCACGAGTGGAGCATGTAAAATTTTATTACTTCATTTTCCGAAATACTTCGTTTATCTATTGGTTTGAATACGGTAGAAAAGTGTGTAGCAAAACATTCTGCCTTTTCTTCAGGACTTCGTGCCCATGTGCTGTCGTCTTTTCTAATAGGCGAGATGTGCTGTTGTGGCCTATTCATTTTTTTGTTGCTTTCCACAGCGAGTAACTAGTTGTATCTGTTGGTGACAAGGATTTTACGTAATTGGAAAATCTGATATTTTGGTACTCTTGGTACTCTAATTTCTTTGGGATACGGTTTTTTTTTGTTGCTCTCCAGGCAGCGTTCTGTATAATCTCTGTTAAATTTTGTATTGCGGCATGTATATCTTCGCTTGATTTTAGGGGCATATTTAGGCTTAGCGAGTTGTTAACGTACATTCGAAATTTATCCCAGTTGGTAAACTTGCTACACAGTTTAAGTGATGATCTGCGCTCAATAACATTTACGAACAGAATCATCTCTACTGGCGTGTGATCGAAGCTTAGGTCGTCGTTGGTTTTAATCTCAATTATAGCAGGTGTTACTACTTTGCTAAGAAAAAGTCTAAAAGATCAGGCATTTTATTCGTATCAGTGGACCAGTATGAAAGTTCTCCAGTTCATAGTGTCATTACATTCAATTTGTTTGTTGCTTTGAGCAGGTTTTTCCCCCTATTGAACCTTGAACCCCACTGAACATGTTTGGTATTGTAGTCTAATTCAATGACAGAACTAAACTCATTTACAAACAACTAAGATGATATGATTAAAGAATTGCAAGAGAAGCTAAATCAGAATCGCATTCAGTTTTCAGTGTAGAATACAACTTCCCAATACTCTGTTCCCTCTCGGTTCGAAGTCATTTCAATCTGGTTCCGGAACATGCTAGTGTTAATAGGATTTCTGTTCTTGACAAATGGGCGAGCTCTACTTTCTTAAAATTGGTAATTTAAAAGTGAATCTTATCTAGAAATAGCTTTAAATTTCAAATCATGAAAACATTTTTTGAAAACTTTTAGACATTGTAAACAATATATAAATTTCCCTGGTGGATCACTACAAACCAGATAATGAGATATCTTCTGTCAAAATTAAAGATCATGTTGTATGAAAAAGAGTAAGTTTGTTTATATAAGTTAATTATCTATAACTCAACTTAGGCGAAAGTATAAATTTACTGATTAAGATGAATTCTAATATGTAATTAGAGCTGAAGATGGGGCGCAAAAGCTCCCGAAACGTCATTGAAGAGTGGAAAAAATAAGCGTAAGACTAAATTGTTATGAAATAAAATAATTGAAGAGATTGTCTCCTGTCTATAATTTTAAAGGGACCTGTTCTTAAGATTTTTTTTTCTTTCTTTATAGTTTCAACTTCTCTTTAGCGTGAAACTTGAAACAATTAAATGAGGTTACCTACTCATGTTTGAAAGAAGTCAAGAAGGATTTGTATTAAAAAGAGGTAAAAGGCTTATTTCTACATATTTAATTTTGAAAGTACTAAGACCGCTCTCTGTGCGAGGCTGTTTCTGCAAGACTAAACGGCTATAAACACGTTTACGTTTATTAATAATACACTGAAAAGTGATTATTTTTGACATTGATTTATTACTCCACAACCTCACGGAAGTAGCGTACCAACCTGCTGCGTGCTAGTACAAACTTACCCCCAAGCCAAGGTTTGAGCCAATCAACCCCCTCAAGCTGTTTGGCCCATCTCGACTTAATGAATTTAACGACTCTAAAAAGTTCGACAAACATTCACGAATAAAAAATTACCTTAAGGTAGTCTAATAAATAGTTTCCATTGATATAATGAACTTACCAACATTAAACCGAAGTTGCGTACAAAAATTAACTAGTGTCAAGTAGCCCCGATCTCCCTACTCCAGCGTTTTTAGTACAACGTTTTTAAAACTGCGCTAGATTCAGGCATTATGTTATAAATACAATATTTTTGTATTGCAAATATAAAAGTAATATTTAGGAAAATCAAAAAGGCAGTAAAAAGCTAATTTTTCATCTTCCAATTCTTTACAGTGCAAAGTTACCACAACAACAATCTCCATTAAAAATTATAGAAGGTGAATCAGAAGATAATTCAGCTATTGAAATGCAACATGAGAAACGAAATCCATTTTTTGAAGCTTCCTGTCCACATCATCTGATGACTCACTGATTTAGTTGAACTGACGAACGGACGGACAGTGGACGGACGGACAGTCGGATGGAAGACAGACGGATGGAGAGACAGACAGACCGACGGAAGACAGACGGACATCCAGGCGGATAGATAGACGGACGGGCAGACGGACAGACGGAAGGACGAACAGACAGACAGAGACCGACGGACAGACCAACAGACATATACCGACGGACGCACAGACGGTCGGATGGACAGAAGAACAGACTGACGAACGGACAGATGGATGGGTAGACGGGCATAGACGGATGGACGCACACACGGACAGACAAATAGGCGGACTGACAGATAGGCAGACACACAGACTGGCAGATGGACAGACTGGAGGAATAATGAGCACGTTTTGACGGCAGCCTATTTTTCGGTTTCACGGTTTCATGAAACGTGGATTTGAATACACATGTTGGAAGAAGTAATGTACTACATTTAGGAATAAGATTTATTCGATTTTTCGAAACCAGCACATCACAAAACAAGTTTTTTGTCCAATAATTTGTTGATTTTACCGTTGCATTACAATATTTTCAAAATATTTGCTATGTAAGTCCGCAGTAGGCCGAAATGTAAAAACGGTTCAAATAGAGAATGCGGTACATCCGTAGATAAAAGATACAGGGAAGGAAGGGAGAAAGGTAGTGGTATTGAGGGGGAAGCGGGCACGGAGTATCTACAAAGATGCATATACTTTACTCGCTTCTAGGGACCCAAAGAGACCTTTTGTAAATACTTTAAGGTGATATAGTTAGTATTTTTAAGTAACAGCACTCACAAACCTACATAAGGCGACTGTAGTAATATTTTTGTACACCAGCAAATGAATAAACTCCGTCTCTCCAGGGTTAATGGAGAGGGGGAAATTAGAAACCTGTTGGAATCGTTTCCATCAAGAATCGGATTCCAAAAGGCAGGAATCAAATCAAATACCTTCAATTTTTAAATATATATATTCCTGCGCTTTTGTTGTATTTTTCAGGATTTTCGTCGTTTGATTGTATTATGAATGTTGTTATTACTTTATTATTAATTTTATAGAAGTCATGTCGTGTTTAAATTCTACCTCCCATCGAACCTCCACCTTCCGCTTTGTTTAAATTAACCCTCTTAGTCAAATTACATTTTTAGCATCTCAATTAAAAAATACAAGAGTATTTTTGATATATTTTTGAAAAATCGTGTTGTGTTAAGTTTTTTCTTTGAATCCTTTACAGTTTCATTTATGAGTTCCTACTATTGTTGATGTTATCTATTACATTCTTCATTTATGTTCTATTAATATATTGTTTCATTGATACATTCTTATACTATATTACAATTGTATTATTTCAACTATTATATTTTTCTCGACCATTTAATTAATTACTCCTGGTTGTGTTTTATTAAATAGTATTTGCTCGATTCCGACATCGATACTCGTTTAAAATTTTCGTAACACAACACAAAACACGGTAGATACACAGTCTACCCGCCTATTAAAATTCCCCTCAAAACACTCGAACGTCTGACCCTGCATCATGGATAGTCCCTTCGCCAGAGAAGTGCGAAACTGTTGGTTTAAATGACCCTAAATTGTACCAACTTCTCTACTTCAACCCTAAAACAGTTTTGGGAATCACAGAGCCTCGAATTACCGTGAGATTGAGGGTGCATGTTTTATAGTCATTCACGGATATAGAGTAATTCCTAAAACTTCACTTTTTGGATTCCCACCTCTATTTTTTTCCTGCTAATCTCGATGATGTCAGTAACGGAAACGAGTTACGCTTTCATCGGCAAATCTGTCTTGGAGAAGAGATATCATTGGAAGAATGCTCACAGATTATAATTGCAGGGGCTGTAAACAAATGTCCCAATTTTCACTCACACAACAAAAAAATCTGTTACATTTTAGGTTTCCAATTCCAATAGGAAAATAATTAATGTTTTTAAAAAAGATAATATAGAGAAACTCCCATATTCCCAGATAACTGAAGAGCAATGGAAAAATATTATGAAACTCTTTTAATATAAACACGGACTGGTTTTAAATGTATAGATTATTCCTTAGAGTGTGTAAACATTCATGCGAAAATATAAGTGTGCACGAAATAAGAGAAGAGCTAATGGCTATGAAGAACAACAAAGCTCCCGGTCCTGGAGGTGTTCTTGTTGAATTGTTGAAACATGCCCCTGATGCTACCTTAGAATATTTGGCAGAAATATTTAATAAATGCCTGAAAGGAGAAGCCGTACCAAAGATTGGAAAAGCTCATATATTACATAACTTTATAAGAAATGAAACAAAGCTGTTTGCGCCAATTACAGGGGCTTGAGTGTCATCTCATCAACAGGAAGGCTGTATGGATGGGTTCTGAAAGGTCGCATTGAAAGGAATATGATGGAACTTGAACAGAGTGGATTTAGTTCTGGTCGATCCTGCACAGATAATCTCTTTTGCCTGAAACAGCTGATGGAAAAATCCATAGCCTACGGATGCCCATTACATCTAGTTTTTGTAGACCTAAGAAAAGCGTACGATAGTGTACCAGTGGAAAAGTTGTGAGAATGAATGAAAGAGAACATCCATGGGCAGTACATAAATATTGTAAAGAGATTCTATTAAGGAAATAGCAGCCAGGTTAAACGCAGGTTTGTCAGAGTCTTTTATGACTAACAAAGGATTAGGAAAATGATGCTGTTTCTCCCCAACACTTCAAAATATACATTTCATCAGCCTTGAGAAAATGGACAAAAAAGTGCACTAGAATGGGAATTCAGATAGGGGAAGAAAATACACGTATTTATTGTTTGCTGACGATCAAGTGGTTCTTGCAGAAGATGTAAATGATGCTTCTTACATGATGAGAAAACTTGTAGAGGAATATGAAAAATGGGGATATGGAAGTTAAACACGGAGAAGACACATTATTTGGTAGTTGGTGATGTACAGGACGATTTTAAATCTAGAGGGTTCTAAGATCAAAAATGTAAAAAGATTTTAAGTATTTAAGAGTAATTTGAATGAACAAGGTACGGATCAAGCCGATATTTTATCAAAAATCGGAAAAAGTCGACAGATAATCAGTAAATTAAACCTACCACTTTGGAGTAAGGACATTAGAACTAAAACAAAATCCAGCTGTTTAAATCTTTGGTGGAGAGCACACGAACATATGGCTCTGAAATTTAGGTACTAAACAAGCTCTAGAAAGAGGATTAATAGTGTTGAAAACAGTTTTTGGAGAAGATGCTGTGGAGTCACGCCGCTTGATCGTGTAAAAAACAGAGACTGTAAAAGGTGATTAAATATAGAAGGATGTTTAAGTGATGTTGTAGAAAAGAAAAGATTGTTATGGTACGGCTACTTACAAAGGATGGATTCAGAAAGACTGCCCAAAAAGGTTTATAACTGGACACCAGAAAGACGGAGGAAAAGAGGACGGCCAAAAGTGAAATGGAAGGATGGTGTAACAGTGGCAATGGAAAGAAGAATATGTCACAACACTCTTGGCATGACAAAACAAAATGGCGCCTTGGATGCGATAAACGGCAACATAGAGTAGTAAACATCACTAGTGCATATATATATATATATATATATATATATATATATATATATATATATATATATATAGATTAGATTAGATTTATTTAAACTGCAATTGGGCATAACCCGGTGGCAGCTAATTACAAAAACATAAATATACACAGCCTTTCTGTAATATAGAACTCCAAAACCACTAATAATAATTATCATAATAATAATAATAATAATAGTAATAACAACAACAATAATAATAATAATAAGAAGAAGCAAATTATATACTAATTGTAGTAATAATAATGGTAAAATAATGATAATAATATTAAAAACTGACTGATTCATAAAACATTAAATTACATTAAGAGAGAAAACACACACACACACACTGCATTAGTATTACACTGCACTTCACTGCACTTCACTTCACTAAGAACCTGAAAACATTTCCTTTTTTATTCTCTGCTATACACTGCACTACACCTCACTTCACAATAGAACACTTATGCATCGCTATATAACACACTATTCTCCCTCATTTACTTAAGAATACCCTAAATTAATTTCCTAAACTGTTGAACACTTTGAGGAAAGGGTTCAAAGGTTTTTGCAGGCAATCTATTCCATTCCGTAATCGTTCGATTTGTAAAAGAAATTTCCCGACATCCGTTCTCTGCTGTCTTAAATTTATTTTGTGCCTGTGATCCACTCTACTGATGTATGTAGGAATACATAGCCGCCGATTAATAGCCGCCGTGTGTTATATATATACACACACACACACATCACCTACATTTTGAATCCATCCCCAAAAAGTTCTACTAAAAATAAGATATTTTACTTCTTTACCACAAAAAGCTTTTTTATTTCCCTAAGGTTATGAAGTGTGTAATTCCTGAATTTCAAAACCAGTTATTCATGTTTATCTTGAATCTTCACTTTTCGAGTTGAGACTGTAAATGAATGTGGGTATAATAACAAATGCATTGATTGATTGATTATTTTGTTTTCGGACGCGTCAAATTATACGTTGGTTACTCTCGTAGGTGTAGTGAATGTTACTTACTGGAGAGTGTTTCTCCCCCGCTGGAATGTGGCATCCGGCGCCAACCCACAGGACCAGGGTTGCCAGATTCTTCGTACAAACATCCGCCGTTAGATGGCTGTAAATCTGTCCAATACCGCCCAATAAGAAAAATTATATTTTCCAATTTTAATTTGCATTAACATAATACGTATTTGAAGTTGTTTTTTTGGAGAGGAAGTGGCCCTATGAAATACTTGATTTGTTTTATTTTTGTTTGTGAACATTGTAATTAATACTTTATGTAAAATCTTATACTTTTGTAATAATAAGTTATATCTTAATCTTTAATAAGTGATTATGAATACAGCAGATCGGAGGAATACTTAAAAGGATAAAATAATTTCCCCCGCTTTCCCCATTTTCACTGTTTGCTCCTGTTAAATATCCGCGCTTAAAAAGATTATTACAGAAATGCTTACATATGCTTATTCCCTAAGATTTTACAGAAAATGCTGTCAGTGACACTGTAAGATCACTAGTTTGTTGATGTGATCTAAAATCGTGTTTTTTTTAAAAAAATTCGTCGTAATTTGAAAACCCCGCCCAAAACCGCACATGTTTCCGCGAAGTCAATTTTTGTTACGCGAGAGAGAGCCTTTTTCCAGCCCAATAGCGGAATTCCGCGCAATCTGGCAACCCTGCACAGGACGGCTTGCAGGACCCCTCTCCTGGTATCTCCACCAACAGAGCTCGCCCACTACCGGGAAAAGCTGTCTCCTCCCGACTGGTCCCACGACATGTGTGGTAGTGTAGAGAGGGGATCTAAGAGAAAGGAGACAAGCGAATGGTTTATTCCAGAAACAACATAAGTCAGGTTTTTTGCCATTTTGACTTTTTAGTGCAATCATATTGTCTGTATATATGCATCGTTTCAGACAAATATAACGTATGTCAAGCGATTCTAGAGGTAGTTTTTGAAGAGCACGTGTATGGGAATTAATGCAGATACAACATAAGTAAGTGACTTGTGTTCTTTCTGCATTAAAGCGCGAGAAGCGGATTCTCTTTCGAGTTCAAACAGCTAATCGATTTTAAGTTTGCAGGACGGTGTAATTGCAGCGTGCATTGACGCAAAATTCGAACCTTCCTACAATACCAGTCCAAAACTTGCGCCGACAGTAAATACTTGTGTCCATTAACTAAAGGATGACTCTGTTGCATTCTTCGTATATCATGAAGGAATGGGGCCTAAAGAGCTAGTGAGATGGCGAAATTTACTAGGAAATATATAAGTACTTCAATGTTCAACTTCGTAAACTTCCAAATGTGTTCATTGGGTTGTGAAAGTCAAAATAAAAATCACACAGTATAGGTCATGTCAGTCCGTGTTTCAAAATATCCGGTTGAAATTCGCAAAAATTCGCAAAAAAGTTGATATTCCTCGATTGATCTGAACGAACGATCTGATCGAACGATCAGATCAATCGAGGAATATCAATTTTGGAGAAAATCGGCTGAACGGTTTATCGGCGCTAGCGTTGACCACAGACGGTTAGACGGACAGACAGACGTTTTTCCCTCAATCGGTAACAAGACCCCTCAAAACATGTATTCACACATTACACTGGTTACACCACATGTTAGAGGAAGTAATTTAATATTTATGGGAACAGGGATTTATCCGCTTTTGCATTACCAGGGCCTGTTAATAATAATTTGTTTGCCGTTTTCCGGCGCACAATTACATAACTTTCTCTTCTTACGAAGTAAGTGCAACAATGGAAAAATCGATTGATGACATCAAAAAATTAATGGCGTACTAGTATATCCCCCTCGAGATGGGTGTGATCTCTGCAGAATTACAAAACGACGCAGCACGTGAATCATTAGTTACGGAAATAATTGGTTAAATGTAACAATTTCTTGTAATTAAGGTGTTAATTCAAATATATTTCTGATAAAGAAACATTTAATGAATAACAATACCTTTTTTGTTCCTGTATGGTTTATTTCAGAAACAACATAAGTCAATCATGTGTGTTAGTAAAAAAATAAAAATGGAATTGACCTTTTTGCTAAATGAGACAATAATTCTATATAATACGCGGTAAACAAATTTTAAAAACATTGACATAATGTTTCTGACAAATATAGCCGCATTAGGAGGTTTTTTGTCCGTACTGAGAAGTTACTTGTCAGTGACGTATGTTGTCTCTGAAATAAGCCATTCAAGTATGAGGAAGGAAAGATCGCACGCGGTCCGTGACGCTTCTCTTAAGATACTGACTCGGAATTAAGATATTGATTGAAAAAACACAGAAAACTACCGATCAGAGGAGTCGACTGTCAGAGTTCTCTTCCAGGCAACACCTGAATTCGACGTAACTATCTAGCTAGTATAGTAAATTCGGCAACGTCGGACACGAGCACTAGAACGTCCTGAACAGAGACACTGTAGTGACAAGAGCGGTTGCTAGAGCTATCTCAGATGGTGCAAATATATTGTGAATTCAGATTTTTCAGATTTACAATTACGTGCTTTTTGATGTTATGCATCTTGTTGTGCATCTTGATGTTATGTTGAAAGCATTCATCAACGTGTACTGTGACTGGAACGCGATTTCAGCGGTTTGAACGTTGTGACGTAATCGAGAAGGGTTGCATCTTATGGCACAGATAGATAGAACGCTCCGCCGTCTGGCTCTAGCGTATTGTAATGATGGAAAATGGTCGGCGTTCGAGATTATCGACACTTATGTCAAAACTCGCAAATTCTGAGAATTTTTCGAGGAATATTTTCTACGTCTACACTCACTTTCTACTCCACATTTGTATTTATTGTACGAATCATCTGCATTTCAGCTTGCAGGATGTATATGCCCGTTCAGTGTATAGTCTACAGCGTCAGAGTCTTGCATGCATTGCAAATATCCAATATCTTGATAGTTATTTTTTTTAAGACGTAGCTATTATTTTCTTCGCAAATACAGTGAATGAATATTCTGAGATGGAGGTTTCGAATGTAAAGTGGGAGTAAACTAATTCTCGAAAGAAACAAATATAAATATGGCGTTCTAAAAGAAATAAACTACCATAACACTCCAATTAACCGAAAAAACGGAAATCGGGCTGATTTGGATATGCAGAAATTCGTATGATAGGATAAAGTATAGAAATTAATTTAAAAATACGTCTGAGAGAAAACAAGTTAACTTTAATTGAATAAAACAACGTAAGGTACAAAAAATGTGAATACTAAAATTTACGTAAAAATAAATCCATGTTTTTTTTAGATCGTGCTTGAATGCATATTATTGTTGCCTTGTTATACTAAGTTACCCACTTCTCCTAATTTAACATTTTTCATTCTTTCTTCTTCTCTCAAAATCGATTTGGATATTAGCGGCATAATGGGTATATTGGGTAAAATAGAGTTTATTGATTTTAGTGATGGAAATGTATTAGGCATAGCTCTCTTTACATTCCAAATCGCTTATTTGACTGACGTAACATGTGGCAGTTGTCATTTTAGCTAAACGTCTTTCTTCCCGTTTCGGCACTTTTCTCGGTATAAATCGTAACATACGGCACCTCCTTCATTTTCAAAACAGCTAGTATGCAGTCGCTTGGTTCGAAAATGTCACTTGTGCGTTAGAAAATATCTCTTCAACACAAGCACAGATCTGTCACGAGGAAGATAATTTACCCGCTATAATTTTTGGTAACATTCATAATTTGCCTCCGCACACATTCTTCTTAGGAAAATTTTCTGTTCTGGAGTAATTAGTTTTTGTATCGTTGACATGAATGATAACAGAGGAATGTTTTCTTCATAACAACCAGGGGAAGCTTTGAAAAGACCAACAAAATGGTTATTTTATAAAACATTCATTTGAATCTATGCACCTTCAATTACCAAATCATCCCTTTTTACTTTCTCGCCTTGCGAATACTTCGTAACAAGAAAAAGTATGTAATCGTGCGACGGCTAATTTTCACCAGACAATCTCTTATAACTGGAGTCTGGTGAGGAAAACTTCGATAAAACCTGTTGCTAAATTTAGGGGAAAAAATCCTCTACCTCGTGGTGTAGTCAAAATCAATGTTTTGTTGCTTCTTGATACTGTAAAATCGACTGACGGCAAAACGTCCGTCCGTCCGTCCGTCCGTCCGTCCGTCCGTCCGTCCGTCCGTCCGTCCGTTCCGTCCGTCCGTCCGTCCGTGGTCAACGCTAGCGCCTAAACTATTCGGCAGATTTTCTTCAAAATTAATATTCCCCAATCGTTTTTATTGCTGTCAAGGCTCTTGGAATTTGAAACCGATATTTTAATTTTTGGGGGTATTTTACATGAAGCCCGTCGGAGATTTTCAAAGTTAAAAGAAAATGTATCCAAATTTTTTGGTTAAATTTTGCTGTTGAATAGTGCGTAGAACGTCTTAGGGAATGATGTAGGTATCATTTTCGTTGACATCCCCAATTTTTAAAAACTATTTTAAAACTGCAAAATTAAAGACAGAGATTTTTTGCTTCAGACAAAGTAAGTTGTACAAAATTAGCACTTTAAATAAGGTCATGTACCATTTTTTTGGAAAAACGAGTCGTGTTTGCGTAAATTGCGCTTCAAATTTACAAAAAAAAATTCTCAAAAACCGCTCCAAATTTTTTCTTTACAATTTCTTCACTTATGTAATGAGGAACGATAAATAAATATATAAACTTGTGTTGCTATAGAATGACACAAACTTTCTCGCATGTACCATCGTATCAATTGTTTCTTTATCATGCATTTACCATTTTATAGCTCGGTTCGACACATACGGTGCTAGTATGGCGTAGTAGGAAAAATGCCGGTTCGTTAACTTTGAGGATCGGAATTTCGGGTCTCGGAACGGAAAATCTTTGGTTGTAGAAAACACTTTTGCTGGTTTATGAAGTAGTGGAATAGCACTTAGGACCATATAAAAGCAGTGCGAGAAAGTATGTGCGTTGGAATCACCACTAGTTACTTTCTCGCTTTACGAATACTTTGTAAGAAGATAAAGTTATGTTATCGTTCTTCAGAAAAATTGTGCCCAGAGTACCACGTAAAAGCGTGACATGTTAATTAGGACCATGGGGAGGAGATAGCAAATTATCAATCACATAGAAAGATGCCAAAATAAATCTTCTAACAATGTATACTGTTAAAAATGGACATTGATAATTAGGCATTATACAGTATACTGCATTCACTTCTTTTACGTCATTTTTATCATTTTAGGAGATGGAGTGAAACAGTGTTCAGAATGCGTCAACATTTTTATTAGCCCCGCGAGTGTAGTTAATGTTATGTGCACTCCTTTTGTTTTTTAGTGGTAGGAGTAGAGCTGAATGTGAGCTATCTTTTTGTTAGCAACGCAGAAAAATCACATGTGCACTTCGTTTACAATTTTAAGTATGTTTTCCATAACTCGGGTACGAAAATGTCTAGTTTTTTTAATAATATTGCTAATCTCGCGCTTTTTTTCTGAACCTCAAGAAAATGTGCGCAGATAATCTCCTCCCCCATACGTCATATACAGTTTTTACTGTTTTTTTTGACCAAATAAATATCAAATATATCCCAGAAGGTGGCGATGTTCCTTTTCCGCTGGCACGTGAAACCGGCCTACTCGTCGGCTTGCAGTGGAATTTCCAACTCCAAGTATTTCTGCCAGGGACACCGTCCTAATATCGATATGTTCTAAGCTCCCGAGTGGCCTTCCGACATTTGTGACTGAACAGTGCATCTACGTGTCTCTGTGTACTACGTATGTGTGTCTGTTTCGGAGAGAGGAGGAGTCAAGTATAAGAGATGAAAGATCGCGCGGAGCCCGTTTGTTGGGAACGGCATTCGCCTGACACTGATCTGATAAACAACGGAAAACTACCGATCAGAACAGCCGGCCGCTATAATTCTATTCTAGCAAGCGGCTGACTTCAACTCAAGTCAGTGGTGTCGAAAATCCGCCACCGATGGGCCTCGCACCCTATGATCTACCTGTCAACGATGCTGCAGATGCAACGGTGTTGCTTCTGAGCCTTCGCAGACTGCTTTATTCTTTTTTACTTTCTCACCATACGTACTACGTATCTCGTACTACGTATTTACGTAGCAAAGAGAAAATATTGTAATGCTGCGTCAAAATCGGCGATTTTTTCCTCAGAAAACTCATATCACGGGTCCTTGGTATACAAAGAATTTACACAGGTCTCATTTTCCTTGAAATCTCTGAATTTTTGGAAATTTCAAAAAGTTCAATTTTTTTCGGTGTCTACCTGCAACTACAATGTTGATATATTTTTCCTTAACGAAACATGTTTTTCAAAGACAGATCTTTAAATTTCTGGGGTAGCTCATCCTGTAGTACTCAGACCTTCAGATTGCAAAAGAAAATTATTCGAATAATAAAAAAGTGCCTTCCACGTGATCCCTGCAAGCCTCTTTTCATTAAGCTGGGAATCTAACCATTGCCTTGTCTATTTATTTACGAATCTGTACATATTTTTCAAAAATGACCTACTTAACAGAGGGAACATATTTTAATGCAATATTGATATTTATCATTGCAACACACTTCGTAGAAATCACGTGCATCAAGTGTCAGTATCAGCTCAGTACAAGAAATCCACATACAATACATGTACGTTACCACATGACATTTATTAGTCGAAACACAAATTAAAATAAAAGTAAAATCTTTTCTGCTGCATAACTGTTTCTATACAATTAGAGACTATACTGATCGTCAAAAAGAAAAATAATGTTTATTTTAACAAAACAATGGTATATAATGAATTAGTTTACATTTGTATTGTATACATTTAAAAAAAATATTTAATAATCCTGTAACATGTAATGTACTTCAGCTTCCGGGTCAATGACCCCATCTCGATCAGGTTTTTGTCCAGTTTCCCTGATCCACTGAGCAAATACTGAGATGGCCTCTTGTTTTGCTTCTGAACATAAATGTAGCTTCATTGTGCGCATGTTTTGTTGAGCACTCGTTTTGCTTGTAGTGGTAGGAGTAGAACTGATGTTCGTTACTACTTTGTTAACAATGCAGAACAATCAGATCAGCAGTTCATTTCGGGGTATGTAAAATGGAGACCGGAAGAGGAATAAGAGTTAAGCCTATATGTAAATTGAGGACCGACCCAGAAAAGGGCATACGTAAATTGAGGACCATCTACCTGGCATTCCTGGTAAAAGTGAAAGGTGACAGGTGACCACTGGCGTAACATAATGGAGGCCGCAGGGGCGGCCGGCTCCAGGCAGCAAAATTTCATAATAAATAATAATAATAATAATAATAATAATAATAATAATAATAATAATAATAATAAAAATTCATATTTAGCCGTGATTTAGGGGAATAATAATATTAATAACAACAATAATAATATATTGTAAAAGTTTTAACATATTTTTGTCGCACCTACGATTCGGACCCATTGAAATGAGCAGGGAATCTTTCATACTTACTCTGTGACGAATTCTTTAAATTAGTGTATTATAATGAAATACTGCTAATTATAGCGACTGACAACAGTCTGTACTGACTTGTTTGGATTCCCTGTATTTTATTTTGTGCGTGGATTGTTTATGGCTAATATTCAGCGCGAATGACTCCTTTAATATAAAGCATAGTGTTCAATATTGTATAATAACACCTGAAAATTAGATTACAGTACGGAAAAGACCCTTCAGGAAAGTCCGTGACTGAAGCTTCGAAAATTCTAAGAAAGTTTCATTTATGAATCGTCAATCATTCAATTCACATTAACTTAAGAGAATATAGGCCTACGCATGCGTTTCCAAACTGATTTTAGTGCTCATAAGTGCTTGTAGTGATTGTTAATTTATTGAACTTTGTTGAAACATTGCATTGTGTGTATACGTATATATTCGACTACGTGAGTACTGAATATTTTATTTAATAGAATTATTAAAATGTAGACGAATAAAGTTGAAGTTAAAGTTAGAAGTTTTGTTGTTAATTCTAACAATTATATGATTTTCAATAAAAATATAAATGGTATCGGTATCGTTATAGTTCTAATTGGAAATTGGTGTTTTATTTTCAATTCGCTAATAACTGAATCTTGTCGTTCCTCAAGGTATAATCATGAGTAGGGAGTTGATTTTGATGACCTGAAGCATCTCCAAAAAATCAATAAAATGATTTTAAAATGTTATAAGAATGCCCTAAAAGCAAAGAAAAATGACATAAAAGATGTGATCAAAATCAGTTCCACGAACAAATCGAGCTGTCGGATACGTTACTGATGTAACCCAGACTTCTGAAGTTCAAGTGAACTCAGCTTTTAAACTATTGGATTACACTCTTTTTTACCAGGATATCTGTCCTTAGCTATTCCGAAATCAGCAGATCTGCCAATGGACTTGCCACAAACTCCTGCCAGCTGCCATTATCGCCGCCCAAAGTACTTTTTTTAAATTTTTTAAAAAAGTTTTTGGTTTACTAATAGTAGAACGGAAATATTATTCTAAGAACATTAAAACACAGTAAAACTTCGTCCTAAATGACAATTTTCTTTGAGTTTTCGAAAAACTTCATTAGAAGTCATTTGAAGCACTGTAACTCAATAAATAGAACAGTGTTTACAAATTGGTGGAAAAGTGCATATTAACTGTCTTAGAAATCTTAAAAAATACATTTGTCTAATTTTTGAAAAACAAAAAATACCATAAAATGAACTTTACGTCATATCAAAGAGTGCAATTAGCACTATCCGTCTGAAATGTTTGAAGAAAACATTTGGAGCCATTTATGAGAAAATGCCGTTTGAGCGTTTCTGAAAATGCGGAATTTGAGCTAGTTTTCATAGAAAACGGTTGAGTTTTCGAGAAAAATTACTTGGAATTATTTAAAGCACATGTACTCATAAATGTAATTATGTGAACAAATTGTCGCTAATGTAAATATACAAGGATACAAGTAAAAAAAATCATCTATCAAATGTCATCAAAAGATCCGTCTGTCACCAGTTCTTTCCCTTTCTGCGTAACACCAGGTTTCACTTCCATCTTTGAAAAAAATGTAAATGCCGTGGCTACTTCAAAGCTCGAAAAGCAAATGAGACTATTGTCATCACTGGACCTCTCGAAGGATCTCTGCCGGGCAAATGAAGGGAAAGGAACAAGGAAATGCTGGACAGCAGCGCGGCGGCCCTCTTAACGCGCCTACCTGAACTTCCTGCCTCCTCAGTCCGTTTCTTACGTGAGATGGTTTGGTCCTCAATTTACATATAGGATTAAAAAGTAAGCTTCATGAGATAAGATGAAGGGATTATTTGGTCCTCATTTTACATACGCCCGTTCATTTACCGTAGAAATTGATTTTCTATAAATCGGGAACAAAATTTTTTCTAATTTTTATTTTTCTAAAATAATAATTTTCTTTCTAAATTCTTGTTCTAGTTTTCCAAATGTTTCTAATTTCGCTTTTTTTAAATTCTGGGCCTCAAGAAAATGTGCGCACATGTCATATACAGTTTTTACTGTTTTTTGACCAAATAAATAAATAAATAATCCTACATGGCGGCTTGTGGGTTTTCCCCTACAAAGTATATCTCACCAGCGGGGCACCGCACCAGCTGGGACAAGCTCTAAGCTCCCGACTGATCTCCCGGCATGTGCGGTAGTAGTGCAGTAAGTGTGTATGTAAGTGTGCATGTGTTAATGCGAAAGAAGTAAGGGATGGAGATAGGAGGAGGGAGAAGGAAAGATCGTTAGTGACCCATGTTAGGGTACTATTCCAGAATTCGGATAGTGTTGATCAGAGAAACTACGCAAAACTACCTATCGGAGTATCTGACTGATAGAATTCAGACAGCGGCTGAATTCGACCTAGATGTCTAGCTGGTGTCGGAAATTCTGCCACCATCGGCATTCGCACCCTAGGACCTCCCGGTCAGAGGTATTGCCAGTGACAACAATTGATGCCGTGAGCCACCTACGCCAATTTGTAGACGGGTAAATAATACATTAAGTATGTCTGGTTAATATTTAAATTGTATATATCATTTAATACATTGTGAAATATTATTTCTTACTGCGTTTACCTTCAAAATAGTGTGATGTTGGTATTGGTAATCTTCTTTTCCTTAACGTTTATATTTTGCCATAATTTTTATTATATTTGTATCGTGATATGAGCAAAAATATATCTACATACGATAAACAAATCTACAATAATTGGCTCCGAGGAAGAACTGTTTTCAGTCTTCATACTTCATTCAAAACTATAGAGAGAATTTGGCGATTCTTAGATAATGCTCCTAGGTCCATTATGTTTGTTCGTTTCCTATTTGACACTAGTGCACTGGCAAAAAATAAGTTGGCATAACACTGGTGTAAAATTTAGTCACTGAATGATCTTTATAACCAACGACGATTTATGACCCAATAAGCAGAGAAGGTGCGAAAGATATAAATGAAACAAGTGAACTTGCTTGGATTCAGCACCTCTAAATTGGAACGATAGCTACGTGTTCGTAGATTGTTGTAATAGTCGCACACTTGCATATCTATTACACACTGCAATTGGTGACGTATGAGAGACGCAACAGGCGTTGCGTTCGCACTTTCAGCCCCTTTACACACGCTGCTTTAATCCGCGTTCGTTTTCTTGAGCTTTCTTGTCGCTAGATGCGAGAGGAAAGGGAAGGGGAAGTCATTTGGACACCTGTACTACCAGTTTTTCTCTGTCTCATTTCTCGACGCAAATCTAGTTGCTATTCAAGAGGAACAAAAATTTAGTGTAATTAAATGTTGTCAACAATTCTTATTGCTATCTTTCATTCGCAATGAAGCTGTTGATAAAAACAAGGGGGAGAGATCAGGGGCTCAGGAACACGTGCGCATATAATGGGCGTTTCAATACGTCGCGGTTGGTCGTCCTCGTCGCCTGGGCTGGCTGAGTTGCCGCTGTCTCTGCAGTGACTCTGACCGGAAGGTTCTTGTGTTCGAGTCCCGATGGTGGCGGATTTCCGACATTAGCTAAATACCTTGGTCGAATTCAGCCGCTGTCTGGAGGAGGATTATAGCGGCCGGCTGCTCTGATAGATAATTTTCTGTGTTTTTTCGTATCAATACCAGGCGAATGCCGGAGCATTGTAACAAACGGACCACGAACCGCACGCGATCTTTCTTTCCTTTTCCTTGTCCTATCCTCTTCTCTCACGTACATACACATACATGCACAACACTACCACAAATGTCTGGAGTTTAGTTCTTGTTTCGGCTGGGTCGATAACCAGCTGGAGGAGATTTCTAGATGTGGAACTCACCCGGAAGCCAACGTGTAAGTCGGTGTCGAATCTCACAGTTTAGCGGAGGAAGAACACCGCCACCGCTAGGAATAAAAATCATTCACTACATTGACAGGAATAATGTCCATAGCAGCTGGCTTGTCTGGAAATATCGTTTAAACAAATCAAATCAAATCAAAATCGGTGCCTGGTCCGTTGCCCGCACTGGCAACTAGTAATATATTACCATACGGCGTCATCGGTGTCACTGGTTATCGTTGTAAGCAACTGATTGTACCACATGTGGTCGTCTCCATTGACGAGCCTTAGCAATATTTAGAAATACTTTTAGCTAACTTATGTCTTCGCCAGTCCTAACAATAGTAAATACACAACTACAATCCCACGCAATTACATTAACTATTCATTTTAATTCAATTATTTCATTAATTGAACGTCTGTACACACTATCCTAGTGTGCTCAAAAGTTATTTAAGTTTTCCTGCTTCTACTCTACCTTGAATTGTATCCTTCTCCACAGGGCAAAACAGTGGAAGGTGAGGTCTCCGTAGGAGGTGACCCTACGCTGACATTCACGACGGAGACAGGGGAGCCACGAAACCTCCGGGCCAAGGCAGCCAGCTTCCAGGTTTTCACCTGTGGCGGAACGTCAATTCCGCGCATGCGTGAACTCCACCCCTGCAAGGTTTTTACTGGCACCTCTAGGCGCCGAAGAGTCAAAGGAGTTTTTTCTCATCTGACCCTTTCGCCTCTCAATCACGTAAAAAGTCTGTAAGATCGACGTCTACTTGTACCTCCGCCGTAAAATCAGAAATTTGTTTTGATTTTAATAGACACATCCAGCATACCAATAATTTTGTATCCCTCTAAACATCTCTTTTTACTTTATAGACTGCTACATACTTATGAAGTTAAGATTTTTTGTGATTCTGCAGCGGAAATTGACGATTTTTCGACATAAAACTAGCATTGTGGGGCAGTGTTATCGAAAAAGTGGATCAATCATGTTCGTGTATATAATAAATTCCTCTGAGGTTGTGTAGACAGAATCCATGTTTCTTGGGTTCTTCAAACCAAACAACCGATTGGCGGCAAAACGTCCGGCCGGCCGGCCCTCCGTCCGTCCGTCCGTCCGTCCGTCCGTCCGTCCGTCCGTCCGTCCGTCCGTCCGTCCGTCCGTCCGTCCGTCTGTCTGTCTGTCTGTCCGTCTGTCTATCTGTCTGTCTGTCCGTCCGTCTGTCTCTCTGTGCCCAACACTAGCGCCTAAACCGTTCAACCAGTTTTCTACAAAAATAATATTCTCCGATC
>JAHLJT010008446.1:89107673-89193772 GCA_031308135.1 Acheta domesticus | reverse complement strand
AATTTTGAATTGTGAATTGGTTGTGTATTTACAGGAACAAAATGTCCCAAGTAATGGCTAATTTTGACGATATTTATAAATTAAGGTGGTGATAAACATACATAATTATAATTATAATTATAATCTTCTTAAAATGTTTTTAAAGTAGTCTTAATTTTTGGTTGGGTTATTAGGATGTTGTTCAACATTGCTGCAATTCAATATGAACATAAATTACCAATTTCTTCACGAAACTAGTGGTGCTACAAGAGCATAGCATATTATTTCTAACTTTTGCAACTTTCAAAAATTCGAAGAGTTCGGCAAAAACTAAGATTTGAGCCATTTTTTAAGCGTCTCCTAATATATATGAGGAAAAATTTTAAAAAATATTTTAACCGTTTTAAATGAGACCTGAAATTTTTTAAGCACCATATCCAAGGACAAAGTATCATAAAAAATTGTATCAATTTTGGAGCTAGAAAATTTTCAAAATGTTGTAAGGCCTCTTGTTAAGTACCCCCAATATCCAAAATATCGGTTTTCAAAACTGACAGGGCCGCGCGTTCGTTTAGATTGATAGGAAAATATCAATTTTTGAGACTATTATCTGAACGATTTAGGGACTAGCTTTGACCACACACGGAAGGTGGGCAGATGGACGGACGGATGGAAGAACGGACGAACAGACAGACACATAGACGGCAGACAGGAAGACAGACGTTTCCGGTCAATGGATTTTTCCAATATCAAAGACCCACAAAACGTAAATTCTGACTAACATATCGTGTTAGAGGAAGTAATTTACTGTATATAGGAACTATATTTATCACACTTTTTCAATACCAGGACTCGAAAATACGAGTTTATCCGGTTCTAGTTTTTGTCGCAGCATTACAAAGAGACATGTGAGCGTTTATTACCCTCATTCATGTAAAATCTAATCGGGGGAGGGGACGTAGACAGTGAGCCACACGTAATGATTTGCATTCATTTCACAAACTTGGTTAACTTGGGCCAGGTGGATAATGTTCATTTAAAGTCAATGTAGAATTTTGTAGCTAGAATTTTCGAAAAGTACTCTCTAAAACTTTTTTTATACGAAATATAATTCAAACCCACAATTCTTTGATTAAAATGAAGTCTATGAGTTTAATTAAAAGCATATACATCTTGGGCTTTTAGAAATGCGGTACTTACGGCAAATATTATAAAAGATAATAGTGGAAACTCGGGCAAATCAGCATGGGCGGCACAAGCGACAAGTGATTGTGCAGCCCCTAGCGGTTTGAGGTGTACACTGTAAGACAGACGTAAATGTTGCCAATAAAATACAACCGTGTGTACCATTTTTGACATTACTTTGTAAGGTAGAGAATGGAGATATTTTATTCTTTTCTCTATATTTATCAACATTATTTTTTCATAAAATGCACATCTTCAGATACTTCTAAAAAACCTGTAATCAATATCATTATGACTTTTGTTAACATGAAGGAGGCTAGAATGCAGGAGAAAGAATGATACATTTTATAAGAATGGGAGAAAAATAATATGAATTTTTTATTGAAAATAAGTAATTGCTTTGGAGTTAATATGCATTATTTTACTTCCTCGCCCTTACGAAGGTTCTTGATAAGAAGAGAAAGTTATTTAATCGGAAAACGGCGAATGGTCGGCAGAAAAACTCTTATTGACGGGCCGTGGTAACGAAAAAGTGGATAAATCCCATTTCTAAGTGTAGAAAATATTCCTCTAACACATGGTGTACCCATGTTTTGAGAATCATTGATACCGAAAAATCGATTGACGGCAAACGTCTGTCTGTCCGTCTGTACTGAACGTCCGTTTGCTTAAACCGTTTCGTTTCTTCAAAACTGATATTCCCCAATCAATCTTAATGAACCCGAAGCTTTGGGAGTTTCAAATGTATGTATATTTTAATTTTTAGGTTATGTGCTGCGGTAGTACCTCTAGTTGTTTTTTTTAAACATTATTTGATTTCACAGTTTTGTTCTGTCACATTATCATTGGTTTTAATTTATACATTAAAGTACTTGCGGCAGAGCATCAAATAACAATCTCTACACAGATATTCTTCTACCAAATTACCTCTCAGAAAACTACGAACAAACTTGACTTTCACTCCTTGTAAGTTGGCACACACAAATTCTTCACTCTGTTAGAGATAATCTTTTTCATTTCATTGCAATTTTATTGATTATTTTGATTTATTAACTTTCTCAACAATGTTGGACATTACATAATATATCGGAATTCAGATTCAAGACGTATTACAAACAGTTTACACTTTGTTTTGGTTCATCAGTACTCAAATGAAATTCAATTTAAATATATTATAAAAGTAACACATTCATATAAACCATCCACTACCGTATCACTATCACCATTCTCACATCCACATGGCACTCACTGGCCGTGCACGTTTAGTTGAACAGTAATTGAGTTCAGTCTAGTTCATCTCCCAAGAACTTCCTCACAATTACAATTATTATTATTATTATTATTATTATTATTATTATTATTATTATTATTTTAGAAAACCTGTAAAATGATATGCGATCTTTTTGCAGTTTGTAATTATTACATCCATAGACGCTACAAACTCAACCCCTTCCTGCCATTTATAAACAAATTCAAAAATAATAAAAGGAACGCCTTGGCAAACATTAAAAAAAACACCTACTCTCTCTCTCTCTCTCTCACTTGCTTTTAAATACAGATTCTTCCCGTGCTCGCAGTCTCAAGTCCAGCTGAGCGCTGTAGTTTACACCTCGAACTGCTGGAGAGTGCTGCTTCTGTCACCAAAATATTCGAGGAGTTTCCACTATTATCTTTTATACTATTTGCTTACGGCCTGTCGGTCTACATGTTTGATGCCTTCATTCATATGCATAGAAACTCAACTGCTTTTCGAGGTGATTGTATTAATTTTTACAATGATCTTTTTAGTGGGTATATTATTTGTGAACACTTCAAATAATACATTGATAAATATCTTGGACATAGTAACACGTGTCGCTGCTGCTACTCTGTCCGGGGTGTTCTAGGGTTGGAGTGCCGACGGTGGCTGATTTTCGACACTAGAGAGGTCGAATTCAGCCACTGCCTGGAGAAGATTTCTAACGGCGACTAAGAAACCACGGAAGATCGGTAGGTTTCCGTGGTTTCTCCCATCAATATCAGGTGAATTCCGGAACAGAACTGTAACAAACGGACCACAGACCGCACGTAATCTTTGCTTCCTCTTCCTCATTCTATCCTCTCCCCTTTTACACATATACGTACTCTTACGTGCACTAGACTGCCACACATGTTCGGACACCACGACAGCTTGTCCCGGCTGGGGTTTGTTCCCGCTGAGGAAAGATACTTGAAAAGGAAGAATTTCCGCAAGGCAACGTGTTGGTGGGCGCCGGATCTCACCATTCAGCGGGGAAGGAATCAACCCGACTCACCGAGAAAAACATTTACTACATTAACGGAACTAATAACTACAGTAGTTGACGTGCCCAGAAAGAGCTGTGAATGTACGAATCGGAACACGTTCCTGCGCACGACCCTGGAATTCACTTCTGTGAAGACCGTAGGGTTACAAATGAACAAAAATTAAATTTTAGCATTCAGAAACATATTCAGCGTTTCTATACTCATAATTCTGCCAACGTCTAACATAGCGTAAAACGGGAGGTCAATTGCATTAGAGGTCAAATTGAATGGCGATGGTCATTCTTGGAAAAATCTTCACCCAAATCACAGTAGACACAGTACGCATCGTTAGTCGAATCCCTTCCTGACACAATTCCCGTTACCGGGCCACGTGACGCCTTTCATCGCCTCCCCTGCGCGGCTCCCGGTCGTCGCCAGAGCTGTCCATTTCCTTGAATTAAGCGTACATTTTTGGCAAATTCGACAATTTTTTAACCTCCTCTCAGTGCGTATCGGCATATTCAATTTTACACTCAGTCTTCTATAAGTCTCAACGAAAGCATCGGGATAGATTTCGATACGAGTTGGGACGGTAATTTGTTAGTTCATTTGAAGACCTAAACTTACAGATTGGGACCGGGGTCACTCACGGGGAAGTGGGAATGTCGGGAGGACACGCTCCTCATAACATTTTTTAAGTGCAACAAGTGGTTAGTGACACTTTGCAAGTCCGCGTAGTATTATATTGCGCATCTATTACAAATAATGCGCGAAAGAATATGTTGTACAATCACTAGTTTTAATTTAAGGGAGGTATTGTACTTGAAGTCCTTGCGACGGTTTCGAATTATTCTCAAAAACCGCTCCAATTTTTACTTTCTCGGCTTACTACGTACTCACGAATTAAATAGAAAGTATTGTAAAGCTGCGGTAAAAATCAGCGATTTTCGTCAGAAAAACGCGTTCTGTGGGGTCCTGCTATGGAAAAGTAGGTAAATCCTGTTCCAATACAAAGTATATTCCTTCCTCTGACTCTGGCACGTTCTGACACAAAGATTCTAACACGTTATGTAGTCAGAATCCACGTTTGAAAAAAACCTTCGTATAGAAAAATTGGTTGGCGGCAAAACATCTGTCCGACTGCTTGTGGTCATTACGCACCTAAACCATTCAGATGATTTTCTCTGAAATGTATATTTCCCGATCGCGATCTGGTCGATATCGAGGCTTTGCGAATTCGGCGTCTTCGTAAAACTACAATAATGATATTTGCGATATTTTCTTTAATAAAATCTGCTCTTCAAAGTTAGATCTTTAAATAATATCATGTACAATTTTCTAAAAATATGATAAGTTTTCGCGTAATTTTGCATGAAACAATTTTTATACATTTTCTTTTTCACAAAAAAACGGATCCAAATTTTATTTTTTTTCGGAAACGGAAAGGATTCCAGAAAAAGAGCGCAGGTCCCAAAATTGCAAAAAATTAACATTGGGAAAGTACAATATTAATGAGATTATACAGATAATGAAATCTGTTTTAAAATATCAGTTCTTTAAATATGGGCATGCACATTAGTTTTAAACGAATAATTGTTGCTTGAAGTAAAGACTATTTATGAAAATATTTGCTCAAAACCAGCTCATATTTTCAAAAAAATTATCCTTCCTCGGTCAGAGTAAAGATTTATAAGTGGCGCAATCTAATTTCGTGCACCCTCTCTGTATTTTAGAAAATTGCAAACAAAATATTTAAAGAAGCGTCTGGAAGTGTGAATTTTGCTCTGAAACTGATGTTGAAAAGGTAATGCGAATGACACGTTTCGAACCTGAGATAGAATTTCAAACGAAGAAAAAAACGTATGCAGGTTGGAAACATTTGTGCAAGTTCATGTATTATTAAAATATTGCGTAGGCGTTTCAATAATGCGAGACAGTATGAGCTATTGTTGCACCACTAGTTTCCATTTGTAATAATAATGTATTTAGTGTAAATAATGTAAATAGTGTACTCCATTTGTTTTATGTTTATTCATTTAAATATAAGCCTGTATAGTCTTTTGATGGACCACATATAATTGTAGTCCGCATGTTTACGAACCGCGACCTTTCTGTGTTTACCAACCGCGCGTTAGTCGATGAACACGTTCGTTGTCTTACATGCCTGAAGAGTATGGAAATTGACATTAGTAGCATGAAAAACAGACGTAAAGTTTGTGTTACAATATAAAGGAAAATGGAATCTAATGGCCTTGTGTCGCCCATGGCACCACATGTTTTGTAATTCAATATGTATTTTTGAGGTATTTCAAATGAACCAATTTAATTTAGTTCCCAGTGTCAACGAACCGTGACCTTTCCTTGAAAGTACATTGCGTAAACATTCAGGAGTTTAAAGACAAAAATAAAATAAAAAGTAACGCATGAAGGAGTGGGGGAAGAATAATTTAATATGTAACTTTTCGCCTTACTGGAAAGGAGATATTTTATCAATATCCATGTGCGCATTCTGCACCCACAACTCATGCAGACACCCAACCCCGAATTGTCTCCTAACCTCATGTTTTTTATTCTATTTCACTCATTTCTATTTCTGAGAATGTTTTTTGAGATCCCAGAATCCGGGGACTGTGCAGGATATCACACGTCAGCTCCTGAAATCATACAGTTTAACATTGTTATATTCATTTGGTCAGAAGCTTCTAACGTTGGTATTTTCAAAAAGTGTTCACTTTTTATTAAATTTTATTTTACATTGACAGACAGTACACCGTTCAGCCGCGAGGCTCTACAGTTGATTCACCGAGAAACTTTAAATCAGCGAAATGTGAAGAGGTAACTTCTTGTCACCTCCCTGCTTATGATTTCATAGGTGATACCTTCAACCAAGTTTATTGTGAAGAAATTTCTTGAAACATTCATTAGAGAGCGATGTCAGGATTTAGTAAGGAATATGATATGTGAGACGGTAAATGCAAGAAATGTTCTAACCTTATCTAAAGGCGACTCCACACATTCGCTATTCGTCGAACAGCGAGCAACAGCTTCCCGAATCCAGAATAGCATGGATGGGTCACTTGCTATTTGCCAAGTGACGAGCATTCGGCACTCGCCCTACCCATCGCGTGTCGGTCTTTTGGATACATCAACGGGAGCGAACATTCGCCGAACACATCAACTGGTCGGGATCGGGCGAGCAGTATCGGGATCGGGATCGGGGTTGGGATCGGGCGAGAAGATCGTTGCTCGGCGAATGCCGAATGTGTGGAGCCACCTGGGCGGAGAGATATTGAAGGAAAATGTGAAATGGGAGTCTGTTTCTTAGGCGGAAGAGTGGGGGTTGATCAGTTCGTATTCCGTAAGTAATTGCTCCTTGTAGGTGATTTAATTTATTATATAAATTATGTGCCAGTTTCGTAATAAAGGAAGTAATCGGTTCTTTTGCAAGATGGTTTTGGAGTGCCCTTTTGCCGACAAACCGGGGCATTTACTGTTTTTCTTAAGATTTTTTTGATAGATTTGTAATTTATTGAATGTGGTTGGGGCATTTGAAATCCATACAGAGCATGCGTAAGTTCAACCTAGATCACAAAGGCATCGTCTGTCAGACGACTTATCAAGTGCCAAAAGCTTCCCCTACCCCTTTCCCCTCTCTCCCCGTTTCTGAAATTCTATTTACCTTCATTAGGTGATTAGCCAGTGAAACACACGTATCGTTGTGCGCGTGCCTATTTCCGGTACTTATCATTTTAATACGCGTGTTCCAATAGACTACGCCTTTGTAGTTACGATATTTTTGGTGCTTTATTGGCTAATATTGTAAATATTGTATACAAAATCTTTGTCTTGTAGCATTTAAGTTTTTTTCTGAACATTTAGCAATCATAATGGGACAATTGCGATCATAACAAGGATCGCATGAGTAGGAACATTCAAGGACGTTTCTCAAAAGTCATGTGTGGAAAGCAACAAGCAAGGGTCTGTAGTGAGAGTCAAGTCGATTTGGTGTATCTGGGGGAAGGTACTTGGCAGGGAGGGATTTCCGCAAGACAAAGTGTATGTCGGCGCCGGATCTCACCATCCGGCGGGGAAGGAATCAATCCCACTTCCCGAAAAAAACATTTACTATATTAACGTAACTAATAACTTGTAACGCATGTTGTAAATTTTAATGTTATCCTTGTTTTTCGTGCAATTCGTCCCTTTTAACACATATACTTATACTTACATGCACTAGACTATCACACATGTTCGGAGACCAGTCAGAAACTTACAGTTTATTCCAGGTGTGGTAGAGGTCCTGCTGGGGGCAAGATATTTGGAAGGGAAGAAATTCCGCAAGGCAACGCGTAGGTCGGCGTTGGATCTCATCATCGGCCATATTACAAAATGCTATTTTGTAACTTCAAATCATGCAGGTTCAATTCATTAAATTTAGTGTTTCATTGAAAAATGAGTTTTTATTTATTTTTACCTAAAGTAGTCTGTCAGACTACGCCTTTGCAATAATGCTTAGTACAAGGCGCCTTTGTAATTTAGGATTAATTTCGGACAAAGAATAGATTTGTAAATAGTTAAAGAGAAATGCATTTTTAAAGAAAGGATGAGGTTTAGAATCAAACGTAAAATACTTAATCGTCTATTGACTTCATTTACTTTGGTCGAGATGTGACTTGCCAATTGAATCTTGTGTCCAAGAGAACGCCGAGATAACGAATACGGGTCATTCCATATTAAATCAACACAGTTTTTTACCTCACCATTTTAGATTCAAGATTACTGATTTAAAATGCATTTTATTTCACATTATAAGACCTAATATATACAAATTATTAATTTTGTGTTTTTTGTTGGTGAAAGTGTTGTGTTTTATTGTTATTATTATTATTGTTATTATTAGACCGCGGAACGTCATGCATATTTTTACTGACTGTGCATGACTGTGCAAGGAAATGTATATAACTTTACCTATCACCAAAAATAAAACAAAGCAAGGTCACCTTTCAGTGGATGAACCAGATACGTGGGAACCTAAACATTTAAGCGAAATGAATCGTTGAGGAAAGAACACCAACTTTGAACAGTGTCAGCTGGTTATTTACCATCATGCAAAGAGTTAGTGATGCCCAAAATTTTGCAAAATGCCATTAATGAAGAAAGCACAGTGAGTGACATAATCTCATGCTACATCAATGAATAGGCGATTGAACTGCAACCCGGAGGAGAACGCCCGAAGACATTTTCTAATCCAGAAGGGAATCTTGTTGTGAAAATAATAAAGAAGGACCCTCGTATTAATGCACCAAAAATTACTCCACAGTTATGAATTGGCATTGGCATGAAAGTAAATCCCGAAACCGTGCAATGGGTACAAAGGAGGTTCAATTTGCATAGCCGCGTTGTCAGAAGAAAGCCACTTGTAAGTTGAAAGAGAAATACCCGAAAAGATCTGATTCGATCTACTTCTCCACAAAAACCTGAAGTATATGCACTTAAATATACGGCATACATTAAAATACGCAGTTAAACTAAAAAATACCACACATGCAAAATAAAAATAGGGTAGATTCGTTTTATTTTTGGTGATAGGTAAAGTTATATACATTTCTTTTCGATATGCACAGTCAGTAAAAATATGCAATTGCATGAAGTTCCGCGGTCTAATAAAAATAATAATAATAATAATAATAATAATAATAACAATAACAATAAAGCACAACACACTCACCAACAAAAAACATTAAATAAATAATTTGTATATATTAGGTCTTATAATGTGAAATAAATGCATTTTAAATCAGTAAAATCTAGAGTAAGTAAATATTGTGCATTTTAAGTAAATATTACCATATGAACCCATTGCAGTCCCATTTTTATACTTGCACCATCTGTTTGAAAACATATAAGGATTATTTTAGAATTTTTTCAATTTTTTGAAGATGAGCATTTTTAAAAAACTCAAAATTAAAATTTTAAATTCAAAAATTGAAAAATTTTTTTGATCGCACCCCCCATTGAGTTGTGTATCATATAAAAGGCCATAAAGAAAGCTGTAAAATGACACCTGTTCCAGCTCCCTATCTTAGTTTGGAGAGGTTCTACATCAATTTAAAAATTTTCGGGAACCCAATTTTTTAAAATTTTACATGGCTGTATTTCACAAACGGGTGGAAATATCGTACTCAAAATTTGTGGTTTTCTTGTTCTTCATTCATACTATCTATGTGTCAAATTTCATCTGAATCTAAAATGGTGAGGTAAAAACTGTGTTGATTTATTATGGAATGACCCATACATGAATTTAGTGGAGACTAGGGAATGATAGAAGAATCCAGAGATATAGGGCGAGGAAAGTCAGGTAGTTTTTTAATTAATTCAAAAATTTCGTTGGGTGTTAAAAAGGAAATTCGATTTGATACATGAAATTTGTTGACTACCCGAAAAAATGTGTAATTGTACGATGTCCACTATCGTTTACAACATTCTGGTGAATGTGGTTTCAAAATCATATGCTAACAGCTCAACTTTACAGAAGTCGACTGTGCAATTCTGTTGTTACTTTTTAATGTCGGAATATTGTTTGTCTGACGCAGCCACCGACGTATTGCATTCCAAAGAGATGAGTCATGAGAAATATAATCTGAAACATATTTGTTGAAACTTTCCAATTGGAATATCGTAAGAGCAGTTCGTTTCAATTTATTTCAATGATTTAATGCAGATTTCAAAGGATGATATTTTGTCCATAAACGTCTGATTTTCTTGTGAGATAATAAACTATGTAACGAATATTTTGAGAACCATGTGCAAGTACCAGTTAGCGTATGTGTTGAATAACCAATTGAATTTGTGATGGCATTAGTAAAAAAAGAGTGCCTTGGTTGATTTATCTTGGAGTTTTTTAGATTCACCAACGGAGGAAGAAGCGATGATGACCGATTTTGAAACGAGTGCCAATTTATTTTGTGTGTAGATAAATGCGGTGGAGTGAGTTAGTGAAGTAATTAATTTAGGTTGTAATCTCTAGGTCTTGGACCGAATCTAGTTAGCAGATAGGGTACGAATTGAGTACATATTTAAATTTCTTACCGCAATATATAGAATACCAGGAAGGTAATTCATGTTAAAAGGAAAATATGTAAGATTAATGGCTGCAATAATCATAAAATATAACTACTTTGCGAGATTTAAGAGAAAAGTTCCTTCTGGTTGACTTATTCGGCATGCTCAAGAAGAATATTTTCTGTTTAAATCGCAGAATAAAAAAATAGGAGTCCTTAGCTTAAAAATGACATGATGACGTGTTGCAGTCATTTTTTATTAGGTGGCTTATATAAGCCGCCTTATTATACGCCGCTTGTATGCTGAAATTATTACATTATTATCATTCTGAAAGTTGATTGTTACTGCTATTGTTTCTATTCCCGATGACAATGGGAGAGATGATGTCCAGTGTGGAATGCCAGATTTGACTTGAATTAAAAGTTCATCTGCTGGAACATCTTGGTCTGTTACATCTGTGACATTATAACCTTCAACTCTAAACATTTTGAAAGAAATTAAGTCAGTTTTGGTTAAACATACTACGTCAATATCATGTCAAGTTAGACATTTTTTTAATTCAGAACGTTTATTAAGAATTCCTCGACAGTTTCTCTTTTAAAATGTTTGATTCTTTAAGCGAGGTTCTTTAGATATAATTCTGGAAAATTGAGCTGATAATTAAAATTTTGATATTATCAATTAAATTAGGGAGGAATGATTGAATTAAATGATTAAAGAAGTTGATAATGTGAGTACGTAGGTACTCACGTACGTTAAAATTTCCATTTGAATAGTTAGTAGAATTATTTGATGAAGCGTCATTAACATTGAAGTGGGTAGGGAATTTTTGAATGAGTTGTAGGTATAAAAATAGAAATGTTATTAGTATGAGGCAGAGGAGGAAAATTCATAGCTTGATATGTACAATTATTGTTATTCCACTATATCACGACCAAAGATGTAATGAGTCGGCTCAAAAAAAATCTGCTCAAGGTTGCAACCAGCTTCTTAAGGAGCAGATCTAGAGACTGTCGGTGTCTCTACAATACTTTGAGCAAAATGTGGGCTGTTCCAATTAAAGCAATTTTTGCACTTCCCAGTCTTTTGAACTACCTGGGGGATTAGCCAAGCTCTTTTACAAATTTTGCGGAACAAATCCCAGAGCTCCAATGATTGTCTGTACGACCTGTGCTTTTACCCCGCATTCGGCTGATCTCGATTTCCAAACTCTTGAATTTAAGACGTTTCCCTGCTTCCTTGATTATGTTTGATCGTATAGCACAGCAACGTCTTCAAGAAGAGACGATTTTTCTCCAAACCCCGGATTACAATATCCAGTTTGTTGGCCGCCGTCGTGCGATCAGATAGAATTTTTTGGTCTAACAATTTCTACACAGTCCAACATATGTCACCGGTTTTAGTGAATCGCGCACTACGAAGTACCACTTGGTGCATGTGTTTGGGGACGTTGATCATAACATTTTACTTTCAAAATTACCTTCGTATGGAATCCGTGGTATTGCTCTAGATTGGCTATGTTCGTACCTTAAACAACGATCTCAGAGAGTAGAAATACCTTACTGGAATGATGGAACTTTATGTACACACCTTTCCGGTTCTTTGCCAATTGTACGTGGAGTCCCGCAAGGATCGATTTTAGGCCCTATTCTCTTCCTATTATACGTAAATGACATGCCCTTAGCGATTCGAAACGGAAGAACAGTTCTCTTTGCGGATGATACAAATATTCTTTGCAACAAAGAGACCGTAAATAGTACAATATCAGACGTTTCAAATTGGTTCCGTAATAACAAATTAAAAGTAAATGAAAATAAAACAGTTTCAATGCAGTTTTCCATATCAAATAAAAAATTCTGTACTCCATTGAAAATGAACGGTGTGCCATTGACTGATGTTAATGTAACAAAATTTTTAGGTCTATCAATTCAGTCAAACCTCAAATGGAATGCCCACTTAAATGAATTGAACACAAAATTAAGCTCATTATGCTACGCGTTAAGAACTCTTTCAAATTCCGTCAGCCTTCATACAGCTCGTTGTGTATATTTTGCCAATGTTCACTCCCGCCTGAGATATGGCATAATATTTTGGGGAAACACATCTTATAGCTCACAGACTTTCAGATTACAAAAAAAATTGTACAAATAATAAGCAAATCCAACCCACGTGATTCTTGTAAGTCACTCTTTATTAATCTAGGAATTTTACCATTACCTTGTCTCCTGATTTACGAATCAGTAGTTTTTGTCAAAAATGACTTATTTAAGGACGGGAATATATTTTCAGCAAACGCCGATGTCTATAAGTATAACACACGACGTAGTAATCATATTCACCAGGTGGCAGTATCAACAGCTCACTACAAAAAATTCACATACAATTCATATACATTACTCTACAACACTTTGCCAGAAGACATTAAACGATTAAATTCAATAGAAAAGTTTAAGTCGCAAGTAAAATCTTTTCTGCTGCATAACTGTTTCTATACAATTCGAGACTCTACCGAGCATCAAAAAGGAAAGTAGCATTAATTTTAACAATGATGGTTAATGTAATTATTTACCTTTTGGACTGTATAATTCTAAAGAACCTGTAATAAGTATTGTACCACAGTTTCCGGGTCGATGGCCCCCATCTCGATCAGGTTTTTCGTCCAGTTTCCCTGATCCTTGAGCAAATGCTGAGATGGTCCCTTGTTTTGCTTCTGGACATAAATGTAACTTCATTATTTGTGCACGTCTTCTGAATTTCAGTGGGAAATATAGTTATTCAAATTATCGTTTTTCATATTATCGCGGCAAAAAGTATTATTCTTTCATGAAGAACATGAGGGTTCAGGGGAGGAGTTTATAGCTAATTTACCTTTGAAAATATATTTTATTATATAGGAGCGAATATTTTGTCAACAAAAACTCGAAAAAAAACTCTCTTTTCTGTATTCAAAATTCGACTAGAATATGGTTTAGAATAGAGACCACAGAATTATGAAAACGTGCACAAAATTCACTTCTCCCCATAGCTCGTCATACGCAGTTTTTTAACTGTTTTTGACGTAAATAAATAAATAAAAAATAAATAGACGTTGTGGGCGGTAAAGATCTGCCAGAGGAGGTAACTACACACCCTGTCATGTCCTTGCAAGTATTCGGTCTTTGCTAGAATCGGACAAGCTGAGACGATATGATCAATGGTTTCTACTTGTTCCTGGCAAATGCGGCATTTATCATTTTGGGAAACTTTGAGAACTGCTTTTTCATAATGTATTCTCAACGCCTGATCTTGGGCGGCTATTAAAACTCCGTCCGATTCTGGCTTCAGTCTCCCTTTTTAAGCCACATAAATGATCGATATTCATTGATCTGCACCACATCCATTCTTTCTAAATTTTGTCCATGGAGTGGTTTGTCTCTCCACGATTTCTTTAACAATTTTTGTGTCTCACATTTCATATTAAGTAGCATCAGAACTTCAGTGTATCCGTTATTCTGCATGTCTTGTATAGTCTTCTTCGCAATGCTTCTTGCTACACTTACAATGCCGGTTTCCCATTCTTCGGTCAGATTTCATGACCTGCCTCATTAGTGGATCATCTTGATGATTGACTACATATTTTCCCATCCCAATTATTGCATTGTGCCTGGAAGCTTCAATTTGTCAGAGGATTCTTACTCCTTCCTTATGTGACACATAATGTCTATGTACATCAGGACGACGGTGGGCGACTTGATACACTGTAACCAGTTTTCTGTATTTTCGATCCGTGATTCAAATTTTTTGCTCAGTCCACTCTATGAGTCCGAAACTGTATTCAAGTACAGGCACCGCCAATCAACGTATTGCAATATTGTTGTTATTTATTATAACTATTATTATTATTATTATTATTATTATTATTCCACTACATCGCGACTAAAGATGTTTTGAGTCGGCTCAAAATAAAATCTACTTCAGGTTGCAACCAGCTAGCTAAGGAGCATATCTAGGGACTATCGGCGCCTCTACAATACTTTGCGCAAAATATGGGCTGATCCAAATAAAGCAATTTCTTGCCCTTCCAAGTCTTTTGAATGACTTGGGAGTTTAGACAAGTTTTTACACAAATTTTGCGGAACAAATCCCAGAACTCCGATAACTATCGGTACGACCTGTGCTTTTACGCCACACACTCGGCTGATTTCGATTTCCAAACTCTTGTATTTAAGGCGTTTGTCTGCCTCCTTGGTAAGGAAGTTTTGATCGCAAGGTACAGCAACATCGACACGTAAACACGATATCCGGTGTGTTTGCCGCTATTGTGCGATCAGTTTGAATTTGTTTGTCGTACAATATCGTACACAATCCAACAGACGTCACCGGCTTTGGTGAGTGTTCGTACGACTTGGGGCATGTGTTTAGAACTTCGAGGGCAGTACTGATCTGCCAGTTGTGGTAGCTACACACGCTGTCGTGTCTTTTCAAGTATTTGGTCTTTGCTAGTATTGGACAAGCTGAGACAATATGATCAATGGTTTCTACTTGTTCCTGGCAAATGCGGCATTTATCATCTTGGGAAATTTTGAAAAGAGCTTTACCATAAAGTCGTGTTCTCAACGCCTGATCGTGGTCAGTTATTATGAGCGCTTCCGATTCTGGCTTCATTCTTCCCCTTTTAAGCCACATAAATGATTAATCTTTATTGATCTGTGCTGTGTTCATTCGTTTCAAACATTGTCCGTGGAGTGGTTTGTCTCTCCACGATTTTCTTTAACACATTTCTGTCTAATATTTCATGTTAAGAAGCATCAGATGTTCAGTGTTTCTGTCATTCTGCGTGTCTTGCATAGTTTTCTTTGCAATGCTTCTTGCTATACTAACAAAATACCTCTTTCCCATTCTTCGGTCAGATTTCATGACCTGCCTCATTAGAGGGTCATCTTGATGACTGACTACATACTTTCCCATTCCAACAATTGCATTGTGCCAGGAGGCCTCAATTAGTTTGAGGCCTCTTCCTGCTTCCTTACGTGACACATAAAGTCTATGCGCATCAGCTCGAGGGTGGACAACATGATGCAGCAGTTTTCTGGTTTTTCGATCCATGATGCGAATTTCTTGCTCAGTCCAATCCACTAGTCCGAAACTGTGTTCGGCAATAGGCACCACCAAACTACCTATTGCTGATATTTTATTCCTGGAATTCAGAGCGGACTGCAGGATCAGTCTTACTCTTCTTTAATACTCCCTGCGAATTCTCTCTTTCATTGTGTCGTTCGAGATAGTCTCACATTCTTCAATACTCAGATTTTTGAATGTTTTATATGGCTCAAGATCTTTAATCACAGTGTGCGTATCAATTTCAATGCTCTCTGACGTCACAGTTTGCCCCTTTTTAAATTGATTTTTGCATACTTGTCAAGACCACATTTCATGCAGATGCCATTGCTAAAGTCATTTACGACAGACAGCATTTGCGAGAGCATCGCTTCATTCTTAGCAGAGACTTTCAGATCATCCATGTAAAACAAATGCGATACTGACCTTTCATCACCATGGAGCTTGTAACCAAAGTCAGGTTGAGACGACTGTCTAGATAGTGGAATCAAACTAAAGGAAAACAGGAGAGGGGATAGTGAGTCTCCTTGAAAAATACCCCAGTTGATCTGAATACATCTGGTTTCTACTGCTTCCTTTCCGCTGTGTATTAGTAACCTTGTACTCCACAACTTCATACTAGCCTTGAAAAATTCAATAAGTCTAGGATGAAATCGATAGATCTCCGGAGTCTTCAAAATCCAATCGCGTGGTACACTATTAAAGGCTTTTTGGTAGTCAATCCAAGCCATGCTCAAATTACGTTTTCATTTCTTTACATCTTTGGAGATTCCTTTATTCAGTAGTAAGATTTCCTTACAGCCATAAGAACCTTTCCGACATCCTTTCTGTTCAGCTGGCATCAGATGATTCGTCTCTAGATGTCTGTACATTTTGTCAGCTATGGCTGCAGTTATAACTTTGTACAGTACTGGCAGACAAGTGATTGGCCTCTAGTTCTTCGCCATAGAGCTGTCTCCCGCTTTGGGTAACAAGTGTGTGATGCCGCATGTGAGCCATTCCGGGAGTTCCTTTGGGTTTTCTAAAATTTTATTAACGGTTTTTGCCAGATGGGAATGTATTACTGTTAATTTCTTATCCAATAAATCTGGATCTTATCAATCCCAGGGGATTTCCAGTTTCCCATGTTCTTAATTCCTTGAAAAAGGTCCTCTTCCGAGAGTTCGCGAACATCTTCCACTGTTTCCACAAGTTCATCGGCAGCATCAACTTCAGATTGAATCCAACATGCGTCTTTATTGTAGGATCTGCTCTCCTCCCAGATTCCTGCCCAAAATGCTTCGACGTCATCTTTGAAGGGGTGACAGCATTGTCGTTCGGTTTTTGAGTCAGATTGCGATAGAATCTCTTCGCGTCTGTTTCAAACAACCGGTTCTGCACACGGAAATCTATTCTACGTTTGTATCGTGTAATTCGTTGAGCCCATGCTTGAATTTTCTCTTTTAGCTTCTCAACTATCATTAGCGTGTTTGTGTCATTTTCAATTTGGTATTTTTGTTCAACATTGAATCTATTTCGTTGAACTTAAGTGGTGTGCGTTGATTTAGAAGATGCCTCAGCTAAAAGTGATATTTCACGCCGAGTGCAGGATATCCGTTTAATAATTTTTTCGTCCGTGGGGGTACAGGGCTGTTTACTCTGTTTTGCTGTGGGCCATGGGTGTTCTTGGTTGGCCCCAAAATTATCTGAGATACCAGATATTCCGTTGCATACGCGATGTGATTGATTTCAGTAATATCTAGATCTCTACCTGGGGTCTCTACCATCTCATTGAAGACTGAGTTCGCTGTCTTTATAACTCTCTTAGCTTTGGCGTTTCGCATTATTATTATTATTATTATTATTATTATTATTATTATTGGATGATAGTGGATATTTAGTTGCCTTGCTGTTCTTAATTTACATTTTGCAATTTTGTCGTAGTTGAACAAACATTCGATACTTCATTTGCCCTGTGACATTTGCTTTGCAATTTTTGCACACTAGTATAAAGTTACTTCCGTTTCTTACAGTCTTCAGTGAAAACGTACAAATATCACATGAAATTTTTCTATTGCAATAGTTTTAGATATGATTATAATCTTGGCATCTTGCACATTGAACTGGCCCTGGGAGACGTTTTCGCTGTTGGACACGAACAACTGCATGGCATAGTCCATCTAATTTTAATACATGTATTTAGCTACCTATTTTCTTTCACGAGTATCACAGAAACGACGGGAATGGGCTGTCCTCCTTTATTACGAAGTCTATTGAAGTTCTGCGAAAATTTGATCTTCAGTAAAAGATTGATGAACATATTTTATTACAATTGATTTTTTTTTTGGATAATGGAATTTTACGGAATATGGATAATGAAATAATTGGAATTTTACGAAATCATCTCTCACAGGTAGTAACGTTTCTCTTCTTTTGAGAGTCACATGTCCTCACTTTCATTAAGACAAGAATAAAATTGTAGATTTGCTGACCACAACAAAGAAAGAAAGAAAGACCACAACAAAGAGACATTATTTTCCATTAGAGAAAATGAGCTTTTGTAGGCGTCAGCTTCCTCGGCTCAAGTCCAAGTCTTCGCTGTCCGAGTTTGCCAATGACGCAGCGTCCCCCGGACAGGCAAAAAGTCAAAATAACCATTTTTTAAACATAAACTGTTATGCCCGACTGTCTTCCAGTGAAAATCGCGTCGAATTTGATTCAGCCGTTCCAGAGATTACCTTAGACAGCCAAAAAATCGTAAAAATAGTTCAATTGATTTTCATATCTAAATAACCATATGAGATTATAAGAATGTCGTTATTTTGATATTACATACAGATATTCCATCTTTATTTACAGTAAACGTTCACTAGCATAAATTCCGAGGGACCGAAATAAACAAAGTTCGTGTTATAAAAGTTATTATCGTATAATAAAAGTTATAAAAGTTATTAAAAGTTATCCGAGTATTATAAATGTCCGTATTACCATAAATCCGTGCCGGGATCGAAGTTTTGTTCGTGTTACGGCAAACTCGTGTTAAGTGAGTTCGTGCTAACAAGGGTTTACTGTATATATTTATTAGTTATTTGGTTTCCATGACAGACGGGATGAAGAAGAGCCCCTGAGTATTTGAGAGGCTTCGGTCTCACAAACCCCGCCTTCTCCCCAGCTACCAGCCTGCCCTCACCAGAAAATGTAGAAAGAATGGGAAAATAAAAAAAACTAACATATCAGTTATCAAATTAGAAAATTGAAACTCTCGATATGTACTCCCAATAAATCTACCGAAAATCCAAAGAAATCATCAGTTTATCAAACCAAATACTGAACTTCCCCAATGACCTATCAGCATCTTAAAATCTGTTTTTAAGGTATTGTGATTGGATACTTCCCACAGCAATGGAAGGTTGTCAAAATAACTCTATGGGTGGATTTCTAAGACGCGGTCTGAGACGCGGATTCTTCGAGCCCCGGCTTGAAACGCCAGTTTCGCTTGATAAGACGCGGCTTTGGCGAAGTTTCGCGGCCGCGGGTCGACCCGCGGCTTGAAAATTTCAGACCTCGGCGAAGGTGGTGTTTGAAGCCGCGGATCATTCACTCAAATAGTTGAAAATGGAGCATTTCAGACGTATGGAAGAATTTCGAGCCAATGTTCAGCGGCTGAGGACACTAAACCCAAGAACAAGAGTGTTGCGGGATCGCAGCAATCCCATAGAAGAATACAACGATCGGGAATTTCGGAGAAGATTTCGCTTTTCGAAAGAAACTGTAATTCATTTGGCTGAAATGTTGCGACCTAACCTCAATCACATGGATGGTAGAGGATCCGGTTTACCCGTGATAATTCAACTTTTAGTGGTTCTAAGGTTAGTAAAATGAATGTAAATCTTCATTTCAGGAAGTTCACATTTTAATTAATTCTTATGTATAGTGAAGTGCATTAATTCTCATTTTCACGTCCGAATTGGAAATAAAGTTTTATTTAAAAGAGAAATAAACGCGTGTTAAAAATAAGTTTTTTTTGTTCAAGATTTTACGCCACAGGTGCCTTCCACATGGTAGTGGGTGACTTGATCGGAATTCATGAGAGTATGGTATACCGCTTGGTAAAACGTGTGTCTGAGGTAATATGCTCTTGGAAGCAAAGGTACATATACTTTCCAAATAGGCAGGAACACTCCTCTATTAAACAACGTTTTTCTCAGCTATCCAGAGACAATTTTCCTGGTATATTGGGTGCCATTGACAGCACTCACATTAGAATTGTGTGCCCTTGTAAAGATAACGCAGAGATATTCTATAATAGGAAAAGATTTTATTCTGTTAATTGTCAGGTAATTAGTGATCCTGATATGAAAATAACAAACATTGTGGCAAGGTGGCCAGGGTCCACACATGACAGTAGAATTTTTAGAAATTCAGTCATAAAAGGTGTCTTGGAACGTGGAATCTATTCTGGCCATCTAATTGGCGATAGCGGATACCCATGTGCACGTTATCTGTTAACTCCCGTGCGCAATGAGGTAAGCAACGCTGAGAGACGTTACAACACAGCTCACAAAAGAGCTAGGAATATTGTAGAAAGATTATTTGGCTGTTGGAAAAAAAGATTTCCATGTCTGCACTATACTCTAAGGACAAAGGTAGATACAAGCCTGAAAATAATAGTAGCTACAGCAATTCTACACAATATTGCTATTGAAAGAAAAGAAGAGGAATTTAATGAAGAAATTGCAGAGGAGGAAGTTGAAGCTGTTCCAGATCAAGCGGACAATGTTTTAGGACTCAGATGGATCACTTCATTCAAACCCATTTTTCATAATTATTTATAAATAAAAACAAAATATACAAATTAATGTTTTTTATTTCTTTTAACATTACACTTTTGTTGCTTTTTAAATTCAAGCAAAGCTGTTTTTCTCTTGATTTTCAGCGTTTGCAATTTTACTGCATGTTGTTTCATTTTTTCTTTATGCTCACGTTCTGCCATTTTCAGTAATTCCTCCTCATAATTTTTTTTTCTGAAAAAAGAAAGAAATTAAATATGGAATTTTATTTTAATCAGTGACTTTAAACTATGATTTCAAGAAAATTGCATCTAATATTTACATTTCAGATATTCATTTAATTAATTCACAATTCATTTAATTTTTGTCAAACAAATATAAAAAAAACTGCAAATAACAGCCTACAAACTAAACAAAATGCAAGGACTATATTTTAGAAATGCAAGCAAATGACTATTCAGAACAGTATTATTTAAATATGACATTATTAAACTTACTTTTTTACTTCTGATGCTTTTTTCTGGGTAACAGGCATAGAAATTGAACCAGAAAAACTAGGAGCATCATTTGTTTCCATGACATCTTTTTCCTGACTGCCATTTATATTTCCACAATTATCAATAATTGTGGGAATATCTAGTACCACAGACCCTTCCTACAAATAGAATAAAACAATTAAAAACTATTATTTTTCAAAATATACTTCAAAAGACACATACATATTTTCTAACGTGCAATAAAATATGACAAAGAGAAATGAATACCTGGAATACAAAGGCATCATCATCATATGCCATTTCTAATGGTTCAAATGATGCTCCTAGCATCCCTGCCACAACTTCTTCTGCTTCATCCATCTTTTTTGTTTGTGATGGACCTCCTCCAGTGCTTCTGGCCTCATTCCTTGATGCATCAAGAGCTTTTTTTTGCACAATCTTTCAAACGCTTCCAAAGGTCTAAACAATAACAAAGATTGACACAAAACCATTTTATAAAGAAAAACATATCATTTTGCAAATAATTACTATCCAAATGCAAATTGCAGACATTGATTTAACATAAATTACGTTTATTATGTTTGAATTAGCAAATCTCTTACTGCACTGCTGTTTGAAGAACAGATGATTTTAGCATGTACCATCCATTTGTATCAATATCTGTAGATTATTCATATCTAATAGAAAAAGGTAACCCAGAAGGGAACATCATAGGCCTCAAGATAAATTAGTTTGTGGTAGATAAAGTCCAGCAGACAAAAAACTGCCCACTAATTTTGACAATTATATAAACATTTGCAGATTATATATATTTTTTAAATTTTATTCAAAATCAACTCATTTCACGAGACCAATCATACCACATAAAAAGATAAATATGTCATTGCTACAAATTAACAGAACTGCAAGTAATGAGATTGCTTTAATGAATATGCAATATTTATATTTAAAGCGTTACTCTTAGAATTAAGTTTTTTGCTAGTCCTGATATTTAAAAGTAGGTATTTCTGTTCTAAGAAAACTAGAGCAACTACAAAATATTATATTTGGTCACAAAAACTTACTCTGAATTTGTTCACAATTACGTGCAGGTCTGCCTGGATTTGATGCGTTGAATTCTTGGCATATATTCAACCACGCTTGCTTTTTTTCTGAAATTACATCGTTTGTATATGCCTTATTACACAAAATAGGGTATTTCTGGCAAATTTCTGCCAGAATCCCCCTTTCCCGCTTTTCAAACGAGCCATCTGTAACGCAAGTTCACTACTTTGCCGCGACGTTTCTACGGATTTCTAATGCAGAAACACACGACGAACGCCGTTCGCATTTGCTAGGGCAACGTTGCCAAACCGATCTTTCCGACCCGCGGCTTGAGACCGCGGTCTCACCAGACTTCGTCGAACCCTCGTTTTATCAATCGGATTCGCGCCACGGCCGAAGCCATGGCTTCAACCCGTGGTTTCAAATCCGCGGCTCGGACCTCGTCTTAGAAATCCACCCTATAAGACTATAATGCAATATCAAATTAAAGGTCTTTTCATCTAATTCTAGCTTTCAGAAAATTTAAAAACTCATTAGATCGGCAAAGTACCTAAATTTCATAGACGTAATTCTTAAATTCAGTTTTTTTTTTCGAATAATAACTTTCCTCTATTCATCAACTCAAATTAAAAAATCATGTAGCGAATTCCTTCGAAAAACAGTATTTGCGCAGGCTTTCTTGAGTCGTCCACAAATTACGGACGAGCAACGCCAAGGGGATGTTGAGGTAATTCGTTATGAAGGACTAGGAGGGTATTTATTTGTAACGTTTGTAATTTTTTAAAAGTTAGAGAGTTGAACGAAAATGAGTTCAGAGCTATTTTTAAAACAATATTTTTTCTATCCAAAGAAAAAAGTTTAAAGAGAAAATTTTTTAAAACGTTAAGTCTTCATGTGAACTATCTCCAAAAACAAAATATCCGTTTCAAATTCGCAGAGCTTCGAGTTCGGCGAGATCGATCGAGGAAAATCAGTTTTGGAGAAACTTGAGTCATTCCGCGTCAAGTAGCACACTCACAAACAATAACTATTTTCTAGTGATTTGAAACTTTTTTATGAGTTCTAGGGTTGAAAGTAGGTGACATGTATTTTTTCTTTTTTTTTTAATGCCACCCCTCTCAGAAACAGTGCCAATTACTTTTTCCGAAGAATCTTGCGCGCGTTAATGTTCAATTTTTTTGCGCAAATACAGTTTCCTTCAGAAAAAATAAAATTACAGTTAAGTTGAACTTAAAAAGATATACTTTCATGTGGTGTAAATATAATTTTTGTAAACATATTATTTAAATATTTAAGATATATTTTAATTTTTAAAATAAACATTTTTACATAAGTTCGACACTTAAATTAATTGTAAATAAACTCATGTATTTCTACACCGATTTTGTATATATTTGTCACATTTCAAAGTGGGACACACATAAATAACATTTTTTTAAATAGTTTATTCACCGGCGCACGTAGGCAGCCCGATGTCCGCAGGACTCGCTGCTCGAATTACGGGGCGTCAATGACAGGACCATCGCGACGTGCAAACATTAAGGAACCCTGAGACATGCCATTCTTTGAATCGCAGAAACACACAAAAATGGACGTCTTATGACGAAATGCGACTATTAAGTTTATTTATAAATAACTGACACAGCTAGGGTCTCTCTACAACAGAGCAGCCTTCTTTCTCAGATATACTGACTCACAGTCAGTTGTGTAAACAGTTGTGTAAATCCGCGAAACTTCCTCGAATCCGCGTTGTTCTGTGAAGCTAGTTACCACAGATAGTCTTACAATAATATCAATATTATTGTTATTTGCATTGTCTTAATATGAAAATCTATAATTGCAGAAGTGAACGTTTAGGTTGTTACAACTAGTATTCTTGAGAAGTTGAAAATTGACTTTTTGCCGTCAAGAAAAGTTATATTATTGGAAAAACTGGTTTTCTAACTTTCTTCTCGTGACGAGTCAAGCGAAGTTTTTTTCAAGAAAATGAGAATCGATCATACTTGTTAATGCCGCAAATATGTTGGACAGTGACAATGATAAAAATCGTGCGCTGCCGGTCCTGTCCACCCTAACGTATCACTTGATACGAATAATAAAGAAACTGACCGAGTAAGTTCGTCTTCTGTTGTTTTCGTCCATCGTTTCGTGTCTTCTGCTTTCTTCATGAGAGAAAAATAAAATTTGACGCTGGGAATTTTGATTGTCTTGGTGATTTTCTTAGAAAATTATTATTTCGTGCTTGAAGATGTAATTAAGAAATTGCTGTGAATGAATGTCTTAGCCATTCTGCATTCTTTTGTGCCATATTTCAGAGAAAGCAAAGAATTTCATTTCTTTTTAAATTTCTTTTGTCTGGATGCCTGAAACACGACACGAATTCAATTCACGCTTTTCAGTGTATACTCATAATACTTCTTAAGTAACTGTTAACACACATATTTTTCGGATGGGGTCAGTGACTAGTATTGCAAGACAATGCGAGTTTATGCTTTCACGAAGATGCCTTAAATGAGAGTACTGAATGGCATTTCTTCCTTTCATAACATTTATGGTAAGGGACGTTGCGACATAGGGAGGGGGGCAACTATAATATTCTTAATAAACGCTAGCCTTCATTTCTGACAAGAAGCTATTCATTTACCCAGGAAGTTAAGTGGGCTAATTATATTGTGAAGAACATTACCTTTATATTTTTATCAATGCTGAACCATACTTAGAGGACTATTGCAACAACGATATAATAAAAAAAACAGTAGAAGGCACAAAGAAAATACATAGTTTCATTTCTTTATGAAAAGATCTATTAACAATATTTTCTGTAGAGTGAAGTAAAAGAAATATCATTTTGATTAATTGTATCACAAGCTCTTATTTGTATAAATATTCCGTTCGTTTAATACTAAATGGAATCCATTTGACACTTTTTTAATTTGAATTTAATCGGCTATGAAGGTCATATGTATATATTTGCCACATAGTAAGGTGTGGAGGGATACTTCTGTTTATTTCTCGGTGAAAGTATATTGATGGTAATCATCTGTTGCTGATTGGCACGTGCTTGAGGAGTGACGCTCAAGCAGACGCTGCAGCGAAACAGCCAGTAGATATTTCTATTGTATTTAATTTCTCAGAATCATTTCGGTGTCCCACTTTGTAACTTACCAGAATTATGTAGAACTTTTCAGAGATTGCAATTATATTTTTTCGAATTTTGAACTGTCGATTTTTGGAAGTAATTAAAAAATAAAAATAAAATATGTCAAAAATGATTTTTAAAAAGTTAATGAATTCAATACATATTGAAATGTACCAACAACGTCTCGTCATAGACTCTTACGAGATCGTTGGCATCATTCATCTAAGATGGTTATAATCGTGACCCGTTACGAATTTATATTAAAATTTTGGGCGCCAGGAACAGGTTACGTGAATTAAAAATGACCAATGCTTCCACAGCTTATTTCAACAAATGTATAAATGTCCGGCTAGCTGGGTCAATGGGTCCCGTTATGGATAATCGCTATCGCCTAGATAGCCGATTACTTGATCTGCCAACCTGTACAGTATGGCGAGGAATCTGAAAGGGAATAATTATCTATTTCTAACTATTTAACAATTTTGATTGACTAAATGAAAATCTTTTCATTTCCAAAAGAAAAAAATTCAACAATTATTTAACAATATTTACAATTGTTTTTTGTCCTTAGGTCATGACCTCGTTTTAAAATATATCTTTTTGTACTGCAGTAGTTATTTACCGTCTTGATCGCCGACGCCCCCGCAGCCTCTTCTCACTTGAATGTAAGCGATCCCAAGTTCCGCTTCTCTCTTCTAATCTTGCGACGTTGCCGACGCATCCAGCCCTCACTGACTAGAATATCTACCGGTTCTTAATTGGTATTCAGAGTTCTTAGTCTTCCCCAACTAGCGGTAAAACATTAAAGTCCAAACCCGCAATATAAGAAAAAACTTTCAAAGTCCTAATCGAACTTCCCGATTCCGAAAAACTATTGAGTCTCACTCGAAACTTACAAGTCCTACTTCACTAATGTTGATCTCGCGAGCGATCTTTACTACTCGACGACCACTATCAGAATGTCCAGTTCTCCCTGTTCTTTCGCCCTCAACGCTTCGGTATCCGTCCTTCGTTCCTTTTTTAAAACAAAACGACAAAATTAGACAGTCTATTCTCCCTTAGCCAATCCATTCATCTCTTATCAAACCAAATAGCCACGCCCTCGACAGTCATTCCTTTTCAGACCAATCACACATTATTTTATTTGTCTATCTAGCCAGCGCCCCCCATCTCTTCAAGGCCTGAATGCAGTTTGTTGACCTTGCCAACCACTGCGCCGGCGTTGCTAAGGCTGTATATCGCCATTTGCATACCCTTTTGTCCAACCCATTTACAGCCAATATTATTAACAAAATATCATATATTTTGGTATATCACAATATATCAAATGAAAGAGCATCATTTGTTCTTTAATATCGCAAAATATTAAGTTTGTCACAATTACAACACGAGTTAAAATGATTAACTTTACCGATGCGAGCATTTTTCGAAAATGTTGAAAATTAATGCAATTTTAAAAGAATAATATTTGGGAAAAAATGAAAAACACGGGTTTCATATTTTTGCTTATACTCTTTACAAACTAGTGGTGCTTCCAACGCACATACTTTCTCGCACTGCTCCTATACGTTCCTAAATGCTACTCCACTACTTCATAAACCAGCAAAAGTGTTTTCTACCAGCAATCTTTTTCCGTTCCGAGACCCGAAATCCGATCCTCAAAGTTAACGCACTTATACCACTACGCCAAACTAGCACCGTATGGGTCGAACAGAGCCATAAAAGAATCGAACCGAGCTATAAAATGGTAAATGCATGATAAACAAACAATTGATACGATGGTAAAAGGCGATTTAGAAATCCAAGAAGAGAAATGAAAAATTGTTGAAAGTTAAAAACTCGAAAAATATATACAGACACATCCGGTTCATTTATCGTAATTATCAATATTTGTGATTCGAATGGCTTCACATGCTTTTTAATCATGTTTCTCGAATTACCAATTATTTCCTGTAACATAGACTTTTGATAAATAATATTTCCCGACCAGGACTCGAACCAGCGAAGCTTCCCTTGCAAGCGCTGGGCCGATGCCCCCCTATTAACGAGCGCCGCTACCTTCCCTCTTCATGGTTCTTACACTTGTATAATTGTAATAGTGAATTGTGGTTTCATTTCTAGCATTAGGAAGTCGAAAAATCCAGAGAATGTGAAACAAAATGTCCTTTTGGCGCCCAAAGAAGGTATCTCGGAACACAAAAACTGGTTCAAACTATAGAGATTAGAAAACTAAGTTCTGCGAAAAAGTCTGTGTCATTCTATAGCACCACTAGTTTATATATTTATTTACCGTCCCTTATTACAGACGTGGAGAAAATTATAGAAAAAAATTGGAGTGGTTTTTGAGAAATTTCTTTTTGTAATTTTGAAAAGAAGATAACGCAAAAACGACTCGTTTTCTCAGAAAATTCTACATTACCTTTTTAAAGAGCTAATTTTGTACAAGAGACTTTGTCTGAAGTAAACATCGCTATTTACAATTTGGCAATTTTAATAATTTTTTTTGCAATTTTCAAAAATCTAAGTTATTTCCTAGAAGTAGGACTAAGTCCATATTTTTTATCGTCCCTCATTACAAAAGTGAAGAAAATTTAAAGAAAAAATTTGGAGTGGTTTTTGAGAAAATTTTTTTTTGTAAATTTGAATCGCAATTTTTGCAAAAACCACTCGTTTTTTCAAAGAATGTTACATGACCTTACTTAAAGTGCTAATTTTGTACAACCGACTTTGTTTGAGGTAAAAATCTCTATCTTCAATTTTGCAGGTTTTAAATAGTTTTTTGCAATTTTCGAAAAATTGGGGAAATCAGCAAAAGTGATACCTACATCATTCCTTTAAACGTCCTTTGCACCATTCAACAACAAAATATAATCAAAAATTTGGAGCCATTTTCTTTTAACATTGAAAGTCTCCAACGGGCTTCATGTAAAGGACCCCCAAATATTAAAATATTGGTTTCAAATTCCAGGGGGCCTTAAGACGAGTAAAAAGATCGGGGAATATCAATTTTGAAGAAAATCGGCTGAACGGTTTAGGCGCTAGCGTTGGCCACAGACAGACAGACGGACAGACGGACGTTTTGCCGTCAATCGATTTTGCAGTATCAAGAAGCAACAAAACATGGATTTTGACTACACCACGAGATAGAGGATTTTTTCCCCTAAATTCAGCAACAGGTTTTATCCACTTTTTTCTCACCAGAGTCCAGCTATAAGAGTTTTTCAGGCAAAAATTAGCCGTTTTCCAGCGCACGATTACATGTCTTTCTCTTCTTACGAAGTATTCGTAAGGCGAGAAAGTAAAAAAGATAAAAAATCGAAATTGCAAGTTGGAATTTCCCACTCTTCGTTTGAAGATTGTCAGTTCGTAATATGGCAACGCGGTGATATGGCAATTTGAAATTCTTAGAATTATTTTTATTGTTGGCAGTCGACTTGGACGGAGCTCTAAGGAGGCATTATTTATTTAACCTTAATGTTACAGTGCAATCGTAAACTTCCGCGGCGAGTGTTATGAGAAGACTGTTTTGTGACATGTCATGGAGGCTGACAACATTCGGAAAGAGGTCCCCCGTATCTTCACACGGGCCAAACGTTCTCGCAGCAACTTATGGTGTCAGAAGCGGCTAGCCCCGCACACTTTACGTCAACAAGAATATATTGTTAAACTACTTGCATATAAAGTCAATGCCATTGCAATCATGCGTGCGCAGGAACTAAGGGGAGAGGACGCTGCTCGGGTCAGTCATTCCATCTGAATAAATCCCAGATTGAAACGGGATAGCAACACCACCCCATGGGTGGTGGATGGGGACTACCAAAAATACATAAAGCTGATGTTCCAATACGCTCTATTGAGAATGCGGTTAACACGACCACACATCCGCTGGCAGGGTACATCGCAAACAAGCTACACCCATGATATAACAAACACATGATATTGCGTCAGCAGTTTGAAACTCCAGCCATGTCGACAAATTACTCCATGAGAGACAGCTAGAGACTACAGATAGTCTGGTCAGCTTCGACGTTACCATAGTACCAGTGGAAGAGGCAGCCGAAATCATCTGCAATAAATTACAGGCACACTGTCTCCTTGGAGAATGGGCGGACCATGCACAATTCTGCTTTTCGTCCAATTCTTGAGATGTTCTTTGCTAAGAAAGTATGTGCTTTTGTTGCACCACTAGTTTCATTAAATTAGTACGCTGCGGTGAAGGGCACCGCAGTGAGTACACCTCTGTCGCCTATTTCCGCCAACCTCTTCATTAAGAATTTCAAGGCCAAGACCTTGAATAACCCGCAACTAAAACCCACGATGTGGGTCCGATGTGTTAACGACACCTTTGTGGTTTGGCTTCATGGAGAGGACACTCTTCATGATTTGGGAGAACACCTCAACAGCGCTCGCCCCAAACTCAAATTCACTATGGAGGTGGAAAAGTATGGCCATCTCCCTTTTTTGGTTGTCTTGGTGTGTAGACTCAGCATACGGCATGCGGTTTACAGGAAGCTCTATCATACCAATCGCTACCTCCACGCTCCAACCACAACCAGCGACATCCAACATCCAGCGACAAAAAAAATGGCATACTAAAAACTCTTGCCATTAATGGTTACAGCAGGACCATAATCAATAGTATCCTAAAACTCACATACGACCAACATGGGTACCCCACAGAGCAGCGAGTCCAGGACAACAGCCACGCTACCTTACATTAAGGGCTTAACTAACAGAATTGGCAATTTCCTAAGATGTTTCCAGGTCAGGACTGTCTTTAGGACGCACCAGAAAGTAGCACACAGTTTGGTTAGGATAGAGAACCAGCTTTCACCTCTCCAAAAGGCGGAAATTCAATCAGCCTTTTTTTTTCTTATCCGCCTCAATCCGCCTTAAATTTCTTTCCCCACACGTCATATACAGTTTTTACTGTTTTTTTGACAAATAAATATCAAAAACTCCGTCCCTTGCAGCTGCGGTCGCAATTACATTCGGCGAGACGCACAGAACAGTGGAAGAAGGATTACCGGAGCACATTCGCCATTTCAAATGCAAGACAAGCTGTAGCTCTGCATGCATGGGAAACCGGCCACGACTTCCTTTTCGAAGAAATCAAGACACTGTTCAGAGAGGACTGGCGGTGGCCCAGGCGGATCAAGGAAACCTTGGAGATTGACAAACATCCCCATTATATCAACGGCGACGGGGTGATGCGACTCCATGATAGTTGGCAATACGTATTGTGGAGACCGGAAATCCGGGAGACCGTCCCTCAGGACTCTTCTTTTCCGTCCGATCCCAAAACGCATCATGCCATTCGTTCTCACTCCCTCCCGAAGCGACCGCCCGGCCTCGACTTATTGCCCGGCTAACCAGCCAACCAAATACAGGTTTTACACATCCATACAATATAAAAAACCGAGTGTCACCACCCTTGCGCACTCCAGCCCTGAAGAAGACCGCGATATGATGTCGAAACTTCGGCATCACTGCCCTCGACGCGGCATCACCCGGTCATTTCACAAATTGTTGTGATTGTTTTCAGATTTTTTCAATTGCTGGGCTGCAGTTAAAAAAATAAAAAACATTTCCTGCCTTTAAAACACTCGGACTTTAAATATACTTTGAAATTACTGCAACGGTTCTGTGCACTATTTTAGTTTTTATTATACATTTGTATACATTGTTGATGGACCCAGTAATATTTTGACTTAGGAATGTAGTTACAAAGTATTGTTTTTTTTAAGCTTTCTTAAAAAAAAACTTTGGACGACCCAAGTGATATTACATATATGCACTCTTACAACAATAAAATGTAGTGGTTTTTGTAGTATATTGTTATTTTGCAAGACATTTGGTTTGTAAATCTTCGTTGAGATGAAAAACAGTACAAGGTCAACGGTTTTTGTTAAAATTATAAGACATCCAAGCAACTCATTCACACTACTCAGGATTCGGAGAGCGGTAGCTCGCTGTTCGCCGAATAACGAATGTGTGGAGCCGCCTTTCCGGAAGATGCCTTCCAGCTATGGCGAGCTCCCTAAACGCATGCTGCGCCTAGTTCAAAACACGCCAGCACATCTATAACAGTAGTGGATTTATCTTAGAACTAACAAATGCCTTCTTTTACTTTGAAAAGGTTTGATCGCTGATAATGGTATTAAAAAATTGAGTTTTCTTCGATGTAGTCAAAGAAAACTGATATGAAATTAACCTTCTTTTCTGTATAATATGCTGCAAATACTGTTTGTTTCATTAGCAGGAGTATTAGTAATTAATATTAGTTTAACTAGTATTAACATTAGTAAGAAATGACTACTGTTCCTGACTAATGAAATAAATGCAGATATGAACTACAGGCGCTTCGTTTGAATTGGTTTGAACTCTTTCAAGTCCCTTACTCTTACCGTCCGTATCTCCCTCCGTTCGTCCATCAACATTAGCACCTAAACAGTTCAGACGATTTTCTCCAGTATTCATATTCCCTTATCAATATGACCGATCTCGAGGCAGGATTTATTTTTAAAAAATAGCCCAGATATTATTTTCCTTGAACTTAGAATTATCAAAACTTACGGAAATTCAATCTTTTTTCACCGTCACATACAAGTACAATAATAAAGAACGAGATCTTTCCTAAATGAACTCTGCTCTTCTAAGGCAGACCTTTAAGTAACATCCTGTAGAATGTTTCGAAACTATGAGTTGTTATCATGGAATTTTTCTTGAATGGCAATTTTCAATAAATTTTAAAAGAAGCTCCATTTTTTCTTCATTTTTTCTCGAATAGAAAAAAGCACCTTTACGTTAAAATATCACGAAGGTGTTATTTTTGTTGAAAACTCAGAATTTTCGAAAATTGCAAAAGTTACAAATAATGGAAGGAAGTAGATGCAGTTGTAGCACCATTGGTTTTTAGTTAAATGTTGATATCTTTCTTACGTTTTTTTTTGCTTAGGTTTACATAATTTTCATGAAAATATGGTTGTATTGTAATGAAGAGTCGCAACTTTCGAAAAATTTTAGTGCGATATTATTTAGTGGACACTAATTTAGTTTATGCATGTATTGTTTCCATACTACCATATATCTGATTTGACGCTAGACGAACTTTAGAAGTATTGTCCTCAGGCATTTGATCAATTACGAACACCCTAAAAGTGGGAAATCAATGGGGTGTGAAATTGGGCGGGTCGGAATTCGAGTATCAGGTACAAATTTATTGTGTTCGGATCTAGGAACTCATGAAAACCATATCAACGCTCCTTTACATGTTAGAACGTATTCACTGTACTATAAATTGGAACATTTTAAGAAATCTTCCTTCTTCGAGACTCGATCTCATATCTTTCTGACAACTTATTCCCTCCAGCCGAAGGCTTGGACATGTTTCAAATTTTTCAATTGAGCAATCATGATTCAGTAGTTGATGGCATTTCTACCTGCTGGCCTGCTTTCAGCAGCAGCGTTCTGCGTCTTAAGACGCTTGAGGCAATTGCTGTCTGGATCACCTTAAACTCTTGAACTCCGGTTCCGCTCCTTTTGTGTTGGGGAGCGTCGCGGAAGTCTTTGACGGCCGTGCGGAGTCTATCATTTTCCGCACTTCAAGAACGTCGCCTTTTCCTTTCCAGTCGGACCTTCTGGAGAATGAGGATGTGCTTTATACAATGCTCGGAGGAAAAGAGCGAGTCACGACATTTGTCGTTTCCTCTTTGGTGTTCATGGATGTATCGGTCTTATAAGTCTATTTCCCTAGTGAAAATTACAGTGTTTTTTCAGTACTTTTTCCCAGGATGGTTGTAAGCTTCTTAATTCTGCAACAATATGAGCTTGGCTATTGCCGATAAATACAGCGTAAATTTCAATTTCTTTATTTTTAAGTTATTTCACGTTCGTGTATTTATTATAATCCTGGGCCACAGAGTAAGATGCATAAAAGAGCTCTGATATCATTAATCTGAAGATAAAACAATTTGTCTTCCACTCCCATCACCTAAGAGTTTCAAATTCTGTGATAGTACCGATAAAGACGGTCCTGATTACATCCCTCTCTCTTACAACAAAGTACAATTATATTTATTCAATGATAGTTTTAGGCAACAATAAGGTCATTTGTATTTCCTGAATAAAGTTAATACAACAGATTGCATAATATAATTTATCAAAAAAATTACAGTAGCATCTAATGAAAATTTAACACAAACAATGCACTTATATAATTTTAACAACATCCATTGACGATTTTAAGTTCAATAAAAATGTGACTTATTATAGGTTTTGTCCGATTTTAGACTCTGTTCTCTTCCTTTTATAAGTCAACGATGTGCTTTCGTCGATTCTAAACGGAAGAACAGTTCTTTTTGCTTATAACATATTTTGCCAAATAAGTAACAGTATCAGAATTTTCACATTGGTTTTGTAATAAAAAATAATAGTAAAGAAAGAAAAAACTGTTTTTATCAAATTTGCCAATAAACAATTCTATACTCCATTGAGTGAAGTTCAGTTGATTGTCTTAAAACAACAGAATGGTTGGGTCCCTTCAAACCTCAAATAGAGTATTCATTTCATTAAATTACACAGAAAATTAAGGTCATTAAGCTGCGCATTTTACATTTTTTCAACTTCATTCAGCACTCATACAGCGTATAGTTTGCAAATCTAAATCCCCGTAGGAGATATGGCAAAGCATTCTGGGGAACCACATTCTATACTTACCTAACTTGTACAGTGGGTGGCCATTAAAATAGGAATTTTCTTTAAATTTTACAAATGTCCTGTTCCGAATCAATTAATACAAGTATGCTCAAAACTTTCATAGTAGGTGAGGATAACATTCTTTCAATGTTGGAAAACATTTTTTATAATCTGTTGTCCTTATAGTTTTCCAAATCGACCAATAGGTCACAGAAGCTGTGCAATTGCCGGCATTCCGTGGATCCCGTGGATTTCCATGGATGTTTCAGGTGTTACGGAGTTGTGCTATCTGAGAAGTAGCAAATTTCGTATATATAATTTTTTGTGTTTCTGAGTGTGAGAACTGCAGTTGATGCTCAGATTAGTCGATTTAGAGAGAAAATCAGTGGTTTTAAAAGTAAATTTTATTAGGATATTACAGTGAAAGAATTCTACAAATAATAAACAAATCACCAACGTGATTGATTTTATTTGATTTATTTTCGTAATCCAAACAGTAAAAATTGCGTGTGATATTCGGGAGAGAAGCACGATCTGCACACTGTTCATTGAGCGACGGAATCCTTACCCCACCCTCTACGCGTAGTTGAATTATTTCGCTTAGTTTCACACAGCTGAATGATGAATGAAAGTACCAACAAAACGTGGTGATCAACGTTTGAAAACTAGAAATTTTCGCTCTAGAGTAACAGAAAAATTATTTTCATCGGTACACCAACTACAGATTTGTTTTCTAGTATTGCTAACAAAATGGAACCCACACATGCGGTTCTTCTTCTACAATAACTAGAAAAAGTAGGGCTCAACAAAACGTTCGCACAGTGAAGTTATTTTTTGTCCAGAGTTAAACAAAGAGGCCATTTAAACCTTTTCTCGATGAATGAAGAGAAATTGGATGACAAATCTGGTAGAGATGAGATCATTGACCTAGAAGCTTAAGTACATTAATAGTTTTGGGTTTATTTGCACTTTTAGAATTATATAATATAAATATTAACTTTGTGATTAAATGTCATCGTTAATTTTTTGTCTGTATAGTGTCTAATTGCATAGAAACAGGTTGATTTGATTAATCTAGTCAGAAAATAGTAAAACAGTTGTGAAGAATGGAGAGAAGTACCATCTGGACACGTTTTCTTGAGCTTCAGAATCTCCTCCCAACATTTAGCTAAAGTAGGTGGCCCAAATAAGGCCACGTTAACATTTGGTGATTAAAAAAACTGTTTTAACCTTTCTTGTCAAACATTTATAAATGATATCTATAATTTTGTTTATTATTTCCACCAGTAGTTTTCAGTAAAATACTTACCAAAAGTATTTTTTACGGTAGTATTTTACTTTGTCATGCAAATTAGACTTATTAGGACTGTGGTCTGATATTATAGTCTAAATAAGGCCAACAAAAAAATTAATATTGTTTTACGTGAATTCTTGGGTAGTATTGATAAAACAATTTTTTCGATAAATCTTTATAAGGAAACATTATTTCAAACTACAATATGCACATTTTTAGTTAACATTTTTTACTAAATCATCTATTAAATGCATAAACATGAAAACTCTCTCATTACAAAGTTTTTCATTGTCTTTAACCTGCAGATAATATAGTCACTTTAAGTTAAAGATTGAGGGCAAACCTAATACTAAAGAAAACATGAACAAAAATGTCCTTATCATCTTTAGTAGAATGTTTTCAATATTCCTTAGTAATGGTAGTGTTGGATTATTTGGGCATCCTTGTGTCATTTAAATAAACATGTATTACTAATGAAATCACATTGATAATTCTACTAAATTATGATCCTACAGTGTAAGTCTTCTACACACCTCGAGGAAAAAGAAGCATTGGCAAACCCAAAAGAACTCCCCTCCCCCATCTCGATCGGGTTTTTGTCCAGTTTCCCTGATCCTTTGAGCAAATGCTGAGGTGGCCCCTTGTTTTGCTTCTGGACGTAAATGTAGCTTCACTGTGCACACGTTTTGTTGAGCACTCCTTTTGCTTGTAGTGGTAGGAGTAAAACTAATGTTCGTTACTATTTTGTTAGCAACGCAGCAAAATTAAATAAGCAGTTCATTTACCGTTGAAATTGATTTTCTATAACTCGGGAACAAATCTTTTTCTAATTTCTATTTTTCTAAAATAATATTTTTTCTAAATTTTTTCTAGTTATTCAAAAGTTACTAATTTCACTTTTTTTTAAATTTTGGGCCTCAAGAAAACGTGCGCATATAATCTCTTCCCCCATACGTCATATACAGTTTTTACTGTTTTTTTGACCAAATAAATAAATAAGTTGGAGTGATCAAAGAGTCGCAACAGATCAATAGGTCTAATGCCTGAGGAAGAAGAAGAGTTTAAATCGAACCAAAAAAGTAAAACACATGACGGTTTACATGAAGATACATAGATCAGTTTTGAAATTTATACATACTTGATATCACAGCAGACACTTGATAATCCACGTGGTATCTCAACCAGTATCAAAGCACTAGCAGAAGAACCTTGGGGGGCGTTGAGTGCATGGAGTAATCCTCCCTTACATTAATTATTTCTAATTTTTGGAGTAATCCTCCGTTACTAGCGTCAGTAGTCTGTGTGTCGTCTAGAGGACCGCCAGGTAGCATCTCCGCTCACACCGCGCGCCCCTGCGTCACTACCAGCGGTCAGAATTGGGAAGAAATAAGGAATGGGGTAAAGTTTAGGACACTTCACAAAGGTTGGACTAGCCCTTGTGAAGCACCCGAACTCGTTTTGTCGGGACAAATTTCACATGAGGGAATCAACGGGAATCGAACCTAGACCTCATTGGTGAAAGGCGAGCGATTTTGCTCTGAGCCACGAGACAGCAAGGGGTTAGGAGACGCGACGTGAGGAACACGCGACAACTATTGAGACGAGTCGTGGATAGACTGCACACAATTAAGAAGAGAGAAATAGAGATATAAGGGACAGGAATTCTTGTCCGGGAATGGGCTCCGGTTTCAATCATGCATACACTGGAAACTGTGATTAACAAAATTTTCCTTTTATTACACAAATAATTATTTTACAAATGGATGGCCTTTAACGTTTACGTTAGCATTCATTCTGTTCCCTATCCTATGCTTAACTATATTTGGGGGGAAAAAACCTCGATACAAAATCAACGCTCTCGAAGGGCTAACTACCTTCCCTCCCTACGCTTCCCGCCCATCTACCCGTGACACTCCAACCTGAATAGCGTCTCCATCCGCTCACTCCTCCGCTGGCGAGCCGGCGCTGGGCGCCGCACTGCTGCGTTCTGGCCTCTTCGTACCGCCGGGGAGCCGGCGAAGGGGAAGGGAGTCCTGCGATGCCGCCCTGGTCGCTTGTTTCATCCGCTGCCTGTCGACGCGTCGTCCGCCGCCGGGCCCTTCGGGATATTCGTTGCCTTCGGCCGCGTTCGGGAGACCGGGGGCCCCTCCGCCACCGCTCTCGCCCCACTCTCGGCCCGTGCTTCTAACGTTTCTAAAACGTTGCTACTGCATTCGCCTGCGGATTTTAACTTCGGCAGTAATTATCGTCGACTGTTCACCTAATTTATCATTAGTCAGGTCGATTGCGGATATGTACTGTTTCGTTTTCTTCTCCTATTCCATTCACACCACGTGGATATCATTCACTGCAGGCTATACTCCACTACGATCTTATGGCCGCTTCGTCTTGTTTCACTCCTTAAACTGCACTTCCACACCTGTCACTCAATTTCCTTAACCAACACCTTCCCAGTTCTGTGGCGCAACACTTACGTGCATTCCTCTCTCCGAGTAACAGTCCGCATCGCTTCTCCCGTCTTCATCCGATGACTATCTTTCCGTCACCCTTCGCACGTCCGTACTCTATGAACTTTTCTCCGTCACTACCGCGCCTCGTGGCCGCTGTGGTGCTTCTCGCGAAACCGACTCCGGTTCCTCGCACCCGACTCCGTGGTGTGCTGGCCGCTGCCGCGCAGTTCAAATTCCTACATGCGCCAGAACGCATTGTTATCACGTGAGTGATAACAATTCGTTTCAATATATATTAAAAAACACCATTGAACTACTACTACTGTCTTCCTTACAGGCTGGCTGTTAATTAGTGCCGGTGATATTCCCCCTAAATAAAGATCTTTTTTTTAAAACGCCCACGTGGCCTTATAAGGGCCATAGATTTATTGTGTCTCCTATCTTATAAATAGTTGAATGAGGAATAAAAATTCAAAAAAACAACAAAGTTAACAACTTTTGAAAACTAGACATTTTTCGCTCCCGAATTATAGAAAACTTATTTGCATCGGTAACGAACTGCGGATTTTAATTTTGTTGTATTCCTAACAAAATGGTAACCCCCCCCCCAGCTCTTCTCCTACTGCTACTTAGCCAAAAGGCGAGTTCAACCAAACGTGAGCATAGTGAAACTTATATCAGTTATGCAGCAGAAAAGACTTTAGTTTGCACTTAACTTGTGTATCGATTTTAATTGTTTAATGTCATCAGGCAATGTGTTTGTAAAGTAACATGCATATATATTAACGTGCTGGTGCTGATAACACTATGCCACACAAGCGCCACACAGGTGCACTAGTAAGATCGTTTTCCAGAGCACGATTACATTACTTTCTCTTCTTACGAATTATTCGTTAGACGAGACAGTAACCACAATTTCGAAATCGTTAGACATATGTAGGTTAATCACACGGGTTGTGGTTAAATTGTATTTCAATTTAATGTCGAAATACGCATACTTTTACTTAAATTGGTTCATACAGATGCAACGATTGATTTGACATGACATACGTTTCATAAATCGAATAACAGAGTTGAAAAAATGTTTAAAAGATGCAATTTGGGAAACCAAAAACAAGTCACGGATCTGCATTGATTCTATGAATGAGTATAAGTACTTCAAATGATTTTCAATAAAGTTTCTACACTCTTCAATAGTAGTTTCTGCAACAACACATTCATAAAATTAAAATTCCTTTCTGGGGTTAGAACCCGGAATCTTCCGAAGTGAAGCGCTCCGTCCTGTACGCCTTAACCACCTTGGCCTTTGGAGCGAGTTGCGGACTGAAAACTTATAATATAGTCAAAACGTAATTGTATCAGCTTGATCATTAGGAAGCCGGTAATTGTCAATATGCGAAAAACAAGTCTTTTGGGCGACGAAGAAAGGCAGCGGTGAAGGGCTTACTTCAAATCCTATATCCGACTAACGACATTAGAACAATAAGTACTGCGAGAAAGTCTGTGCCATTCTAAAGCACCAATAGTTTTACTTATTTTTTTACCGTCGTTTATTATACATGTGGAGAAAATTTAAAGAAAAAAATTGGAGCAGTTTTTGAGAATTTTTTTGTAAATTTGAAGCATAAATTACGCAAAAGCGACTCGTTTTTCAGAACCTTTTTAAAGAGGGTCATTCCATATTAAATCAACACAGTCATTTTACATCACCATCTCAGATTCAGATGAAATTTGACACATAGGTAGTATAAATGGAGAATAAGAAAACTACAAATTTTGAGTAAAATATTTCCACCCGTTTCTGAAATACAGCCATGTAAAATTTTGCAAAATTGGGTTCCCGAAAATTTTTAAATTGATGTAGAACCTCACCAAATTAAGATAGAGAGCTGAAACAGGTGTCATTTTGCAGCTTTCTTTATGGCCTTGTATAAGATATACAACTCAATAGGGGTTGCGTTCAAAGAGTTTTTTAAATTTGAATGTAAAATTTTGATTTTGAGATTTTTCAAAATGCTCATCTTCAAAAAAATTGAAAAAATTCTAAAATAATCCTTGTATATTTCCAAACAGATGATGCAAGTTTAAAAATGGGACTGCAATGGGTTCATATGGTAATCTATTTAAAATGCACAATATTTACTTACTCTAGATTTTACTGATTTAAATGCATTTTATTTCAAATTATAAGCCCTAATATATACAAATTATTAATTTAGTGTTTATTATTGGCGAGTGTGTTGTGTTTTATTGTTATAATAATGATTATTATTATTATTATTAGACTGCGGAATGTTATGCAATTGCATATTGTTACTGACTGTGCATATCGAATGGGAATGTATATAACTTTACCTATCACCAAAAATAAAACAAATCAAGGTCACCTCCAGTTGATGAACCAGGAGCCTAAACATTTAAGCGAAATGAATTGTTCAGGAATGAACACCATCATTGAGCAGCATCAGTTGGTTATTTACCATCCTTCTTTATTACTTTCACAACAAGATTCTCTTCTCGATCAGAAAGTCTTCGGACGTTCTCCTCCGGGTTGCAGTTCAATCGCCTATTCATTGATGTAACATGAGATTATGTCACTCATTGTGCTTTTTTCATTAATGACATTTTGCAAACTTTTGGTCATCATTAACCCTTTGCATAATGGTAAATAACCAACTGATGCTGCTCAATGATGGTGTTCATTCCTGAACAATTCATTTCGCTTAAATGTTTAGGCTCCTGGTTCATCAACTGGAGGTGACCTTGATTTGTTTTATTTTTGGTGATAGGTAAAGTTATATACATTCCCATTCGATATGCACAGTCAGTAACAATATGCAATTGCATAACATTCCGCAGTCTAATAATAATAATAATAATCATTATTATAACAATAAAACACAACACACTCGCCAATAATAAACACTAAATTAATAATTTGTATATATTAGGGCTTATAATTTGAAATAAAATGCATTTAAATCAGTAAAATCTAGAGTAAGTAAATATTGTGCATTTTAAATAGATTACCATATGAACCATTGCAGTCCCATTTTTAAACTTGCATCATCTGTTTGGAAATATACAAGGATTATTTTAGAATTTTTTCAATTTTTTTGAAGATGAGCATTTTGAAAAATCTCAAAATCAAAAATTTTACATTCAAATTTGAAAAACTCTTTGAACGCAACCCCTATTGAGTTGTATATCTTATACAAGGCCATAAAGAAAGCTGCAAAATGACACTTGTTCAAGCTCTCTATCTTAATTTGGTGAGGTTCTACATCAATTTAAAAATTTTCGGGAACCCAATTTTGCAAAATTTTACATGGCTGTATTTCAGAAACGGGTGGAAATATTTTACTCAAAATTTGTAGTTTTCTTATTCTCCATTCATACTACCTATGTGTCAAATTTCATCTGAATCTAAAATGGTGAGATAAAATTTTAATTAAAACTGTGTTGATTTAATATGGAATGACCCAAGAGCTAATTTTGTACAACATACTTTGTCTGAAGTAAAAATCTTTAAAAATATTTTAAAGATTTTTCAAAATATTTTAAAGGTTTTTAAGGTTTAAAGTTTTTTAAGGTTTTAAAGTTTTTAAGGTTTAAAGATTTTAAAGGTTTTAAAAATATGTTTTTCCAATTTTCAAAATACCTAGTAATTCCTGGAAGTAGGACTAAGACCGTATTTTTATCGTTCTTCATTACATAAGTGGAGAAAATTCAACGAAAAAATTTTGAGCGATTTTTGAGAAATTTTTATTGTAAATTTGAAGCGTAATTTACGCAAAAACTACTCGTTTTTTTGAAAAAAATTGAATATTACCTAATTTAAAGTGCTACGTTTTTACAAACGACATTGTCTGAGGTGAAAATTTCTATCTTCAATATTGCAATTTTGAAATTATTTTTTGTAATTTTCGAAACATTGGGGATATCAACGAAAATAAACCTACACTATTCCCTTAATCGTCCTTCGTATTATTCAACAACAAAATTTAATAAAATAATGGAGCCATTTGCTTTTAACTTTGGAAATTTCCGACGGATTTCATGTAAAGTGTCCCCAAAAATTAAAATAACTGTTTCAAATTCCAGGAGCCTTGACATTAGTGAAAACGATTGGGGTATATCAATTTTGAAGAAAAGTGGCTGAACGGTATAGGCGCTAGCGTTGACCACAGACGGACAGACGGACAGACGGACGGACGTTTTGCCGTCAATCGATTTTACAGTATCAAGAAGGAACAAAACATGGATTTTGACTACACCACGAGATAGAGGTTTTTTTCGTTACCAGAGTTTTTCTGGCGAAAATTCACCATTTTCCGGCACACGACTACATAACTTTCTCTTCTTACGAAGTATTTGTAAGGCGAGAAAGTAAAAATTCATTTGGCGTTTGCATCAAAGGCAATACACACAATAAATTAGCGAATTGTAGAAAGCCCTATATCCCAGTTGTAAACAATGGAGTACAATGGTGAAAATTCTTATATAATTTGTATGTTTTAATCAGTTAATTTAGGTAACTGAAAAGTAGTGATTTTTCACATTCAATACTTCACAGTTGACCCGACGAATGTTCCACACTTATGTAAGTCAATTTTTATAAAAACTACTAATTCGTGAATAAATAGACGATGTGATGGTAGTATGAGTTCCGATCGAGACACGATGACGAGCGGACCTGCCTTCGTCTCGACCTCTGTCCCGTGCTGTTTGCTTATGGAAATAAGATTTGTGAATCTTGTGTCGCGCGTTCAAACTTTGACAAGTGATTAGAAAGATTACAAGATAGTTCTGTCTATTAACACGCTCAGCTGCCGCAAAGTAGAGTTGTGGTTTCGTTTCAGCACAGGGGAAACAACATCTGTCTCCCCCCAACCTGTAGCCTGAATCTGACCTAAAGATGACTTACGTTCATTGATATCTTGCCCCGCAAGGATTTAGCTGTTGTGATCGAGTCCCAAGATGGTTTAACAATCAAAGGATGGACTATATTTTAAAACTAGCAACTATCACTGACGCCAGCGATATGAGGTTTGTTTCGCAAATGTCTAATAATAGAATATGTGTGTTTCTAAGCAGTAAACAAGAGGCAGAAAACCTTACTGTAAACCACAGCACTGTAAACATTAAAGATCACGTAGTGAGTATTAGATTCCTTATCAATAAAATTAGAAAGGTTATTTTCCCAAACGTTTTTCCCTTAATACTCCACGACAATTGCAAACGAACTAACCAAAAGAAATATACAATTTCATTAAAATTTTAGTTCCTTAAAGTTGAAGTACCTGACACAGGCTTCTCACATTGACTGAGTTTTATGAGACACCTAATTGTAGCCCCTGAAGATGCAAACAAACTCCCTGAAACAGCAAAAGTGTTTCATTAGTGAACCAATTACAGAATTTTTTTTCTTACTTGACTATATGAACTGCCTCTTGTGCAAATCAACTGGTCATCTTGCTAGACAGTACCACACGAAGCCCCAGTTAGCTGAAGATACTGTACTCAATGAATAAAAGAGATGCCCTACAACCCAATCACTATATCATCCTTGTGAATCTGTTGAAACACACAACCAATCTGAAGAACCTACTCTCAACAACATACATTTTCGAAGTCTACAAAAAAGACCTTTACCTTCACTTTTCACCGCAGGTAGAAACAGAAACAAACAAATCTCCAAGTGATTATAATGAAATCTCAAACTCTGCCAAAAAGAAGAAGAAGAAACAAGATAAATTGAAGACAACACCATTTATGATAATGCTCACATCAAAACTGTGGGAGAGCTTATCAACTGTGGGAGAGCACCCATCAACAATACACTTGAAGACCTCAGGGCAATAACATGCTATGCCACAATACTTAAGTTTTGAGAAAACGGAGAGTAAAGGTTTGGACATTGCATTCTACACATAGGGATAAAGAAGATTAATTTATGAATATTTCTGCCATCTTGCAGCGAATCTTTAAAATAAAAACCCAACGTCTCGATATATCTATGGAGCGTCGAAATAAACTAATATTTTAATTTCATCAGAAATGTCACATAGCATGTTATTGCCCCTAAGGTCTTCAGTTACTAATAAGTAATAACCCAAAGTTCCCTCCTACTTATGAACAGGTTGTTTTCAGCTTGATATTGATCGTTCTTTTGACCCAAACAACCACGCAGTTATAGCCAAATATTTTACCATGAAGACATCTAAACAATTACTAAAATGCTAACTAAAATTTACCCCTACTCAGTGAAAGATCAATTAAAAGAATATTCACAAGGATCATTAATAAACTAAAGAGAAATAACCAATTATCAGAAGAGTCAGGAACTGATATACCGGCTTAGGTGGCTCATTGATATCACTGGAGTTCCTCTGACCGGGAGGTTCTAGGATTCGAGCCTGGACGGTAGCAGGATTTTCGACACTAACTAGATAGTGAGGTGGAATTCAGCCGCTATCTGTAAGAGAATTCTAATGCAGGGCTGTTCTGATCGGTAGTTTGCCGTGATTTCTCCTATCAACACCAGGCGAATGCCGGAGTAGTGCCCTAGCAAACGGGCCACGGACCGCGCACAATCTTTCCTTCCTCTTCCTTTTCCTATTCTCACTCCTTACTTGCACACATACATTCACTACATACATGTCGGGAGGGCAGTCGGGAATTTTGAGCTAGTCCTAGCTACCTGGCTAATGACCATAGCCGTTGATGCTCCCAGAGATACGAAATAATCAAATATCGAACATATGTCTGAATAAAACCACATTTTTAAATTTATTTTATGATGATTCCACAATGGGAAGTCAACGTATTCTATTGCAGATTAGAAATACTACAACTGTTGTGTGTAAACAATAAACCTGAAGTAATTTACATTCTAAAGACCACCTTTAAAGCCAACAGTGTAAGGGATATAAAGAGATGTGTGTTTAGAAAAACACCTACATCAAGTTTAACTAATGGAGATGTTGCAATCTATGTTAAAGATTACTTAACGACAAAAAACTTTGACATCCAGTCTAATATTGAGGTAGCTATTACAACCCTGCTCATATATCTGAGTTTTTGTAACATTTACTAATCTAGTAGCTACAACATTGATGCCAAAGTGATCCATAATCAAACAACTCTCAAAACTATTTGTGCTACTTGGAAATTTTAATTTCCAAAACACTTATGGCAAAAATTAATGTCTGGGGGCAAATGCATAGAAGCTGTTATTGACGCACATTATGTAACTACTAAATAATGGACAACAACACTTCTCAATTTAATGTGAGTAATAGTAGCCTTAGTGCTATTGATATTGCCTTATGTTCCACTACATTTGCACCAAAATGCAACTGAAAGAGGAAGGAAAATTACTTTCTTATTGTGTTTAGATCTTTTGCAAGTCACTATTAACTTGCGAAAGTTTAGAACTGAATATCTCATTATGTCCCGTAGTGTTTTAACACTCGTGTGACATTTAAAATCCTTATTAACCTTGAGATTGAATATGGCAGAATTTCTATAAAATGAAGTATTTCAGTCCAACTTATAAAAATATTGACGGTTTAGAAAAAGTAGTATCATATTTAAATTCATAACACCAATTAGCTTTCGACTCCTCTCCAACCTGGTAAAGAATTTGATTTCACAAGCCCGCTGAGATGCATACTGAGATGAAATTACCAAGATACGAATTTATGATAATGAAGATACTAAAAATACAGGATCTCAGAATGAGTTCCAAATGCGCAAAATATCAGTAGCAATATAATTTTCACGAATTCAGTGTGAATTGGCGACTAACAGTGTGTAACTGAAGTATACAGAAGCTGATGGTTATAACATTCTAATCTTGAAATATTTTGAAGTGAGGGAATGTGAAGGCACACTGCAATATGCCAAGTCTAAGGATGGTGCAAGATTTTTTTATGTAAATGCAACCCTACTTACTTGGATGCCATAGTGGCTGCCTACTATAACAACATAAATGAATGTTTAAAACGATAGAGATGTTTGAGCTCTACAAATGGCACAAACATAGACATCCGGAAATTTGGAAATATAAAGTGTTTTAGAAGTAGACTTCTCAATTGGTTGTAGTCAGAACACAAACATGATTTTCTTCATCATAAATTCTAGTGATGGAAGAAATTCTGAATTTTATCCAATTCGAATCGACAGAATTTCTTTATTTTTATATGATAAAAAAAATTTCAACCTTCTTAGAAGTAATTAATATCTTTCGTAGTATAGGTTTCAATTTCTAAAACTCATTCTGTGAAGAAAAAAAAACTAGTACTGCTACCAAAGCACAAACTTTCTCGTATTGTTTCTAAATGCTCTGCAATATTATACTACTACATAAACCAGCAAAAGTGTTTTCAACCAGCAATATTTTCACCCCGCTCTGAAACCCGAACTCAGATCCTCAGAGTTAACCTGCCGGTACTCATGCCATTACGCCACACAAGCGCCGTACGAGCCAACTCGGCCAGAGGCATAAAAAAGTAAATGCCCAATTCATGTAAAAAACCCTCAACAATCAAAATATTCGTTAGAAACTCCCAAATCCTCCAGTTCGTTTGGATCTATCACGGAATATCACCCCCCCGGATGGCTAAATCCGGCGTGAAAAATACTGTCGGCTAACGGGGTTTCCCGAACCAGATACCTCCCACCAAAGGTGCATCGCCCCAGCCAAGACAAGCTCTGTGCTCCCGACCGGTCGCCCGGCATGTGCGGTACTGTGGTGCATATAAGTGTGTGTGTGTGTGTGTGTGTGTGTGTGTGTGTGTATGTGTGTGTGTCAGTAACGCGTAGGATAGAACAAGGAGTGGGAAGAAAAGATTGCTCGCGGATCGTGACCCGTTTGGTAGAGTGCTGTCCCGGGATTTGGCTGGTGTTGATCCGAGAATCCACGAAAAGCTAAAGATCAAAGCCGCCGGCCGCTAGAATTCTCATCTACCCAGCGACAAAACTCGACCTAGCTATCTGGCTAGAGAAGAAAGTATTGCCATCGTCAGGACTCGAACCTCGGATCTCCGGGTCAGTGGCACTACAATGACATTAGTTGATGCCCTGAGCCACTTCTTCCGGTCAGGCGTTAAGGATATCTAAATCGGTTCCATGGGTAGTGTATATAATGTATTTATTTATTTATTTATTTACGTCAAAAACAGTTAAAAACTGTGTGTGACGAGCTATGGGGAGAAGAGAATTTTGTGCACGTTTCCATAATTCTGTGATCTCTACCCTAAACCATATTCTAGTCGAATTTTGAATACAGAAAAGAGAGGTTTTTTTAAGTTTAGTTTACAAAATATTCGCTCCTATATAATAAAATATATTTTCAAAGGTAAATTAGCTATAAACTCCTGCCCTGAACCCTCATGTTCTTCATGAAAGAATAATACTTTCTGCCGCGATAATAAGGAAAACGATAATTTTAATAACTATATTTCCCACTGAAATTCAGAAGACGTGCACAAATAATGAAGTTACATTTATGCCCAGAAGCAAAACAAGGGACCATCTCAGCATTTGCTCAAGGATCAGGGAAACTGGACGAAAAACCTGATCGAGATGGGGGCCATCAACCCAGAAACTGTGGTACAATACTTATTACAGGTTCTTTAGAATTATACAGTCCAAAAGGTAAATAATTACATTAACCATCATTGTTAAAATTAATGCTACTTTCCTTTTTGATGCTCGGTATAGTCTCGAATTGTATAGAAACAGTTATGCAGCAGAAAAGATTTTACTTGGGACTTAAACTTTTCTATCGAATTTAATCGTTTAATGTCTTCTGGCAAAGTGTTGTAGAGTAATGTAGTACATGAATTTTATGTGAATTTTTTGTAGTGAGCCGTTGATACTGCCCCCTGGTGAATATGATTACTATGTCGTGTGTTATACTTATAGACATCGGCGTTTGCTGAAAATATATTCCCGCCCTTAAGTAAGTCATTTTTCAGAAAAACTACTGATTCGTAAATCAGTAATGGCAAAATTCCTAGATTAATAAAGAGAGACTTACAAGAATCACGTGGGTGAGATTTGCCTATTATTCGTACAATTCTTTTTTGTAATCTGAAAGTCTGGGAGCTGTAAGATGTGTTTCCCCAGAATATTATGCCATATCTCAGGCGAGAATGAACATTGGCAAATATACACAACGAGCTGTACGAAGGCTGACGGAATTTGAAAGAATTCTGAACGCATAGCATAATGAACTTAATTTTGTGTTCAGTTCATTTAAGTGGGCATTCCATTTGAGGTTTGACTGAATTGATAGACCTAAAAATTTTGTTACTTTAACATCAGTCAATGGCACACCGTTTATTTTCAATGGGGTAGACAATTTTTTATTTGAAATGGAAAACTGCATTGAAACAGTTTTCTTTTCATTTACTATTAATTTGTTTAAATTTCATGTCGATACATTCATTAGTGCACTTCAATCAGTTCAAATATAAGCGCAGAACGGCAACAATTGATTTGATGTGACATACACTTTACAAATCGAACGAAAGGTGAAAAATTGTTTAAAAGTTGAAAATTCGAAAATCACAGACAGACACTTCCTTACTGGAAGTGTAATTTGTATTTGTGAATAGAAGAGATTCAAATGATTTTCAATCAATTTTCTGGAATTCTCAACAGTTTTCTGTGGCAGCACATAATTGTGACAAATAATTATACGTTATACAGAGTGTCCGGGGAGGAAACGTCGAAACTTCGAAAGTAAGCTCTTCAGACAATTCTAAGCATATTTTGTCTAATAAACTACGTGGATATTCCGAATGGTTGAGCCGCAATGAGCACTCAAAAGTTGGTTTGAAAAAAGTATTTCTAGACAAAAAATTGCCTTATGGAAGCATAGAAACACTCCAGAAACATGTAAATTGTTTATTATTTACAAAATAAATTAGTATATTTGCTCAGACAAAAAAATTAAGCGAGAAATAAAAAAGCAGTCGAATTGTGTAAATTGGGTGCTTTTTTATTTCTCTCTTAATTTTTCTTTCTGAACAAATACATTCATTTCTTTTGTAAATAAGAAACAATTTATCTCTTTCTAACATTTTTCTATGCTTCTATAATGCAAATTTTTGCCTAGAAATCAATTTTTCAAACCAACTTTTGAGTGCTTATTGCGGCACAACCATTCGGAATATCCTCGTAGTTTATTAGACAAAATATGCTTAGAATTGTCTGAAGAGCTTATTTTCAAAGTTTCGACGTTTCCTCCCCGGACAACCTGTATATTATATTAACGAATATATTATAGGTAACATAATATATTATAGGTATACATTAACGACTCCGACCACCTAAATAGGACAGGAATTCGCATTCTATAATAGCCAAAATTGCATCGTTGTTTCACTTCTAGCATTGGGCAGCCGAAAAATCGAGAAAATGAGAAAAAAAATTCTTTTGGGCGGCAAAGATGGCAGCTGGGAAGAGAATAAGACATAACACAAAAGCTAGTCGGGACTAAAGATATTCGAAAAGTAACTAGTGCGAGAAAGTTTTTTCATTCTACACCACCACTAGTCTATTTATTTATTTATTTACCATACATTGTTACATATGAGGCGAAACTTAAATGAAAAATTTCGTGCGGGTTTTGAGAAAAACATTTTTTTTTAGAAATTGCACAGATTCAGAATGCTCATTTTCACAAAAAATTCAACATGACTCTTTTCAAAGAGCTTATTTTTTACAACCGATTTTGTTTAAAGCAAAAATCGCTATCTACGATTTTGTAGTTTTCAAATGTCCACTGGAATTATCGAAAAAAAACGGAACAAAAGCCGAAAATTGGACTAACGCCATATTTATACTGTGCCTTGTTACATATGACGAGAAAATTGAAAGAAAAATTTGGGTATGTATTTTGAGAAAAAATTGCCTATATTTCGCCCCAAGTTACACGGAATCTACTCATATTTTCGAAAAATTGAATATGAACTTATTTAAAGATCCGTCTTTATGGAACAGATTTCATCGCGGGAAAAATATCTATCTTAAATATTATAGTTGTAGGAAGACACCATTCTCTTTAAAACAAATATTTATTTCTTAATCTAATATATACATTTCAGATGCCGTTTGGCTTAATCTAAATTCTACCCTACTATATTATTGCTATATGACTACTTTCTATACTGCTGCTACTATTTACAATATGTGTACTGCTGGATGTTATTTACGTACTGCCAATATTTTCTTATTTTCACTTCACTAACACTGGGGGCACACACTTTCTAGGCGAGGGCTCCAGATTGTCGTCTGCTGTTGCTGCAACTCTTTTCTGTTGTTGTTCCGCAGCTAGCTTCTTGTGGCGTGGAAGGGAGGGGGCGCCTCTGTGGACTCTTTCCCGCGCTGTTTGTACTCACGCGGTGCCAGGTGTACATAGCCAGTGTGCGTGTAGTTACACACCGCATTGCCATCAATGGTCTCAGTGTTTATTCTTTCTCTTAAAGCTTTTAGCTTGTGGCCGTTTGCAACTTTCTTTAGTGCGGCGTCACTACCCGCACACCATTCTCCCAGTGCCCTCCCAACAAGTGGGAACACTTCGGCGCTGGGGTAACCGACGGTAATGAGGTGGGTCTGGGTAGCTTCGTAATTTTGAAGCTTGTCTTCCAACTTGCTGTTAAGTTTGCCCTCTCGTGCGTCAGCCACCACGACGTCCACCATGAGTGCCATTCTGCCCCGCGCGAGTACGAGGTCAGGGCGTTTGCTGCCCACTACTGCCTGATTCTCTCGGAGCACCTGCCACCCCGTCGTAATAGCTGCATCTCTGTAAATGGCCCCGATGTTGTTATGTCGTGCATTCCATAGCGGCGACAGGTAGCGGCATTCTGTGGTAACGTGACCAATGTTATCGGCTGCTTGTTGCCCGTTGCTCCACATACATTTCATTCTACAACTTTTGGTCATGTTACCTGGGGAGTAGTTCAGGGCTGGGGAGGAATTGATCCTGGCCGGAAATAGGAACTTGTAGGTGGGAATTTTCATGTTCCGGTCAGACTGCAGGAAGTAAGTAGTTTCTTTCCCCAACCCCTTGAGAGCGCTTGCATATATGCCCTAAGCGGGCTGTTCCAGACGTTGGCAGTGCGCCCTGTGGAAGGCGTCACGCAGACGCCTCACCAGCGATAACCGGTCCTTGGCGCCCAGAGTCACGGTGTCCTCCCCTCCATTTCCCTCCTCCATGTCGACTCTCAGTTGGCTGGCGCCTGCATCGCTGCAGGCATCGACGGGGTCCTGGGGGGCGTCGCCGGCTCCGGTGGTGCTGCAGCTCGGTAGTGGAGATGTGAAGGTGCGGGGGTGATCCGTCACACTTGCGGCACCGCCCACACTCGCTCCGGAAGCTGGTGATTTCTCCAGGCCGGTGGCCTCGACAGGAGAGGGGGCGACGGGGACCGCTACTTCTCCCGGTTCTGTTGCGCTGCGCCTGGCAGAGCCCAGCGGGGTTTTGCCCTGTCATACGCGGGGAGGGGGAAAGTGTGGGGGAAGGTAATGCTAGGTGTGGTGTGCCTTCGGATTCTGTGAAACTCCATTTTATCTTTAGCTTCTTTGTAGCTCATGACCAAAAAGTGGATGGCCCGTAAGTACGCATAGTACGTTCATAATTTAAGTAGCGAGTAAGGGGGAGAGACACCACATCTTGCATCAACACAACATCAACACCGCATCAACACGAGAGACACCGCATCTTGGAATGCTGCCCAGAAGTGTACCTCCGCGCTCAAGCATTGAATATCTATCTCCGAGTCTTCTCTGTGGCCATATATGAATGATGTCGGGGCACGCTCGGGAAGTGAGAGGAATTCCTTCACGTTGGACCTTATTCCCGTATCCATAGTGTCTAATTATTTTTGGTATATCTTCCCATTCTCAGTGGGAAAATCATAGTCGACATTACGAACTGGCAGAAGGCATCAGCTTCTGCCAGTCGTAAAGACAGGAGTCCGCAATCTGGCCGGCTACTACCTCTTGCTCTCTTAGTCCGCTCCAGTCGGTTATTACATTGAGACCTACAGGGCAGCCAAGGTATCTTGTCGATTCATTAATATCTAGGCTTGCAATTATCTGTTCAACTATCCTATGTTAGCGTCCGCCCTTTTCTTCTTTATTATCGCCAGCGCGGCGCATTGAGTTGGCTTTATCTCTACATCTGTTTTGCGCAGAGTTTCTTGCACGGCGTGCACAGCACCCTGGAGTTCCTCTTTGCTATTTGCTAATATTGCTAGGTCATCAGCATAAGCCAGGATTGGAGTCGGAGTGCCAGAGGCGGCTGCCGCAGCCCTGATTGATGCATCAATTACCAATTAAAAAGCGCCCCAATTATTGGGCATCCATGCCTGATGCCTCTAGAAATCGGGATCAGGCCTGTTGGCCCTGGGCTGCCAGTACTACTGTACGTGTGTGTAGGTATCTTCAACACTTCTAATGAATTCTTTCCAAGCTCCCGCCGCTTTCAGGGAGTCCAGGAGCGCTCGATGGGGTACGGAACCAAATGCGTTTTTTAGATCTAGCAGGGCGATCGCTAGATCACGACTGCCTACTTTTGCTCCATCTATCTGGAGCTTTAGTATATAGTTGTGTTCTAGCATTCCATCAAACGGCCGGAACCCTTTTGTGCCGGGGGGAGAACTTCATTTCTTTCCATCCATGCACCGAGCCGGGCCGCCCATAGCCCGGTGAATAGCTTGTAGAGGGTTCTTTACGCGTTCTTAGCGCTTCTTTACGCTTGTAGCGTTCTTTACGCTATCCGAAGACAAGTTGGATCAAACAATTTGGTACCATTTTTGAAAAGAATTGAAAATGTGTTTGAGGCTTCATGTGAAGTACCCTCAAAATCAAAATATCCGTTTGAAAACTCCCATAGCCACAAGTTCGTTTAGATCAATTGACGAATGTCAATTTTGCAGAAAATCGCCTGACCGGACAGATAGACGGACAGACGGATGTTTTAGTGTCAATCAATTTTTCAGCATCAAGAACCAACAAAACATGGATTCTGGCTACACCACTAGATGGTATTATTCTAAATTTGGTAACAGAATTTATCCACTTTTTCGTTACGAGAGAACGGCAATAAAAGTCTTTTTTGTATACCATCATTATAAACGACCCTTTTCGATACCCCGAATCGTGCATAATCCAGTATTTTATCGCACGCTACATGACGTCATCGCCATTATTAAACGCGACATGACGTCATGACGAACTTCTACTGTTCACAGAAAGACAGATCTGTAGAACTGAACTTCGTTATAAGCAGAGATGTCAATTCCATCTTTAATTTTCAGCATAGTCTTCAATTTTGAATGACTGCACCACAAAGATGATGCCTTACATACTGCAGACATCAAAATAACATAAATTAGAAAATGAGAACTCGACACTAGTATTAATCATAAAAAGTATGATAAACTTACCAACTCAGATATATATGCCAGAACAACTGTCTCGCATATAATATTTACATTATTTGTTTCCATCCACTTCCTAAATTTTATATATTCCTTCTCATACACTGCACTCAACTTTTAGGTATTAAACTTTCTTCTGCCTTCGAGGCTTTTTCTAAAACTACCATTAGTAACGACGCCATCTTTCATTCGAATGCGCGCGTGAATCGGCTCTCCGCTGTCACAGTTGTGACGTCATAATACCAACGTCCATGTTGCCAACTATAAAACTTTACTTACACTTCTTACACTTACTTCGTTTCATTTATAACTTTATAATGATGTTATACAAAAAAAATAGCGTATGCAACTCGTTTATAATGTTCCTTTTTTGCACTCATAAGAAAATAGTCTATTACTAAACTCACTCCTTCGTCGTTCGTTTAGTAATAGACTATTTTCTTATTCGTGCAGAAAAGGTCAACATTATAAACTAATTGCATAAACTACTATTCTGGCGCAAATTCGCCGTTTTCCGACCACGATTACATAACTTTCTCTTCTTTCGAAGAACTTCGTAGGGCGAGAAAGTAAACTTAGATTTTGAAATAAGATTATGTTCAAGTTTTTGATAAAACGAGTGGTTTTCACGTAATTTTTACTTGAGGTAAGGGCAATTGATACTTTGGTTGTTGTTTTTTTTTTCAAAAACGGTTTCAAGTTGTTAATTTTTTTCTCAGATGGAATCAAAGGCGTTAAAAATGGCACAGGTTTCATTTTCTTTGAACTCTAATATTCGAAAATTGTAAAAGTTACTAATAATGTCTAGAACGTATGTGCTATTAAGCAACACTAGCTTTGCACCAGATGTGTCATCGAACCCTTACTTGGAAAACATTTTCACAAAGAAAAATTATTTTTGGCTCGGAAGTGGACACTCGAAAAGATTTATCTCCCGGAGAACTTCTCTAGTGAGCACTCGTAAACACTAGTAGACACATGGACAAGACATGAAATTTGTTTGCAAATATTTTCAGAAAAGATTATCTTCACGATCGCTTTTGTTATAAGTTTTCAAGAAAGTTCAATGGGAACAAAAACCCACTAGCTTAGGTAGGGATAATCAGTTCACCCATCCACATTGAAGTTGCGCGAAAGTGTGCCTTATTGATTGCAATGTACGTACTTGTAAATTAAGCGTTTTGTGATTTTCGCAATTGATTAAAATCATCCAGAGGAGCATTGACTATGAGGCGTTCACACCGAGCTGGTCCACTTGCGTCGGCAATGCGTTCTTCGTTGCTAACCGCCAGAGTTGTCCAGTCGACGAAGTCTTCAACATAGAACACATGTAGAGAAGAGAGTGGGATTTTACTTCCTCGCTTTCTTCGGGAATATGTTTGGAGTAGCTAGGAAATAAACGTGTTTCCTAATTCGATTCCTGGATTCGATCCTTGACGCTAGGGAGTGGGAGTGGGAGCCTTTGCGTCAAGGCAAAGAATGAATTACCAATAATCTCAACCAAAACCAGCATGTAACCGACAACAGTATCACAAAAAGTAGTACTTGAATAGATACAAAATTTGTACTGGCTTTTCTTCAGAATTTTTTCTGCGTCCTTGGAAAGTTTGATAAAATTTAATACAACACAAATGCAGAAAATAAATAATTTAAATAATATGTTGGTAGATGCACCACAATCATTTTTGTCTGTCTCTAAGAGCAGGTTGCTTCATAATCTGTTCTGCCACAGGGCCAGTAGCAGTGCAGCAGAATTGGTACCTATTAGAGATGAGTAGCAGTGTGTGAGATACAATTTTTTAATCTAATAGTAATGTACTGTAGAATAAAATGAGAGCAAATTACAGTATTTATTAAAATTTGAACCAATTACATTAAAAATGATAATTTTAAACACCAGTTTATATAAAAGTGATATTTTTCCTCTTTCACAAGGATTGGATATGAAGAGAGCACAGGCAACTAAATATTTTGCTAGTAGTTAACAGTCAACCCCAATAATGCTTCCCAATAATATTCCCTGTTAACGTTCTTGAATTTAAAATAGACAAAATAATTCCAGCAAAGCCACAAAACAATGGCTAATAACACTAATAAAAACATATTAAAATTATTTATATTGATAAATAAAAAAAATTCCGAAGCATTGATTCAGCTATAATAATTGTTAAATACGGTATATCTATCACCTGTTTCACCTGCTTGTTAAATGGAGTAAAGTAAAATGGAGCATGTTCCAAACACTTTGAATATTCTTAATTTAATTATATGCAAAAATCATCAAATTGTTACATGAAAAAGTCAATAATTCAAGACTCACAAGTCACAAAGCAGGTAAGGTACAATTATTTTCATAGCCAAAGAATTACTTGTTTTTGTGGAGAAAGTGCAAGTTACATGTGTGGTTTATAGGATACCTGTAAATGATAAAGCATTCTCTCATTGCATTAGGGTTGAGAACATCTAAGAGACTCATTTAAAAGGTAATTGATTGATTGGATAAAGAACATACCCTGCAGGATTCACTTATCTCTTTCATCAAAAGGTCTTAACATATGTAAACTTCATAAATTATTTTCAATTATAATGGTGAATCTAAGACCAACACAAAAATTTTTTCTGAGAGCAGGTTTTCTAAGAACTGGGCAGGGCAATGTCAGAAAATAGAAGAATGTCTTCAAAGATATTACTTTCAGAATGGATGCTTATCTCTCTTTCCTTCCTGACCTTCATAAATACCTCTCAAAATATTGAATGCTTTTCCATTAATTTAATGAATGCCTATAAGTAAAATACACAATGATAAATGCATAACAATAGAAAAAAGTAAAGGGTCTATTGCAGTTGAGAAGTTTTCTATGACTTTTGCATCTTTGAATTTTCTTTGGCACAAATTAATATTTGAAAACAAGAGATGAGTTTAATTAAAGTCAAAAACTTCAGAGAAATGATGAACATTTATTCTTTCTCTTTTTGCAGCAATGAGATAATAGGCCTAAACTGCCTTATGTGTCTTACTTTTTTTAATAACATTAAAAAAATGTAAAACATGAGAAATTAGTGTCATTTACATAATAAACATTTATTATATTTTTTATTGTTAATTTCCAAACCACTTTGATACATTGTGGAATATACAGTTCAATAGAAATTTGACTTACATTTTTAAAATGATGATTGTCAAATTCAGTGAACAATGTTACTTATTAGTGCTACGTACAAAGGGCTAAGTTCCAGATAGTCCTACGCCACATTTAACAACAAAAATGAACTGATGCTTTTAACACTGTCACCATGTTCAGTATTACACTTTGTATGAGAATTATGGTTCTTGTATAAAAATGACACTGTACTATGGAGATATTTCTTTTTAACTCTGTGACAAAGAATATCAGATTGAAATCTTTGCCATCTTATTTCTCACAATGAACACAACACGAACACAACACAACACAAACTGACAGCAAAAAAAGGAGTTAGAATGTATCTTTTGTGCCTCTGATTCAATGCCAATTTGTATTATTACTATTAATTTGAATTTATATAGTAATCTTTATGTTAACTAAATGATTCCTTCAAATAATTTGACTGAAAAAGTGAAGGAAAAAGAAAAATACTACTACACATACTTTCTTGTACTTATTTGCAGGAACAATACAGTTTTAATTTGGAGAGGTAAATTCTTGGACATGGTTTATCTTTTAATGTAAAATATTTGTTGGTTCTAACACTTTTCTTCTTTTTTAAATATAGTTTTTATTATGCACCCTTCTTCAGCATAATAATGCCTTCCAAGGGATCAAAATACATAATTAGTACAATTTAAAATTAAAAATAGTCCTAAAGCAGTGCTTGAAATACAAAAAGAAAAGAAAAAAAATAAAATAAAATAAAAGAAGGAAAAGAAAAGAAATAAGAAAAAAAGAAAGAAAGAAAGAAAAACAGAAACTAGAAACTAAGGACATCCAGAAAGGATCCTTCAAAAAATGTTACAATAAAGTGAAAAACAAAGAAGTATAGTTAGTATAGAAGTATAGAACCTTATTTAGTAGACCCACATTTTAAGGTAAACTTTCTTTAAGGTTAAATATTTCTTTGGACATTTCTTTGCACTCACCAACCTTCTCTTTGGACATAAAGAGAAAGTAAATCATATATTTAAAATTAGTGCTTTCTGCTATTGAAATTGTCAATCTTCCATTTAGTGTAAACCTTCATTTAAGGAAAAAAGCCTCAAGAATATCTCTAAATAGGGATTTCATTCTAGTTGAAGGTATTACTTAGCTAATTAAGAAGGATGTAAAAGGTCATTAGAATAAAGTTTGAATATACAAAAAATCATTTGCAGATTAACCAAGATTGCTGAAGTGAGGTACCTCCCAAGATATAATAGAGGAAAAATTAGATGAAAGATAACACTGGCCTACATCGTTTTTTGCTGACTTTAAGCTAATAGCTGATCTTTGTTAATTTGAGTGTTCTGAATCCAGAAATCATATACATTTTTCACCATCACGTCAGGTTTTTTCACAAATGACAATTTCATATGTTTTCAACTGTTGCAGTTGCCTGTATTAATTAATGTTGTTTCGATCGATAATTTAATACTATTTTGCACAACCACATTGGTTTGTTTCAGGAAATAGAAAAGATATAAATGTTTTTGTGTTGTTTTAAAAATATCAACTTAATGTATTTTTATTTGTTATAGATTGAGATGAAAAATGGCTGAAATTCATAGAAAGTATAAAAATGATTCTCTATTTTCCAGACATCTATATCCCTATATCTTGCAGTTAGACCTTATGAAACACACATTTCCAAACATTTTCAACTCTTAGTGTTAGTTCCAGTTTCAGTGACGAATCCTGCATTTTGTCAAAACCAGATAGTGACGACAACTTCGAGGCACGTTATATGCAAGTCATTCACTCAAGGTGAATTAAATGACCTTGTTCATGAACTTGATATGCTTAAAGCATTATCAGGATTACTGGGCTCCAGACTAAAGGAGAGGAATATGTTAGCTCCCGGAACTACCATTATATATCAACACAGAGAGAAGAACCTGGTAAAATATTTTGAGATGGATGAACAGCTCGTGTATTGCATTGATTTCAAATGTCTCATTGAAGCTACAGGGTGCGAGTACCTTGCAGAGGAATGGAAGTTATTCATTGACAGCTGGAAGATGAAGTTTAAAGGGTGTGTTGTTGAATAACGGCAAACCATTAGCTCACTCAGTGAATTTGAAGGAAACTTATGAAACAATCAGAATACTTCTCCATAAAATAAAATACTCTGATCACTGTTGAACTATTTGTAGTGACCTTAAGGTAATATCAATACTACTAGGTCAACATGAAATATCCATGCAGAGAAAGGACAGCATTAGGGACAGCCATGCAGAGAAAGAACACTGGATAAAAAAAGAATGGCCTGTAAGGGAGACATTTAACGTTGGTGACAAGAATATAAACCATGAGCCTCGTCTTGATCACAATGAAATTCTACTACCTTCACTGATTTGAACTTAGGCCTTATGCAGCAGTGTGTGAAGGCTCTGGATAAAGATGGTGCTTGCTTCAAATATATCTGCTCTATATTTCCATCACTGACACATGAGAAGTTGAAAGCTAGTATTTTTGATGGCCCTCAAATACAGCTTCTTTTGAAAGATGAAGCATTTTTGGAAACAATGAGAACATTAGAGAAAGATGCTTGGTGTGCTTTTGTAATGTTGCAACAAACGTTTTTGGCAATACAGGGGCAGACAACTACAAGGTTATAGTTGAAACTTTGTTGTTAGCATATCAGAGGATAGGAGCAAACATGAGTGTCAAGGTGCATTTTCTACACATCCACTAAAATGTAGTTCTCTCAAATTGTGGTGCACTAAGTGAAGAACAGAGTGAGCGCTTCCAGCAATGTAGAAAAATAATTGAAGAAAGATACCGAGGTAGATTGAAAACAAATGTGATAGCAGATTACTATTGGTGCTTTCAATATGACATCCTTGATTCCAGTTATTCCAGAAATCAAAAGAGCCCAAGTTTCTTCAACATGAAAATGCTTAGTGTTTTTTTAATTTGTGCTTGTTGCTATTTAATTATAAGACCAGACTAAAACATCACTTTAAAAACTATTTATAAACCACTATTTTACTCTCTTGCATGAATAAATCGAAGTGCTACTTAGTAAGATCCTGCTGCAACACATTAAAATGATAATTTTTTAAGTGTATTTTGTGAAAAATTGTGACGTGCTGGAAAATTTCTGACAACATATTTATAATCAGTGACCTCAAATTATACAAAATTAGTTCAAACATCCAAGTCAGCAGAAAAATTTTTTCCTATGTAAACCAGTGTAATGAATACAAATTTGAAGAGGTTCTATTGAAAATTCTTTTAAAAATTTGCTCATTTTTGATGAACCATGAGGCCTTTAAAATCTGATATAGGAATTTATTTTGAATTAATTTTAAAGATAAGTTTTAGCAGGAACTCTCTATACTGGGCAAGTATTTACTGAAGGTCAAATTGTATAGTATCTGTGAATCTGAATGAACGTACAAATAATTTCTATACATCCTTTATTGAAACTGCTTTACAGCAGGCACTCCCTCCAATTTAATCACAGACATGCAGCAGTTAAGCAAAGTTTTAGACAAAGATCTGAACCATCACCATACTTGAATACAGGTGGACATGCGGTTAGGTGTGTATGTTTAGCGATCTCAGCTAAATCAATATCTAGCTATCAGGAATTCCAAAACTTGCTTACATGTTTTGTTTAGGATGTTATATCTGTTGAGAATATAAAATTCATAATGTAAGACATTTGAGCTAAGAAAAAAAGTTGAAGTTGACTGATTTTTGTGTTAAAGGATCCCCCAACATAGTATGTATATTTGATATATGAAATAGCTATGCATTACGTTCTAAATTCTGTTCTCAGTGGGCATTGTTTGCACAACAATTTGCACTGTTTAACTATCAATAATTACAGCCTAAGATAGAATTTTCATTTTGCTCTGAGAAAAACGTGTAAATTAAAATATTTTTTATGTTTTGGAGAACGATTTAGAAACAACATTATCATTATATACTATTGACATTAACAGTAATTATTTCTCAAAGCAGTAACAGTAACAGTATTATTTCTCAAAATGTAAAAATATTCAGTCATTAGTGGTAACACTAGGCAACCAAAAAAAATTATTTATTTTTTTGTCTCAGAAAGAAAAATGCGTTATTATGATAGTATTTTTTTCTCCTGAATTCAAATATGAATATCAGTTTTTGCCTACCACCCAAGATTTTTGAGAGACAGGCATTTATAATTTCAAAAGTTTTAATACTTTTTGCATTCTTAACTACACAATATTCAAATATTCTGACTGACCCAGAAAGTAAGAAATGACTATTTTCTGCTATATTTGACTTGCAGAGTATCCCTCTTAATGGTCCAACAAGAATCGGCAGCATAATAAGATTCCATTTGCCTTGACATTTTTTCCACAGCTAAAATCTTGTGATGAAAGTATTCCCCATCTAGATGTAATGGAGGTAGTTACAAATTCTTAGGATTACATAATGAGTAATGTTTTATATTCTTTGTCCAGGAAAGAGTGATTTGTGTTTAGTCCATTCTTTTTTAATGTAATGTTTTTTTTGTCCTTCCTGCCCTATTCACACAAAAAGCAACAGTGTTTTGTGTAACAAAGTTGCAGACCAAGTTGCAAACCAAGACCACAAATATTCCACTCATACACTGCATATTGAAGCTTTTCCAATATAAGTTCAAAGATTTCATATGTTTTTTTCATACTAGCAGAGTGCACCACAGGTACTGACAGGATTTATTGCCATTACGTAGAGGTATGTCTTTTAAATTCATTCCAACAGAATGAAGAAGAACCATTCTGTTGGAAATGTTCATTTCAAAGTGTCTCCTTAAGAGAAGAAGTGTCATTACAAAACACTGAGACACTTTCTTCAGAAAATAGTCTTAAAATTCAAAATGATGATTACGATAAGTACATATCTTTGTATTCTATTAAAGAAGATTCAATTCTTTTAGCCGGGAACCAAGCATTGCAAGCTGTTTTTTAAATTATTTTAAATTTTATATGAGATCTTTGAGATCTCCCTTAGTCAATAAATGAGGCTCAGATGAACAGCTTGGTTCAAAATTTATATCACCAGAAGAATCTGTTTCTTTTTCTTCCATACTTCTATGAGAATCTGAACTCTCTAAATCTAATGTCACATGCTCTTGAGCTTTGGTATGAGCAATTCTTCTAAGTGTGGATCTGGTCTTATCGCAGATTTGACCAGATCAGGATACACCATTGTATATTTTGATTTTGATGTAATTCCTCTAGTGTTTGTTAAGCAGAAATAGCAGTCAGAGGAGTGATCTTTGGGCTCCCTCCAAATCATAGTGATAGCAAATAGCATGTCGCGGGTGCCACTTTTCCATGCAGTGAGATGCCTAGAACACAATAAACAACAGATATGTGGAAAGGAGGGGTGCAGCATCTTGTTTGGTCCCCCACCTAACACCTAAAATAAAGTTCATAACCCTTTTTCACTAATGGAGTAAGGTTTTGTTTTTTGGAACTTGAGCGTCACTTCACACATACATAACTAAAATTGTTTTGATTATTTAAACAAAATCTAGGCATTTAACTAATGAAAAACTAACAACTAATTAAAATAAATAAATAAATAGATAAATAAATATGTAAATATGAAATAAAGGTACACACAAACCACTCACAATAACATGTTCACTGTTTCACTACTATCACACAACTGGCGTAGTTCTGATGCTACTCTACTAGTATGCTACTCTAGATAATGTTTGTACATGTCTACACATGTCTGAAGTCAGAGTCATGCAAATGGATGGAAAAATGTTTATAAATATTTAAACAATTAAAATAAAAAACTGTGTGTGATGGAGAAATTCTGAATACATATTTGAAAACCAGATAAAAAACTGCATTAGGTACACCTCTTGATACTCGTGAGGCAAAAATTGTGTTGGCCAGTGTAATTTATTAAATTCTCATAATATTAAAATTTAGGCTAAATAGAAATATTTGTTCCCATTGCTGTGAGTGAAGTTTTTGTTGATTTTTTCTGGATATCGAAAATAGCAAATTTATTACACATAAAATATTCTCAACAAATGGATTTTTCAGCTTATTATTTGGTTGATGATGTTCTATTCATTGGATGTGATAATGGTCAAATTTGTTTTCTGCAAAATTGAAATTTTTACTCTGCCAATTTGAACTCCATTAACTCACATGTCCTCACAATAGAAAGGAGTATAATACAATAATTTTGGAGTAGGATGTTTGAATCATAAGTTTCTATTTTGTTTCATTTCTTCCATCTTGCTATGATGGTCAGAATGTATGATGATGTATTTGTAGATATAGTTTATATTAAAGGTATTTATATTGAATTTAAGATCAATATAAGCTCCAAAATAAGTTACAATAAATGTAAAGGCAATGGTTTAATGCGTTGTTCATAATATATCCTAAATGAAGTAATTATTATATATTATTACTTTTCATTAATTATCACATTTCTTCAGGATACTGATACTGACTTCCACGTTGAAAAACTCATTTTCATTCTGGCATAAGCATTAATTTGCACATTGGTGTGGATAGATGGGAGAATCAAAATGGGAGACAGAAAGAGGAATCTGCCCTGAGTAGCATGGTTTTGAGGTGGTCGTTAATCTTGTTTACTAGAAACATGTGTATGATAAATAGATCTGAGTAAATTGATTCTACCTCCATTCATGAATGTGTAATTTTGGGAAGATACCTGTTTTTACCTGATACTTTACTGTGAGGGAGAAGAGTAGCAGACTGAAAATTTCCCTTGGTACAAGGTTTAGTTACACTATTTCAACTTATTAGCCAAAAGGTAACTAATTTGCCGTTGCAAATAGTTTTTATTATTTCATTTATTTTATTATCATTTTATTCACAGGAACAAATATTTTCATACCAATTCTTGCCAAAAACATTCATTGCTACCTGTATTCATAATTCAATTTAATGTGCATACGAGTTACGACAGATCCCAGAGCTCAAGAAACTGTGCCCAGATTGAACTACTCCCCTATATGTCAACTCACACAGCTTTTAATTGTTTTTTTGACATTAAAGAAATAAATAAATAAGATTATCAGAACAAGTACAAATAGCTTGGTTGTATAATCAAGCAAGTCAATTTATAATTGATTAAAATATTAACAATAAAGATATCACTTTTGATTTCTGGAAAAATCACATAACAAATTGCAAATTTCCTTTATTGCTCTCTCTGACGTGAAAAATAGTGTGGGAGGGAACAAATGCGTTTTTGATATAAAAACCTTAAGTGGTGAAGTTGTCAATCTTATCAATCCTAAAATTTCTTCTAAATTTATATATATGCTTAATTGTCTGAGTCACATTTTGAAGTTCTAAAAGTGTGTGAAAATAATAATTTAGTTGAAATGCTGAATTAATTGATGTCATTTATTTTTAATATTTGTTTGTTTGTTTTTTAATGTGAAATACTATTTGACTTATAACAATTTTTATGACAACATTCAACATGCTTCAAAACAGCACAAGATATGGTCAAAATAATCAAAATATGCTGTGCTTTGAGAGCGTAGCAGTAGAAACTTAGTCTGATTTATGTTACATAGATATATTTATTTTGTTTGCACTGCCTTTTTGCAATAAAATGCTAATTACAATTCAAACTCCTGCCTATAATAAAGATCAAAAGGTGAAATATTAATGATCTATTTTGAATAATTTATGAAGGTTAATAACTATACAGTGTAAATGATCATGCAGTTGAACAGTATTGTTGGATTAAAGTATAGAGTGAATTCAGTTGCCCCCATGTCAATGTCTGCTTAGATTCTAAATCACCTACATTACCCAATTATCATGGTAAGGTCCTCAATAAAACACCTTATTAGCTCAAGAGTTCATTGGAAATATTTACTCAAAAGCAAGTACATTTAGTCTTAAATTTTCTACTCACTTAAAATGTAATCATTTTTAAAATGGTGACAGGTGAGGGAACGGGTGAGATCTTTGTGGGACACAAGTTTTGAGGAGATAGTTGGGGAAATGTTGAGGGACTTTTGTTGACATATAGGGAAATGAAGGAGGATTGGTTGAGAACGGTAGGTACAGGTAGAGCTCAAATGATGTTTCTTAAGCAGTACCATAAACCACGGTGAATAGGGACAGATTACACATTTTTCTAATAATAAAACTAGTAATACAAAATGTCATAAATATTTTATTCACGAAAATGAAAGAAGGCTTAATCATTTATCTTTGGCAGGGACCGAATACCGAAATAATAGCAGTAAAGGTATTTATACCATATAGAAATACCTTTACCTCTATTATAGCTTTATTCAAAATACCTTAATACCGGTATAAGACGTCAAATACCGGTATTTTTAGAGGTATTTTACCTTTATTCGACGTCTATACCGGTAAAATATCTCTAAATAGAGGTATTTTACCGGTATTTTCATGAGAAAATACCGGTATTTCAGTAGAATCATACAGGTTTATCGAAGGGAAATATCATCGAAGGGAAACAATCTGACTTTTTACGCTGAGATGGCTCAGAGGAACAATTATAGACTCCGCAGAGTTTCTGACCGGGGGTCCTAGGGTTCGAGCCTCAACAGTGGCATATTTTCGTCGTGGGGGTGCAAACGCGCGCGTGGGAGCGCGAACGCGCGCGTGGGAGCGCGAACGCGCGCGAGGGGCCGCGAACGCGCGCGAGGGGGCGCGAACGCACGTGTGGGGGCGCAAACGCGCGTGTGGGGGCGCGAAGGCGCGTGTGGAGGCGCGAACGCGCGCGTGGGGTCGCGCGCGCGTGTAAGGGAACGAACGCGCGTGTCGGGGCGCAAACGCGCGCGTTAGGGCGTGAACGCGCGTGTGGGGTCGCGCGCGCGTGTAAGGGCGCGAACGCGCGTGTGTGTGGGGGGGGGGAACGCGCGTGTGGAAGCGCGAACGCAACACTATTTCCATTGAAAATACCGGTATAACCTTTATGGACGTCCATACCGGTATGGACGTCCTATAAAGGTATTTTACCGGTATAAAAGAATAAAGGTATTTTATATCGGTATGAAAAAATACCGGTATTTTACCGGTATTTTTACCGGTATTCAATACCTTTTCGGTCCCTGATCTTTGGAACCTAATATAATTTTGATACCATTATATAATGACCCACAATTGTTGATTAAAAAGTGTCCCTATTCATCCCAAGGATGGGGTCAATAGGGACAGTCATTAAGAAAAAGTTCAAAATCCTACCAGACACTGGGGGTCAATAGGAATACAAAATTACTCTGAAAAACATAAAATATATAAAAACAAAATAATCTAATGCATTTCTCTTCATTAAATATGTATCTTCTTCATCTTACTGTTGGAAAATTATCAACAATTGGCTTCAATTCTCCAAAATATATTCAATGTCCTGTGGAGTGACTTTAGCTTTTTTCTGTGTCAGATTTTGATAAATCCAAAAGTAATTTTATCCGTATGCCTGTTTATGAATGATAGAGCCCAATCTGACCATGGAAGATTGTTATTGAACTGCTTTATTACTTTTCCCTCCCAGTCTAAATGATATTTAACAAAACTCTGCAAATCAAATGTACTTGAAGATTACCCAGCCAGTTTATTACAAACCAAAAACTAATTAGTTTTGGTTGAATAGTGGACTTAAGTTCACCAGCTGCAGTCTTCTTCTCATCTAATAGCTCATTTTTAAAGAAAATTTTATTTGTTTTCAAAATAATATTTATTTCATTTGATCAAGTCACTTAATATACAGAAAGTGGATCACACTTCGATGGTCTGTTAATTCTGTTCAAATTTTCAGGATCCTTCTAATTATAGATAATCACTTCTTATTAACTGATACTGTATGGAATTTGTAGGGACAGTTGGTTAAAAAGCAAATAAGGAACATACTTAGATGGGGAGGAGGGATATTTAAGAATAAGAATTACTTTACAATGGAAAAAGAAGAAAAGAATTCTATCAATTTCCTAGATGTTCCAGTCACACATACTTATGACAATGTTTCCACCAATTGATACAAGAAGGAGAGTTCAGCCAATCGCATGCTAAATTCAGATTTCAGATGTCTTGGAGAATGGATTGAAAGAAGTGTATTTGATCATACATATAAATCCGAATCCATCTGTATAGATCATAGCTCTTTGATATGAAATGACTCTTGGCATTTGGAAAGGTCACAAGACAAGTAAATTTAAGTATTGTGAATCCAAATAGGACAAGAAGCCTATCAGATCATCTCATCTGAAAGGAGTACACAAAACACACAAAGATCAGTGTTGAGGTCTTATGTGGGAATGCACTGTAAGAGAAGAGGACCATGGAATTGTTGAAGGTTTTCAAGGACAAGAACAGTGCTGAATTTACGATTAAGCTAAATAAGCTAAAACTTGGGGCCTCACAGTCCAATGGGTGTCCAAAATTAATTAAATAAAATTGCAAATTTGCAAAAAAAATATATGAAAATATACTTAAACAAATTTATAATTAGTTCCAGTAAATAAATTAAAATTAAATAAATTTGACAAACACGGTTGCAGTTAAAATCATAATTATTCTATAACTGGCATATTCATTCTATCTATTCCCATCTCATCTCAATCATTCTTATCTATTACATTTTGACCTTGTCGAGGGGATGACAAAATCTGTCACACCAAAATCTGTCTGCTGATTCAAATGGTATTTTTTCATGTATACAAAGTTTGGCTTATTCAAGCACAAAAATTTTAAAATCATAAAAATGGGATAGGCAATTCAGCCCACATAAGTGTGTACTTTATTTAGTAAACTGAAAAGAGTTAAAATGAGTGTTGAGTTACTATGAGATAAGACAAATGTTCAGTGAAACTGACGAACTCCGAGGATTATCTTTTGCAAATATTATTTCTGATTTTATGAACAAAAAATTGCATAAACAGCATTTTTAGTCAGTTTTTGTCAGTTATAAGGTTGATATTAGAGTGCAGCTTGTTTGACATACAGATGTTATATTACCTTATGTTACATAAAAAATAAATTACATGTTAAAAAACTGTCCTTGTACACAGAGACAGATTTAGGTGGGAGCAGAAGATGTGGTCTACCCTTTTACCATCATAGGTGTGATTCCATCAATACAATGTTAATTTTCATGTTTCAATTTGCTGATTTCAATGATATAATACTGTAATTAATTTCAACATTTTTTGACTTATTTTACATTATTTTCAAAGTAAACAGTGCTATTTCATTAAATAAGATACATTTTCTTTATAAACAGAGGCACACAAAGGATTTTCCTTGAGGTAAAAGACAGGAGGGCTGTAAGTAATGTCCAGCTGCCTTGATATTTCTTATAAAGGAGTTTTCAAACATGCTGAATATAAAATGTATTTTTATTTGTTAAAATGAATACTTATAATGTAAGCAATTGATATCTTGATTGACTTTTGTTAGTATTATATATTCGTAAAAGCCAGTATATTTTTGATTAAACCAAAGTTCATTAGGTATGTTACCATTGATTCCTCTTAAGATGGGCAGTGAGTTATTACATGCAGGGGCACCAAGTGGGTGAGGCAGTTAGGGAAACTTTCCCCAGTTCCCCATTTACGTGTGACCCCGAAAATTTATACAAAATGTACGTTCTTCAATATACTTTTTGAACAAAGAAATAACCAGTGGTGCTACAGAATAACACACACTTTCCCATATTAGTTTTCTATTTCCTTCGGTCTCGGCTAGCTATTCGCACTTGCTACGTACTCTTGCCAGCTGCCATCTAACGCCTCCCAAAGTACATTTTTTTGACATTTTCTGAATTTTTCTGTTTCCCAACAGTAGAACGGAAATATTATTTTAAGAATATTCAAACCTCGACCTAAATGCCAATTTTCTTTGAAACATTTGGAGCCGTTTTTAAGAAAACAGCATTTAAGCGCTACTGTAAATTCGACATTTGAAACTCTTTTTCACAGAAAATTTTTGATTTTTCGAAAAACTTTGATAGAAGTAATTTGAAGCACTTTCACTCACAAAAACAATAGTGTTAACAAATTTCTGGAAATGTGCATATTAACTGTGTGAGACATCTTTCAAAAAAATTACATTTCTGTAATTTTTAAAAAACAATGCTCTAAAATGAGTTTTACGTCATATCAAAGAGTGCAATTCCGTTCGAAAAGTTCGAAGACAAATTTGGAAACATTTATGAGAAAATGTTTAGCGTTTCTGAAAATGCGGAATTTTGAGCTCATTTCTACTGAAAACGGTTGAGTTTTTGAGAAAGTTAATAAGACATTATTTACAGCACATGTACTCATAAATGCAATAATTTGAACAAATCGCTTCTAATGTAAATATTAACGATGCGAGAGACAAAAAATTATATTTTTTTTAATTTTTGAAAAAACGAAAGGATAGAGCAATTGAGTGTCATCTCATAGAGTACATTTAGCACTATCCTTACCAAAAGTTTACAGAAAAAATTCGGAGCCGTTTTTGAGAAAATCTTGTTTTTGTTATTTTTTAAATTGCACATATTGCACGCAATTTTCGCAAAAAATACTAAAATTTTCAAAAAAATGTACATAACCTTAATGAAAGAACTCTCTATGAAGAACAAATTCTATTGGAAAGAAAAACCTCTGTCTTCGATTTTGTAGTTGTAGGAAGACGCCGAAAAAAATTCAAAATTTTGAAATTTTCGAAAATTCAGAGTTAACCGTGAAAATCGGACCTATGCCACCTTTATAAGTGTATTTTACTCTAAATTTATAGAAAAAATTTGGAGCCGTTTTTAAGAAAATTTAGAAAATGTCCGTGGGGATTCATATGAAGTACCCCCAAATTTTGAAGGAAGTTTTTCAAAATCGCAGCGTCTCGACTCGAGCTACATCGAATGAGAAATATCCATTTTGGAAAAAATCCTTCCTATGGTTTAGGCGGTTGTTGTGTTCACAGGCGGACAGAAACAGATGAACGGACGGACGGACTTTTTGAAAAAAAACAACCTTTTTTCGGTATCAGGGGATCCAAAAAAGTGAGTTTCCGTTGAAATATCGAAATCGATTTTCCGCAGCATTACAGAAATTTCCATATAGGGGGAGAGTTAGGTTAAGTGGTCCATGCTTTTAAATGTTGATGGGAAGTGTTTCCTGCCTTTACCACTGGATGACATTCGTAGGATGGCAGAGCTGATAATCTAAGCCACAAAGTTGCAGGCCTTGATTTGTTCAGTACAAAAAGGAATTTTTATTCTGAAAGGTCCGAAGTTTTTTCTACCACTCATCTGCTTTGCATTTTTTTATTGCGATTGATTAACAAGTACAAGAAGAATATTCACACCTAATTAATTGTTAGTATTTCTGCTTTATAATAGTGTGTTTTGTTTTTAATAATACGTCACCGCTTGTGTGTTTTCGGGCATATAAAGAAAATATGTACTGTGGGATTAAGTGGACCGGTCCAGTTAAAAAATATATATATATATATATATATATATATATATATATATATATATATATATATATATATATTTTCGGAAGTAGAATTTGTAGATTTGCAATTATTAAATCCGGAATGTTATATAATTTATTCGTCTGCCGCTATTTTATTAATTTAATTCATTACCACGGTTATTTCCAAGTTTTAATTTTAGATGCCACGTTTTGGGAAATGGCGCGCGGTCCGTGGCCCGTTTTCTCATTTATGAGTGAAAAAGGTTATGACAATGTGTAGAAAAATGAAGGAATTTCGTAAGAAGAAAAAGTTATGTAATCGTGCGCAGGAGAACGGCGAATTTTTGAATTTCTTACACCAAAACGCAAATACTTTCCCGAATTTTCCGAAACGCGAATATTCCCTGATCGACGAATACGCAATCGACTACGCACCGAAATCTCTCACCCAACAAACCAAACATAAGGAGTTCTGCAAGTCAATAAAAAGATGTTTCACGCTCGTCTCCGATTAGCTCATTCCCTGTGCAGCTGCGCAGTTGACAGTTTGAGACATCGCCACGGCGCGTCATCTAGGCAATCCCGGCGAGGAAAGTGATAAATTAGGCAAAAGTCTACTGTCGGAAAAGCGAATCTTACATAATAAACCCCAGGCTTGAGCCCTAAGAAAGTAAAAAGTAATTTCGAGTTTTCTTAAGTGTGTGTAGGGGGGGGTGTCAAATCGAATCTTGATAATATACTAGGCTATTTTACTTATGTAAGTGAATAAAATCATATGCTTGTAGTTACTCTCATAATGTAAAAATACTTGATTTTCCCGAATAGTAAAAGTGCCTAAATTAATCGGTTTGTTATCAGTTTTAGATATCAGAAACATAAATTTTCGTGTATAATGATTTTAAATATCTCATTTAATCATTTTGCAATGTATTTTAAGTGACTAAAACGTCACTTTTCGTGCCTAAAAGTGCCTAACTTCATACTTTTGTTACCTTTTGTAGATGCCTAAATCGTCACTTTTTCGTGGCCAAAATTCCGAGGTCTACTCATAACATTCTGTAACAATTTTTTTTTCACAGTTTTAAACTATGTGAATGATTGTCAAAAAAATTAAAACCAATTTTATCGGTAAAAAATTTGAAATTCGCGCCAAAATGAGATTGGAAATTTTTTTCATCGAAGTTTAAACAATTTATATTTAAATTTGTAATAAAATTTAAAGTTGTAAATCATGCAGGTAAATGAGACTTTTTAATGTCACGACATTAAAAAGTCTCATTTACCTGCATGATTTACAACTTTTTGCTGAGGAATTTTTGTTTTTTATATGGAAAGTAAAGTGAAATCTCGTTAATAAGTTTTTCAAGGGACCGACAATTTTGAACGTCGTAAGCGGGAAAATGCTTTAACGAAAAATGTCCAGTTTATTCTTACATTCCACATTTCCGTCTGAAAACCACTATAATAGAGAAAACTAATGGATACGTAAAAAACACGCAAATATCCCCAAGATGAACTAATTTATTCACAAATGACATTGAATAAAACGAAATTACACACAAAAAAGGCACTCAAAGAAAAGCACATTAAGGTCTGTGCAATATGAGCGTTGCGTTGACCCTACGGTTGATGACGTTAGCTGCATCGATTCCTGTGCACACGAGTCGCTAAAGGCGCGTAGTAGATTAGCACTACTTACGTGAAACAGCACACGAACGCACTTGGCGACGTGCGTTGCAGCTGACGGACGCAATGACGTCATCGGCGTTAGGTGACGCTCATCAACGCAACGCTCCTAAACAGGCCTAACAGAAAAAAATGGCGCTGGTGCACCGGAAAACGCACGTCCCAATCAAAGCAAGTTACTTATACAAACTTTGAACGTGCTACGCGGGATTGTTTAAAATGTAAACGAATAATTTGATGGAATTGAGACTGGTACTTGAAAATATGAACGTACTAAGCGGGAAAACGTGATAACAGGAAACGAGCAATCGAAATTCCACTGTATTTATATATAAATATATAATAATAATATATAATAATAATATATTATCGAAATAAAATCCGCAACCCCCTTTTGTTTTAGATTTATGTATTGTTAATAATATAAATCAAATTACTCAGTTGCAGGTTTATTTATCATTGACTCTTTATCATTACTCAGTTGTAGGTTTATTTATCAACTGCCCCCCCCAATCTTGCGACAAATTAAAAAAAGATTTTTCATTGCGTTTCGCAAATCTTCAAATGTATACATAAAATATTTATTTGTTTCTATATTTTGAGAAGAAATGTAATAATAATTAAGCGAACAATAATTTTATTAAGCTGAGCAAATAATATACATTAATAAATTGGTGAACTTTAGGTCAGTATTATCAAACGCGCGGGATAGTGTTCAGCGTCATTTTGAATATCCCTTATTAATAAATCCTCTTTCAATTATATATTGCTTTTAAACGTTATTTACTTGGAAATTAAACAGTTTAATGCCTAAAATCATGAGTCATAACTAGACCTCTGATTTTAGGGCAAATGCCTATTTAGGATGTTGTGAAAAGTAATTGCAGATGTTTACGAATCATGAGAAAATAGATGTACTGAAAGCATCTAATATGCCTAAAATGTCCTAAAAAGGGCGGTTGATGTCTATTTTAATATGTTTTTGCCTAAAACAAGTGATTTTCAAGAACGATGGTATTTTAAATGCTAAATTTTGAAATTCGTTTAACGGAAACGCAAAAACTTTTCCGAAATGCAAATATTGTGTGATCGAACAACGCACCGAAATCTTTCACTCAAAATACCGAACAAAAGAAGCCCTGCAAGTCAACATAATAAGGATGTTTCACGCTGGTCTCCGATCAGCACGCACTTCTTGGGCAATTGCACCCATTCCTGATGCAGCTGCGCTGTTGGCAGGTTGAGGCTTATCGCCGCAGCGCGTCGTCTGCGAAGCCCAGGCGAGGAAAGCGACAGACAGGCCAGGCAAAAACCTATACTCTCAGACAGGCGTATATCACAAAATACTGTTCAGTGTTTAAATGGGTCGTGTTACAAGTTTTTTTTTGGGGGGGGGGAGAAGGGGGCGAGTGAAAAAGTTCCAGGAGACGTGAGCATGAGAAATGTAACTAAATTTGTATGCTCCTATAAATCTGTCAGTAAAAAGTTCATTTTCAGCCTTAAAAATTATTTTAGTAGCCTTATTGAAGAAAATTTGGAGAAAATATTGATTAAATACTATACTGCTAATTATGAATGAGAAGAAAATAGGCTTGTAGTCTCTTTCATAAATGTAAAAATACTTTTTTTATGCATAATAAAAATTGCCTAATTTAATCCTTTTGAGACAATTTCTATATGCCAGAATTATAACTTTTTCATGTCTACTTTTTGCCTGGCTTAGTCATTCTGTAACTTATTTTAAGTGCCTCAAACGTCGATTTTAATGCCTTTTAAGTGCCTAAATCAAATCTTCTTTGTGAGTAAAATTCCGAGGTCTACTCATAACACTCAAATTTTTACTCTCAAAAAGAAATAGTTTTTTCCGTTTGTTAGATGTAGATAGAGTTAAAGGTGATATGAACCATTTATATAATATATGAGTTACCTTGGTATCTTTTCATATATCGCAAACATTCTAGCAGGAACAATTTTAACTAGTTTAATAACTCCTGTTGCTAATATAGCTTTGTGGTTCAGTTGTAATTATATGCGAGCTGATGTGACACAGAGGTGTTCGTGTTTTCTCGGTTCTAAAAGCTTTGGAAGGTATGACTTTGGCTTTTAATTAGAGTTGAGTTCGCTTAGACCGATTCTGATTTTTAACGAATGAAATACAATATGTTTTAAACGTTGTTTTTATGCATTCAATCTGTAATTTCGAACTAGCATAGACCGGTTTTAGTTTGCAGAATTTTAATATGGCGTTGGTTGTAAAACGAGCCCCGAACTATGGTGCGTATACGAGCGTATATATACGTATGAGCCCCAAATTTTAACTGGCTGGTATTACATACACTACTACTTGTGTACGTACTATTCTTGTTTTAGATGCCACCAAATATTCTAGGGCCAAAACAAAAGGAACTAGTGGAGCTACAGAATGGCATAGATTTTCTCGTAGTAGCTAATTTCCTAATTTCTTTGGTCGGGGCTGACTTTTCGGTCGTGCCCCATCCTTATGCCAACAACCATCTATCGCCGCCCGAACATTTTTTCACCTTTGCTCAATTTTTCAGTTTCCTAATGGCAGAACCGAAAAACTACTTTAAGAATGATATTGAAGAGTAAAACCTCGTCCTAAACGGAAATTTTCGTTGAAAAATTTGGTGCCTTTTTTACGAAAATGGCGTTTAAGCATTACTGTAAATGCAAAATTTGAAGCTCTTTTTCACAGAAAACCATTGAGATGTGAAAACACATTACTGAAAGTCGTTTTAAGCACTGCCACTCACTAATGTGTTAATGCGAAAAGCTCTTTTTTACAGAAAACTATTTCGATTTCGAAAAGCTTTATTGGAAGTCGTGTGAATCTGCCACTCAGAAATGCAATAATATATACAAATCGCCGATAATGTGCATATTAAAGACATGAGAGAAATTTCAACAAAATTACATTTGTTTAATTTTTGAAGAAACAAAATAATACAGCAAAATGAACTTTATGCCATCTTAAACACTGCAATTAACATTATCCGTACAAAAAGTTTGAAGAAACAAATTTGGAGCCGTTTTTGAGAAAACGGTGTTTGAGTGTTTCTGAAAATGCGGAAATTTGAGTTCATTTGTAAAGAAAACCCTTGAGTTTTCAATAAACTTTATAAGACAAAATTGAATGTACATGCGCACACAAGTCGAAATAAAAGTGGAGGTTCATATTATCACCTTGCACAGAAGATTGCATTTTAATTAAAATAATTTATTAATGTAGATTTCAAATATATATCCTACAGTTATGTATAAACATTTTTGATCATAATAAACAATAAAAATATTTCGATATATGATTCACTGAGAAAAATGCATTGTTGAATTTACAGTTCGGACAGTTCAAATAATAATGAGGATCGTCACTTCTGTGTTCAACTAATCTAATTAATAACATTCAATAATAATCAATTAAATAATGAACAAAATTGAAAACAGTGTATGTAGTTACAGCACAATTAATTAAAACCATTCATATAAACGAATTTTTCGTGTTCACAATAGCGCTTAAATTTGCCCCCCCAATGAAAGATCCGAAATCCTGCCTCTGGTTCCCTCCATGTCTTCTTTGTAAAGCTGTCTTCTTTCCTTTGAATCAGAAGCGTAGATCATTGAGCCCTGCACAAGGACTTTATGAGGAGCCCGGTAGTATAAAATATTGTCCTGGTATCCGAGTTGTACGCCAAAATACGTAATATAAAGTTGTCGTGCATAGTATATAATTCTCCTCATGTTGATAGAGATTGTGACGGGGAGAGAAGAATAGCGACAGGAAGTGTCACAGAGAGTTTTTTTTTTTTTGTAGGTTTCACCACGGTAGAATGATGGTCAGACAGAAAGGGAAAAAATGCATGGCGAAAATAAAGTATGGTACATATTCATAAAACTCCAAGTAAAATTGAATTTTTAAAGAAAATGTGACATGATAGAAATTTTGCATTACTGTTTTTGAAGTCAGCGCCAAAAAAATACACGAAGTTCAGCTATCAATTCCCTTGTATTTTTTTCATCGCTAGCCAGTGTTAATTAGTTGAATAACACTTCTGAAACTGAAATCTAATTCCTCGAATATATAGTGTGTGATAGGGTCTACCATTTATTAGGCAACGCATTTTTACTGTCTTCGTGGTCGGGAAATACGTTGCACTTTAAAAAATTTAATTAGGGGCATTACGCTTTCTTATGCCCGAATTACCTACAAGAAAACATTTAATTCCAATCTTCTAAAATTATAATTATTTTAGTATGAATGAATTGCTGTATTGTAAAAATTATTAAATTTGTTTTTCTCACGTGTACTCGTATTAGCACTTTTATATTTCGCAAACATTGCGTGCGACATATCAGTATTTTTTTTTGTTGTCGTTTCCTAGATTCATATTCTTCAAATATCTTTACTTTCAAAATATATCATTTAATTAATTCATCCCGGCTTTCAATTGAACATTTTATAATTATCGAATTCATCGGACACTGTTCAGTAACGTTATAACCAATAAATCCTTGGTTGATACGTAATCTAATGATGCAAGTTTGTTTTCTAAATCTGAAAATTGTCTTATAAGCTCATAGATATGTTCATTAGATATAGCTTTCTAAATAATTGCTGTTTTAGTAAATTAGCTTTACGATCGGACTCTTGGATTGGAATACGGTATGTAATTTTTACCGCTGCTCACGCGATGTCTTGCATTCTATAAAACGGAACTTCGCTAGGCTGAATTGATAAAACAAATACAGACAATCAGCTGTATCTCATGACAGAAACTTTTAGATCGACTACTGGACATACATTTCCAGTTACAAATTTACATTTGTCATATTTAATTAGAATTGCTTCTTTATGTAGTTTTCCATGTCTCGAAATTCTCTTTTCCTAATGCAGCCATCCGGAACATATCCTAATCCATTTTTAAACTTCCCCAAATTGAGCAAACTATCGACATTAGTAAACTTTGTTTATTTCTGGACCCCTAACCGATTTTTTTTTTATGAATTAAGCGTATATAGGAAATTGAAAGCTTTGAAAATTAATACCGAATATTGAATTGCGGAATATCACGTGTATTGAACTTTGCATTACATTGAAATCACAAATAAATGAAGTGTTCTGCCTAGGATTACTGTAAGTACCACTTTTGTTTCTCTGTGTATTTGAATACGCATTCGTCAATTTAAACGTCCCACGGAAACAACTTGAACGAGGCGAACGCCGCATAGCGGCAAACTATGGTACAAGCTGACTTAGTATAAAGCATTGCTCAGAGATGGCGCTGCATGCAAGCGTCTTGATCCACAGTTAGTTAAAATAGCCGCCGGTCGATGCTGGAACATCTATATAAGGGACACGAGCGGAGTGTGGAGAGTTGTGTCGAAGTGAGTGCCAGTGCTCGAACTGGCGGTGTGAGTTCTTGAACTGGCGGTGTGTTATATCCCAGGTGAGTACAGCAGTAAAAAGTATAATGTAGTGAAATGAAAATTACTTTATTGTGTATTTCTTTGTGACACGAGATTTTCCAGTCATGGCCCGAGTTTGACATTTCTCTCTGGATTATTTTTTGTGTGATGAATGTTTATACTGGAGAGAATGTTACAAACTTGATCCTAGATGCGTGTAATGTCAAATCATAGATATTTTAAATACCATCTATTGACGAGTAAATTATTTACTTTGTTGTACATTGTTCCTACTGTTCTCCCGTTCGCATCTGGCGTCGGGATGCCGGCATGGTAACCGGGCAGGTGCGCGGATTCTGTCGTATTCCTTCTGATTGTTCATTTTATGATTAATAGATAAATATATTTGTTTGACTTACGAATATGCATACTTCTGTATAATTTCGTATTGTGATTTTACTCAACATGTTAGTAGACTACGTAATAATACCATCGATTTCATTACAGCCGTTTGGCTGAGTAACTAAATTGATTTGCGCGCAGAAATAGTGATTCCTATTGTACATACGAATTGGGATTGTCCTCTCTACAGTAATATTTTAATGTTATTTCGTTGATAAGGTTTGACGTGAGTGTAAAATAGAAAATCTCTTGTTTGTTCAGATCTTTGTGAGTGAAAGAAAAGAAAATAGAAACAAGTCTCTTTGTAGAGAGCTCTCGGATAGTTGTCATCGGAAGGTGAACGGCCCGGCGGATCTTCCACATGTGCATGCCGTCCCTAGGCCCGGTGTGATAGATTTACTGAAGTTATGTACTTTGCTGTGCATCTTTGTGTTTAGTCATTTGCGGTTACAGTGGAATTACTAATTAAAAATTGGGCATGAGAACATTGTTCTTCGATAATGTGTAGAATAAAGGCGGAATTTTGTTGTTGATTTTTCTATATTCAATTTCATCTGCGAGAACGAGTATTGCCCGGGAAATTTTGAAGTACCTAGTATGGGTGACGACCCCTGAGTGCGTAAACATTTATGAACAGTAAATGGCTAGTCATTTTTTCAATATTTAGATTTATTTTGAATGTGCGAACATGTCATATCTATTTTTGTGATTATGAAAACAAAACCTAATATTTTTTGGTAATGATGATTGATCTGACTGATCGCCGGATGAGCTCTTGACTAAAATTATTGTATGTGTCCAATATTTCATTATAATACACAAAGAAATACACGTTTTTATAATGACTTTTGTTTACTTTTCTAATTCATATATTCATGGCAGGTATTGCATTATTTGTTACGTTTTCTAATTAATTTGGGAGTTGTGTAAAGTTCTTAAGGGGAGTTACCAAGTCGGTGACCAACGGAATGTTCGTATGAAACACATTTTTGAGCGAGGCAATTACGGAACAAGTATCATAAGGGTGTCTCACTGACACTGAGTTGGCTGGAATCACCTGCATGGGCCAGCCATTTCATGAAACGAGAAATCGTTCCTGTGAGCGCCTCGCCGGCCTACTGTTCCGGCAGTTTCCCTCCCTAGCCTACGAAGGCAACGTCCTGTAACGAATGTATCGTGTTTGTAAAGAAAATGCTTTCTCTCCCAGTTTCAAGCGCAGACATAGGTTTCTTCCTACCGTCTGGCCGAACCCTTCCTCACTCGAGGTTGCTGTCTTGAAATGTGACTGCGTCCTCACGTCCTCGTGGCGAGCTCTAATTTTATCGCCCCGCTTCGCCCGAGCATTCGGGGCCGAAAGGCGGCAGCCGCCGCCGCCACCGCCGCCACTGCCGTCTAGCCGTTCCCCCTCGGAAATTCTTGGCTCGCTGCTCACGAAACCCTGTTCCAATCCCTAAGCTCAGAGTGACGAATACCGATGCACTGCGTGTCGGGATTTGGGAAGCGCGGTTGGAACGGACCCCGCCTTCGTCGCGGAGCGTCCATTATAAGGGACGATTGTGGCGCCCACGCGTAGATCTGTGTCTGTCCTGCATCGCGCGTCTCCGGCTCACCCCGTCCCGTCCCGTCCCGCCACCGCTCCGCCCCGCCGGCCCCCGCCCCCACCCCACCCTACCCCGCTCATTGCCCACCCCCGCCGCCTACGCTTCGGGCAGAGGTCGCGGGGTCGACGCATGAATGAGACAGGTCAGTGGACCGGAGGCGAGGAGGGCGGGGCGGAGGCGGGCGAGGAGGGCGGGGCGAGGCGGAGCCGGGCGGGCTCGCCGAGTGCGCTGCCGAGTGTTGGGCCGCCCGCTCGGCCGCGTCCGACCCGGTGGAGCGCGTCTGTTGGTGGGTTCGGCGTGCCCGGTCGGGCAACGGCCGTCGGGCCGGGCTCGCAGTCATTCGTCATCGTTGTGCGGGCGGGCGGTTCGGTGCGGCACGGCGCGGTGCGCACACCGGCGCGGTGGCTTGGCAGGGCTCGCGCTGATGTCAGGCGCGCTGGCGGCACTCCGGCTGACGTGGCCGCCCCCTCTGCCTCCCCGGCCTGGTGGCCGGCCTCCCACCCCCGAACGCCCCCGCCCGCCGCGGCCCGCCGCGGCCCGCCGACCACCCGCCCGCCCGCTGCGGGGACGTGACTTCGAACGCTCGCAGGCTGGTGCGCCGGCGGCACGCACCGGCCAGGCGGCGGTGGCTAGGGGAGGGGCGTGATCGGAGGTGTCGCGGTGCTGTGCTCAGTCGCGTTCCTTTACGAGCCCATGACTAATAATGACGTGTCCGCGTTAGTCGCGGGTTTCAGGCCACCCATTGTAAGGAAGCAATTATTACTGGACGTGAAACATGCCCCCGAAACCGCTGTATTTCATGCTAAATCAACACATTCGGGCCGTAAATACACGATCCAAATACGCAACACTTACTAAATAGTAGTACTAGAACTGTAATTCATGCTAAATCGTCGTACACGAACAACTAATAAATCAGTACAGGAATGCTTTTATAATTGTTCTTTGTTTTTGAGTTGTAAAGCAGAAACAATAACCGCTGCTTTATTAGCAAATTTGAAGGGTCTTCATAAGACTAATAATCGCATTTTGTATCAGATTTACACTCATAGTTAATAATGCCTCTCATGATAAATCTCTCGGTTTATTATACTGTCCCCGTAAAGCAAATTTGTTACTTTCGGTATTCTTACCAATTCCATGAGTTCCATACACACTCTTCCCCTACATTGAAATATTCGGGCGCTGGAGTCGCGGCTAAAAGTACATCTGTCGTTTCATATTCCTTTTCAAATCTTGAAGTTTCTTCGAAGCCGATGTTTGAGGTGCGCCTCTAGACTGAGGTAGAGGGGGCAGGGGAAGTCTCGAGCACAACGTGTTCTTTGGAACCGGCTGCCTGACACGCTTGCCACCTGGTGGGATTCAGTGGGTGGGGAAGTATCCGAGGAGACGGAATTCCTGTTTGTCGCTCCGGAAATGAGGGTCGTGCGGAAAGACGAATGAACCGTAAACGTTCGTTAGTGAGACGTTCAAAGAGCACAAAACAGTGCATGCCCACATCACTTAAGATCCCGGTAGAGTGTAGAGGCATTCTGTTTTACGTATATCATGCAATGATCGTAAATGCAACGACTTAACGTGTAATGAAAAAAAAAGGAAGGTTTTGTGAGAAGTAAGCAAGTGGAACTTAATTGATGGGATGATTTTGCTAAAATGTCTCTTATTCGAAATTTGTTGCTCGTTGGTAATTGCATACCACATATCAGTATTTCATTTATCCCGTAATCAGACTTGAGAGAGCGAGAAAAAAAGGCTGTTGTTCCCGTTTTCATTTTGTTGGAATTCCAACTCCAGAAAAAGCTGGAAGAAATTGTGCAGTTGTCCTCGAAAAGGAAGCTTATTCGTGAAACGTAACGTTCCAACACTGCAACGCTGCGTGGAGTTGCTTCTCACTTAGTTGGAGTAAAACTAGCAAGTCTCGTTTGCACTGAAACAAGACAGTAGTCGTGCCAAGCATGTCTTGCTACCTCTCCTACTGGCTTTGATATGGACTCTTCCCTCTGACCTTTGTGGAGATTAGTCTAATGGCACCGACTTTGCTTGGCTCTCGCAGTCCTCAAATGTTCGGAATTTTAGCGAGATATTAAGGAAATACAAGCCGTCGAGAAACTAATAATTCTTATCCGTCATTTAAAAGGATGTTGTTGTCTTAAATTTTTCAGAACTCCATTTATTTTTTGAAAATCGCTCTTTTTTTTCTTTAGTGGTCTCCTTTAATGTGTACTGTCACTGTCATACTTCAATTTTACATGTTAGCGCCGTTTCCTTTAGTTTCTCAGTGAATAATGTAAAGAATTAGCAGCCCGCTTTTGGAGACAATGGCTAGAGTAATATTGTTTTTCTACGTCTCTAGTAATAAGGGGGTAAAATTACGAGTCTTCGAGAAAAGAGAAAGGAAGAGATTGTATTTAAGACTTTCTCCGACAGAAGAAACTAGTACGATTTTCAATAATTTATCTGAATAAAAAAGGAGAACCTCCCGGAAATTTCTTTCTGAAGTCTGTAGAACTTTTGAAGTGATTTATTATTTCTTGGAAGAGAAGTGTTATAAATTTGAGACACTTCTGGAATCTTTCAGTATCATATTCTGTCTTCCGCAGGCTTGGCCGTCTTCAGGATAGATGGCTTCTTTTAATATTCGGCCGCAAGTTTAGGAACGTTACTAACAGTCGTGTTCGTTGTTCTATTTAAATCTTGACTCCGACACGAAAAGAATGAATATAGATATTATGAGGAAAATAATGTTTAATTTCGGAAAGCTCATATGTCCCACATGAGTGTTTGGATTACATTTTCCTTTCCGTTCGTACACTTCATTCTCTAAAAATTCTATGAGATGCACAAATCCCTATGGCATTTCCGGAACCCAGTGGCCAACAGGGTTGCGACGTGCAGCCTGCGCACTTTCAGCGTCAGCGGGTGATTCGCGCTGAGCCATCCTCGGCCGCGCTGAGTCCCCAGGCTTTTTGATCGCCGTGAGTCATCGGCGCGTAGTAGCCTGCTTCGCTTGGCCCGTCCAAGCGCACATGGGCTTCCCCGTGCCCATGCCCGTCTTCATGCCCATGCCCACCCCCATGTCCGTCCTCATGCCCATGCCCAACCCATTTCCCAATTGCCAATCCCGTCCCCGTCCCCATCCCCATATCCCTTTCCAGCCCAAGTTGGGCGGGTCAAGACAAAAAGAATCGAAGCAATAAATTTGGAGTGAAAGAATGGTTTAAATAATTCAAGAATTTATATCGACCAAAAGTGGCTTAATACGACAGGTGGTAATCATGTGTACAAAAAAAATACAAATATTACTAGATAATAGACATACTAATATACTTGAAACTATTCACACTTCATTTAAATAACGTGTTTATCATGTGCAAGGTCATGGAGTATGTGAAAGTTGTATTTTAGTTCAGTTAAAACTTTGCTATTTACATACTGCCCGTCACTATTATTATTATTATTATTATTATTATTATTATTATTATTATTATTATTATTATTATTATTTTGTGTTCTGGAAGAACGCGTGCTCCCCATTCCCTTCTCAGGGAATTCCCCCATCGCAGAGGAGTCAACAATGACGTCTCAGTTGCAAGTTTAAAGCTCTGCATGTCGAAAGAATCTCCCGGGACGTGACGAGCGCTGTCCCCGGAGCGAAACGAACTTCCACCGAACTGTCTCCACACTCGGGTCGAAACATTGACCCCAGGAAGCTGAGCTGCCTTCGGAACGGCGCGGCGTTGCCCTCGCTCGCACGGCGCGCAGTCTGATGAGCTGTTTCCGAGATAAAATGCAGGAAAATAATTTAGTGGAATGGAAAGGGAACGTCTTTCGAATTATTAGTTTCTCGCACTTCCAACGTATATGTACTTGTTCCATAGTAAAAAAATGTTTTAAAACTTTTAAAACTTTGAATATTTTATTTTAATCCGGGTTTAACGTGGACATCATTTAGCTAATAAAATATCATGACTACAAGCAAGCAAACCAACTAAGTCTGTCATGCGTTGGGGGCCGTGTTTCATTTAATACTTCTCGTAAGACAATCTTCTTGTAAGGAAAAAATTATATAAACCAAAAAACAGTTATTGGAATAAGAGTACTCGAACGCCGTCTTAAATTTCCAACGGACAACAGACTGTTAAACCGTTAACGGACACCGGCCGTTAAGAGTGCCTTGACTTTCCTTTGTTGCTTTAATAGTACGTACGAATAATGATCGTTGCTATTACTAATGGACTACGATTTTTTTTTTGTACGATTGTGTAAATTTCATTAAAGCTCGAAATATGGGGGGTCAACTGCCCCCCTTGCCAATGCCCGTCCCTTCCGCTGAATCCGCGCAGGAGTCTCGTGGGTCAGTTTAGTTCTTGGCAGAAAGGCCTCGGGCGCGCGCGGCGTGCCAAGTTCCCTTCCCGCGCGGCTCGCAGTTCAGTCGCAGGCGAGGCGGGGCGAGGCGGGCCGCGGCGGGGCGCTGGCCGCCGGCGCGGATCTTGACCCAGGTACGGCGCCGGCGCCGGGCTCTTTCCGCGTTATCAATCCACTTGCAAAGAGGCGCGACGGCCGTTTCCTCTCCTGCGGACCGACGCCCACGGGAGAAGGCTTTCTTTCTCCCTTTCGCCGAGAGTGGTACTACGTCCTAGCTGGTTTATCTCGGGCGATAGCGGACGTAATCTAGGAAGCACGCAGTTCCCGCGGAAGCGGTGTGGCGACAGTGTTTATCTGGCGGAGTTTCCCCACCAATGCTATCGATTTCCGCGCCTGTCACGTACGACCCCCCCCCGCCCGTCCGTCCCTTCGATAAGCAGCGTCTTGCGGTGCAGCGCCGAGCGCAGCGCCTGTCCTCCGACCTGGCCGGCGCCGGATGCGCTCCGCGTCACCCGGAGGACGCACGCCCATTATTTCGAGCACTTGCGTCGTTGCGTCGCAGCGACATCTACTCCGCCCCGCCCACCGGCCCCGCCCCCCGCAGGCGATGCGGCCCGGGAGGCGAGCGCTTTGAAGAGGCGGGCAGTGGGCGTTCGGAGCGGGTGGCTTGTCGGATGGAGCTGTCGCACTTGCGGCGTCCTACAACTCTCATTGACGTCGGGAAACTCAATGGCGTAGCGAAGGGGCGGGTGGGGAAGGGAGAGGGGCTGTTGTCCCGACGGGCACCGAAATAAACAACGTGGGGGGCAATAGTTTAAAATTACTGCGTTAGCGTGTGCGAAACATGTTATCTTCGCTCATTCGTTACGTAAAATTAGATTCAGTTAAGTTCACCTTTTGATTGGTGTATACACTTAGGCATGCAATTGTCGCTTCCATCAGCGCACAACCACTACTGTCATTACCGTAACCACATCCCCTTCACTTCTACATCACACTCTATTTCTTTCCTAGGGGCCTAAGAATTTACTGCGATAATTTTTTTTAAAATACAGAACGGCACAAGCTGTAAATAGGTATGCCACGGGGCAATGGTAAGGCCAAAGGCGTAATTTCTGTATTCAATTAAGTTCCTTTGTCGTATTTGCCCGAGAGTTGTCATTATGCTGTTACAGGGATAAATTCGCGCCGTGTTGCTATCTGGTGTGACGCGCAGTTTTGTAAATACGTTGTGCAGGTTTCCTCACCCTAAACGTTGTGAAAGGGTTCTGTGCATTGCTGATAAAGACATTCTCAATGCTGAGGCAAACTGCGTGCGGCGTGGGGCAGTCCCTGAATACCTTAGTATCGCGAGACACGAATACTGCGTAAACATAACGGCTACTTTTGCTTTTCTTGTGCTGTGTGTAGAGTTCGAAAAGTCGGTCAAGATAATTTAGCGGGGATTAGGAATTAGCGGCAAATTCCCTTGAGTTCAGTTTTACGCTGATAAAACTTTTGTCATATGTTTAGCTACTTTTTTGCCGGAATGCTTTTTACGTTGTAACTCAATTTCAAGAGGTTACTGTGTCCCATTGAAATATGCAAATGTCTCTAGAATTGTGTAGTGTTTTAAACTACTAAAATCTCTGAGTTTATCTCAGAGCCAGCATTGTCGCTGACTGCAGCTACTGACCGTGAGGTCTTGGCTCCCCAGGTTCCGACAGTGGCTGTCCAGTCTCGTGGAGAATTTTAGTGGCGAGGCAGGCTGCTCTGATCGGTAGTTTTCCGTAATTTCACCTATCAATATCAGGCGAATTCCGAAACATTATCCTCACAATCGGGCCAATAACCGCGCGCGATCTTTCCTTCCTCTTCCTATTTCTATCCTCGCTTCCCCCCCACACACACACACATGCACATACTCGTACACGCACAACACCACCACCCATGTCTGGAGTTAAGAACTTGTCCCAGCAGGTGCCGTTGGGGGGGATTCCTGTAGGGGGAAACGCCGAACCGACGTGTAGGGCGGCGCTGGGTCCCATCATCCTGCGGGAGTGGAATCCCGCCACTTTCCAAATTAATACATTAACTATACTGACGGAACTAATGACCATATCAGTTGACGTTCCCGGAAATATCAATTAAAATGGTAAATTTTGAAGAAAGACATTCTTGCGAATTTCGGCAAGTTGTCAATTCAGTGGCATGCTCCGTAACAAAATCGAAATTGAAAACTTTGGAAACATTTTTAGCAGCGTCACCCAGCGTCAGCCTTTTCCCCCTGCCCATTTTCTTTTGGTATTTTCATAGTTTTCATATCTTTAGAGGGATATAAATCTCCCCGTTGGAACCGATGGCGCGTCTCATTCCAACGCGATCGCCCGAGCGGCGCGCCCGGGCACTGCACTTCTTCATCCTCCCCAACAAAGGAGCCTGCCAGGCATCTTTTCGATGGCGCGCGATCCACATTTATGAAGTGTGCCGCGCGGTTCGGCTCGGCGGTCGAAGCGAAGGCGGCTGGCGTGGCGGAGAACGCGACGCCGGCACGGAAGCGGAGCAGCGTGCACCATAGCACGGGCGCGGACGCGCGGCGGGCATATAACCACGGACGGCTTCCTTATGTGCGTTGCCCCGCGCTGCGTGCGTGCGGGGCATAAAAACGCCGCGGCGTTGCTGCCTCTCCGCCTCGCCTCGCTCTTCCTCGCCGCTCGGCGACAGCTGCAGCTCCTCCTTCCGCGGTGTAATTGAGCTCCGTCGCCTCCACGGCTGCGCCGCGCCGCCGCGCGTTGATTCGTTCGTTCGTGTGTTCGTTCGTGTGTTCGTTCGCTCGCGCGGCCGGTCGCGCGCGCGTGCGCACGCTCTGGAAACGCGCCGTGGTCACGCCGGCGCTGCATCTCATTGTCTCATTGCGCGCCCCGCCGCCCGCTTTGCGCACGCGGTAACGGGGCCTGGCAGGGTGAATACACTTCTCGCGCCTCGCTCCTTGAACGCGAGAGCAGGCTTACTCGGGAGTATCGATAGCTGAAGTTTGTTGTGCTCTTTGCCAAAGGTTTGGATGGAGGTGATCCGAAAAGTAAGAGCGAATTCACAATACTGCACAA
>JAHLJT010008446.1:88996116-89107573 GCA_031308135.1 Acheta domesticus | reverse complement strand
TTTTGTACAAACCTTATATCAAAATTTGAAAGAAATCGTTTCTGTTGTATTCACAAAAAATATTTTAGGTCATTTCTCTTAAACTTAGATTTTACTAATTAGATAATGGAATGTCCTGAAATATATATATTACGTCTTATCAGTACCTGTTAGAAAAAAATAAAATTTCAGTAGTTCTTATGGAATTATCGTCTTTCAGTATAATTGAGAACTTGTATCTTTTTACCATATTTCGAATCGTAGGTGGTTTCAAAACCTAGGTCATGGTTTTGCGTAGTATTTAGCCAGAGTTCTTTAGAAGTTCCCATTTTATATTGCCGTTCTTTAAAAATTCTAATATCGTGCATAATCTTGAAAATGATCGTTCAGTCTTTGGACCCCACCTTCAGAAACTACAGCTTTAACAAAATAGAGTAGTAAGAAATAAACGGTATTAGAATAACTAATCGGAGGTGCCGTTGTTTGTGAGCCCGGAACGAATTGCCTTGCGGACATTTTTTCCGTCAAGGCAGTTAAAGAAATCTCAGGAAAGTTCTCTAATTAGGTGATTTAAGGTGAGAAATGCCTAAAAAAAAGCTGCGAGAGGCGCGACGGCGTGAGCAATTAGAGAAGTACGCCGTGAGGCGTAGGACGTGAGGATAGGGTGCGGGTGCGGGGCCGGGGCCTGGGGCCGAGGCGGGCGGCCGTTGGCCGCGTGCAGGCGCGAGTGTGGGCGCGCTGCGCCGCGTAGCGGGCGGTGCGGGGCGGCGGGTCGCGTGGCGTGAGGCCGCGCCGACCGCCCGGGCGCCGACGAGCGCGCGCCGCCCGCCTGCCTCCCCGTTCGCCCGCCTGCGCGACCGCTCGCGAACCGCCGCGCGCCGCCCAGAGGTGGAGCTGCAGCTTGTGCAGACTGCCCGGGTCGCTTTTGGCGTCTGCCGATCCCTCGCCCTCTAATATAAAATGTGTCGAAAAAAAGGGGTTTGATGGTTGTGGCTGATGAGATGAAGGCAGGATATTTACGCTAGGAAAAAAATAACTGGAACGTGGGTGTGGAGGCGGTAACGGCGCCTGTGCCAGTTGCAATGGGGATGCAAAGATCCTTCTTCATCGACAGTCGATGTGAACAAAGAGATCGCTGTGCAACTTCTAGGCCCAGGAATCTTCTGGAAATGAATTCCAGGAAAGGGGCATGGGTTGCCAGTGCAGTTTTATAACAAGATGGGCGTGCGGGATGTTTCGTCCTCCTCGGCAACGCGCCGGCCCTGGGCCCTGGCGCGCCAATGAGCGCCCCCGCCCGTGCAGTTGCTCCTCCGCAGGTGAATGGCAGGCGAACGCTGCCTTTGTGTCGGCGCAGCAGCCTTGGCGGGGCGGCGGCGGGGGCGGCGCGGGGTTTCCGCGTGGGAGGGCGCCCGCAGACGCCCCTGGCCCGCGGGTGGGGCCTTCGGCGCGCACCTGGCGCTCCTGAGGGCTGCCCCTGGGGCTGCCTGCTGGCGGTGTGCGACCAGGTTGCGCGAGCCCACACTGCGACGCTGTCGGAGAAACCCAAGATAAAGATTTTCTGGGTTCATCACCTCAGCAATAGTTAATATTCTGTGATTTATCGAATTATAAGTGCGTGCTTTGCGTATTCTCCCGCTCGTAATCATGAAGCAAATATGTAATTTATCTTGGTCAATGCGGGTTATTTCAATTTTTTAAGACTATTGAAGAAAATGACCGAGGAGCATGAATTTCTCAAAAAGTAATGATTATTCATGTCAATATATTGACTTTTGTAGTAAAGAAAAACGCACGTTTTTTAGGTCCGTTTATCTGTATTTGTGTTTACGTAGCTATAGCTGGAGCAGAGGTCATGCGAACCTGCTCTGCCTCTTTTTCTTGTTGTAACTGCCACCACTAAATGACGAAGTTTGAAGCCCACTGAAAGCGCCACGCGTGAAGCCTTCTCACGAGCGTCTACAAACCAGGAATGTTCGCGTCTGCGTGAAGAGAAGCGGGTCGGAGACCGAGCCAGAGGCATAGGTTGGGGCTCGGCGGTAGACGGAGAGGGGCGTACGTGTGTGTGGGTGTATATGTGTGTCCGGGCAGCCGCGACGCAGGAGAGAGAGAAAGGGGTCACGGGGTGACAACGCGTCGCCAGAGCCCGCGACGGGTGAAAGTGCAGCGGCTGCGGCAGCGGCGACCGTCCGCGGGGCTTACCGGTTTACGGGCAGTCGGCCGGCGGACACGACCTTTCGGTCGTCGTCGTCGGCGGCGGCGGCGGGCGGCGGCCTTGGCATCTGAGGCGGGGGTGGGGGGCGGCGGCGACGACCGTGGCACTGGTAGCGATGGCCTAGCAATAACAAAGAATCGGAACGAATTGGCTTCGTTTTTATGTGGCGAAACTTATAATCGGTCTGCTTTCTTCTAACCATTTAATTTAAATTTCATGTCCGCTGGAAATGACTCCCGAAACGTAATGAAACGTTTGATATAAATGTATTTAAAGTTACTTTGCTTTCCATAGAGGTCTCAAATTAGTTCGTATGTTTAGAACATTAGAGGAGAACTTACCCAATACTAATTTTTCTAAGCAATTAAAAAAAAATATTTACAAGTCTTGAACAGAAAAAGGATAAGTAATTGTTACGTTTTAATTAAAGTTTTTAATTTGCTATGTCTAGAGACTAATCTTTTGAAGCCTTTTGTTTTCTACTATTGACTGCATTCTTTGATGGCTACAATTTTCAAGGCTGTGTAAAGTGTCTAAATATGACGTACCATGGTGCCTTTGTAACTGTTCGAAAATATTTTTATTGGAAAATTTGCTGAAGTATTATGTTGGATTTGCAGTTCTAAAGTTATACTCCATACGTTCGGATTGATGGCTGATTTTAGATAATTATTTCAGTGTAAAGGAGAAAATGATCGAGTTTTCCAAATTGCCAGTAATATTTCTTATATTTCTAATACAGCCTTCCTTTTGAATTGAGAAACGGTGTCTAGAATCAATATTTTTATTCTAAATATCTTTACGATCGTGTAGAGATCATAATCAGAGCTGATCTCCGGAAGAACCGGAAAACGAAGTTCTGCCTAGACAACTTTTCCCAAATTATTAGAAGGTATCAACCACACTAGCTATATTATCAACTCCGTTCCTTGAACGTTGCAAATGTAGTACCTTTGAACGTACCTTTTAATTAGGAAAAAGTTATTCTAGAAATCTTTAATGTTTCTTACGCGGCGCCGGTGATAGTTGTGAGTGATGCAATTATTGTTGAGGGGGGGATTCAAGGGGGATTTAAAAACGGTGCGTAATCAAAACGTAAACGAGATATGGTACCTCCCATAATGGAAATATCTTAACTAGATACCGCAATTTCCGCCTTTTCGATCGACGAGTTCGGTCTGTCTGCCTTGCCCCGGAACGATTGGCCGGATTCCGCAACTGATGGGACGATGACACACCCGGAGGCGGCGCTGATTGTGGCGGCGGCGGCGGAGCGCGGCCGGAAGCTGGTGGCCGCGCGGCGCGTATCTAGACCGGCTCCGAGAAAGTCGGGGTAAAAGCAGGAGCGTCTGCCCGGGACCAATCCGTGAAAGCCTAAAGCCATGCAGAATCGAAAACCGGTCGTCCCCGTTCGATGCGTCAAGACCACGGTGACCATTTTTTACTCAAGCCTATCCAGGACAAATTCTGACATTAACATACAGGACGGCCTTAAAGACTACGTGGAATAGCTAAGTGAACTGTCGTATTTGGCGTTAATCTTCAAACCGCAAGTGTTTACCATATTTCGGAGAAAGAAAGTACGAAGGTTATGAAATATGAATTATGACTGTTGTATTGATTGAACACTGACCATTCGAATGAAAATCGATCGACCTAATTCGCAAAGTTACCAGAGCATATTGAACTATTTTATTCATGAATCTGATGGCTGCGAGAGAAAGTCGAATACCTGCTATGGAAATAAATAATTATACATACGAAACAATGCAACTTTCCTCTCCCGCAAATTTTACATTCATTTTGCTCAGATTTTAAACGAAGTTTAATTATTTATTATTGTTTTTAATTTTAGGAAATAGCACAATATCTCTTAAAGATTTTATGCAATCGTTTTAATTAATGCTATCAGTCATTAGATTGTTTATGCAGCTATTCACTATATTATTCAATTTCAAATAGTAAAAAAGCTCCTTTCCCGTTGTTCACGTACGTATACTGGGTTTGCGCTGCGACATTGGCACTGCCAATGGAGAGCGCGGATAGGCTATACCTCTTTCGTATGTTTACCTTAGAATAATGCAAATATTTCACACGCTGACGGCACAAAATTGACAGGATGACAGAGACGTGACACGAAGAGCTTCAGTGCTCCCAACCTGCATTCTTTCCCGGCAGTGAATGACACGCACTGGTTTTGCGCGGGAGACTGTAAAGCGCACGCCATGTCGCCGCCGTGAATCAGGTCCAGCGAGCTTTACGACCTTTCCGTGCGTGGGCCGGCGCGAGTGACAGAGCTTGCAATCCCTCGCAAACGGCAGCAAATTCTAGAAGTGGCCGCTGTGTCAGTCGTGCTTCCACATCGAGCGACCTAAATCCCGAGGTAGAGGTGTGATGATTAATAGGCGACTTTAAAACCAGTTTTTTAGAACCAATACTCGCCTATTTTTCTTAACTAAATTGCCTAGTGAGATATTTTTTATTTAGACGATTCGAATTGTAATGATTGGAGTATTTTTACAATTTCATTAATATTTAGTACTTCATATGCTCTACTTTGCAACGAATTCTTTCTATTCTCTGTTCTATTATTATGAATCTCCCAAGATTTGCAGGTACTCCTAGGGTTGTGGCTTTGTCGACTTGCCTGTTTACCTGTATCACTATCTGCCCTGAACTTACCACAATCCGATCGAGGTAATATCGGTATCTATGCGCTTCATTGCTATTCATATATATAGGAACTCTTGGGTAGATATACCAAAGTAGATTAAAATAACTTACGTTATGTCAGGTTTTTAAGATTTTAAAGTAATAATTTTAGGCACTTAAATAATATATTTCGTCTGTAATATTTGATTTGGATTTATTGATGCTGTGTTTGCTTTAAAATTTGGGGAATATTAACATCCGTAATGATTACATTTTCATTGAATTTTCTATCTTCGTTCACGATACAAACGTATATTGGAATATTACTGTTGTAAGTGAGAGATATTTTAGCCAGTTAAGTTAGTAACTATTAAGTACCCGTTGAGCGCTGAATTATACAAATTATAACATTTCGCATGCAATGTGTATATTTGGCAATGAAACTTAACCGCGGCATTCTGGATGTGCAAGGGGCTGTACATCGCTTCAAGAATAGTATTAATCAAGATTAGGTTGAAACTGTCTCGAATTTATCGTTAATCCTATGTCTCCAGAGAAATACATGAGTAGCCGACATGCAATCGCTTTGCGATAATAAATGTCTTTCAGTGGCCTTGCCACCAATACTGTTCTTCCGAGAACTTCATTTTTCGGGGAAGTCATCAACCAATTAAAATGTATGACAAAGATTTTGTAAGTAGCCGAGAGGATTGAGAACAGGAAGTTCACCCACTCTAAAGCACTCCGTATGAACTAATTTGAGAGACAGGCAAGTACGATGTTTCGATTTCTGAGTGCCTGGCAGTAGCGAGGAAAGAAGCCGTGCGGCGTTAGATGTTAGGGGAAAAATACCTCTGATCCTGTTACCACGTTAGAAGCTTTCAGCGTTCACCGAAGCTGGCGCCCGCCCGCCTGGCGCTGGCAGGTTGCCACAGCGAAGGATTTCTGGACGCTCGCGAGCTGAAATTCCAACCCCGCGGCAGAAAAGCGAGCTGACGACGCGCGCGTCATAAACTGAACAAATACGGGACGCGAGGGCGCATGACGGCGTGCGGGACGACCGAGACGGGACGAGACGAGACGAGACGAGACGAGAGGGGTAGGGGGAACGCGCACTGCGGAGTTCTGTGGACGAAAGGCGGGAGAGTAAAGCGCGTGGCTGCGTGCGGGACGAACGAGACGACTGATTGATTTATTAATTGGTGTGGATCAACTGCTAAGATCGTTAGTCCCGTAAGTACAGCGCATGTTTCTATCGCGGGTGGCGCCCGTGACATTTCCCCACCGAATGGCGTGATCCGGCGCCGACATACATTTTGGCTAGCGCGGTTTTCTCCAACCAGATATCTCCCAGTTGCGGGGCACCACCTCACCCGGGAGAAGCTCGTAAGTTCCCAACTGGTCTCCCCATGTGTGGTAATATAGTGAATGATTGTGTGTGTGTGTGTGTGTGTGTGTGTGTGTGTGTATGTATGTATGTATGTATGTAAGGTGAGATGATAGGACAAAAAAATGAAGGAAAGATGGCGCGCGGTCCATGACCCTTTTGTTATGGTACTGTCTGGTGTTGATCTGAGAAACCACGGAAAGCTACCGATCAGAGCAGCCGGCCGCTAGAACTCTCTTCCAGACAGCGGCTGAATTCGAAGTAGCTATGTGACTAGTTGAAAATCCTACCACCGTCCGTACTTAAACTCCTAAGACCTTAAGACTAAGACTAAACTCCTAAGACTCCTAAGGTTAGTGACATCAGTTGACGCCCCGAGCCACCTAAGCCTTTACGAACGAGACGGGTTGGGAGATCGCGCACTGCGGGGTTCTGTGGACGGTGTCTGGGACGGAAGGCGGCATCCGGACGGAGGACTGGCGACACGCTGCAGTGTGTCGTCATCTAGGGCGTCGGACGGGAGATGCGCTGCATGAACCCAGGGGCGAGAGGGTTAAGGGCGCGAGATGGCGATGGCAGATGGTGACATGAGACGGCGCGTGACTCGGAAATGGCTGGAGCGAAGAGCCGAGCGTCAGACATGAGGCGCGACGTGCCTGATATGGCGAAAGAGCTGCTTTTCTACCAGATGGATTTTTTAGTGGAAAATCCAGAAGGACGTATGAGGGTAATGCTTCGTCCTGCAGAAGCCGATATATTTTGTACTTTTCTAAATTTACTGAAAACAATCACTAAATATCGATATCACTTCACCCAAAAGAATATTTCCAATAAGAATATCCATTTTTTTTTTCAATTTTTCAAGAAAATTATGGTGATAAATAAAATGAAATCCCCTCCTCCTATATTCAATGGATCCGCCCCTATATTACCTTGGCATTTCTCTTAACAGCGGCAACTCTGTTTGGTGGAATCCTTGCAGTATGCAGACATTTGAAATAGGTTCCGCGAAAAATCTCAAATAATATTAATACCAGGGCGAATGCGAAGCAGTATCCTAATAAACGGGTCATGGACCAAGCTCGGTTTTTCCTTCCTCTTCCTTATCCTATCATTTCCCCCTGCACACACGAACATGCACACTGCCACACATGCCTGGAGCTGCTAGAGCTTCGTCCAGCTGAGGCCGTGCCCCGCTGGGGGATACCTGGAGGAGGAAATTCCCCACAAGCTGACGTGAAGGATAACGCCGGATCTCCCAACAGCGGAGGAACGCCGCCATCACTGAGATAAAACATTAAATTCACTGACGGGAATAATGGCCATAGCAGTAGGGTCTGGTATCATCAATCATTTTTTCTAAGGATGATATATCCTTTCGAAAAAAAGTATTGAGCTGTTTAAGGTTTCATATTGTGTTACGATCAACTATATTTAGTAGCTGACAATTACAATTTTAATGTGCACTGCTTGCGTCACGCGACGCAAAGTTAGTTATAGGGTATTGGTAGGAGAAACATTCCATTCTATTTTCGCGTACGTTAGCACTTCGTATGTAATGTTACGATGACATAACCTCGTGTTGGTCGCGAGTTCGATTTCTCGTTGCGTAGAATATGCCAAAAGAACCGTAAGAATAATGTACATTGGAAATGCTTTTCACAGATTTCAGGTTACTTTATGTATGCAATCATAATTCTCAACATGGCCATAAAATTATTTTCTGCGATCGAATTTAAAGTTGATATGAAAGAAAGTCAAATATCTCAGATATGAATAAGGTGTGAAATTTTATCAAGGATTCAACTAGTATAATTTAAAACATTTTGAAAATGAACACCCTTCGAGACTGACTGCGGAATTTCAAACTCAATTCGATCAGGAAACGAGGAAGTGAATCGCGTCATTTAGTTCCTGTAACTTAATAGGAAGGAAAGGAGAGCACAGGGTTTCTCCGTCCACTTTCCTAGCACGGCAGCTAGGATGTCCGTGACTATTCTCTGGGCGCCTGAAAGATTGTTTTTCCATTTTGTTCACAGGAAATACAAACCCAAGATTAAAGTGACGGGTTCTGCGGAAATATCTGTATCGAGGGATCCGATATTCAGTTTTGGACCCATTGCACTCTTTCAGTGTGAGAATTATTCAGTATTTCGAAATAAGTGCTATTACGATTTCAAGTACACATAAATTGAGAATGACTGAATTTGAAGTAATTTTGTACCTGTAAAGCAAAAGTGGGCATTTATGTTTAATGCTCGCTTGTTGTCATTTCTTTTCCTTATGAAAGAAATGTTTGCGAAGGGATCATATTTCTCTTTGAGTCTCACTAACATTGTTTAGTACCTTTCCTGAAAGCCCTTGTTTTCAGTTACCTTTTATTTTGTATGTTATTTTGAAAGTATCAGAGGGACGATGAAAATAACGTAAAGTAAGCTGTTGCCTTGCGCTTGACTTCTAAAAGGCAAGTCATTTTATGTGTCTAGCAGCGAAAATATAAATCTCACCTTTCTGAGAGTCTGCTGCAGTATGGGCATTTCATTGATCTTACGAAAGAGGTAAGATGATGGCCGGAAATCCCGTCGATAAAAAGTGGTAACCTTAGCGACGGGCCGGCGGCAGCGAGGAGCGGAGGCGGCGGTGGGGTCTAGGCCGGATGGTCTTCTCTGCCGGTGCAGCGCCGCCGCCGGCCGGCCGGCCGCGCGGCCAGGCGCTGAGCTCGCTGCGCCGGACGGCGGGGGTGGCGCGGACGCCGCGGGCGGCTGATAGAAAGAGAGAGAAGAGAGACGGAGAGAGCACGAACAGCCCGTCGCGCCGGCCCGGCCCCGCCGCCGCCGCCGCAGCCGCCGCCGCGCCCAGCTCTGGCGCGCCCGTCGGCGCCGGCGCGTCGCCTGAAGAAGTGCGCGAGAGAACGTTCCCGCTTCCGTTGTTCTACCACGCCCGGACCCGGCTATATTTAGCCCCATCCCAAAACTTTTCCTGCCTGCTTTCTCATGCCATTGCTCCGCGCTGACTAAGCCCTTCATCTGTTCTTCCTCCTCGCCTTCGTATCTCCGCGCTCTAACGCCTCCCATTCCGTTCCGTCTTTATCATTCTCGTACATTCACTTTTCTCCGCGTGTCGCGTCATTCGCCGCGCATTTCGTTTCCCCTGTTTTCTTGATTACCTCATTACTTCGTTATTCTGTTATTTTTCTTTGCCTTTCTCTCTTTAGATTGGTTACTTTTCAGCTACTGTGAGATTTCATGCTTACTCATTCTTCTTATTCCTGTTTTCGCACTTTTCACATACTACCCCTTCTGTAACTTCACCCGTTATCTTCCTTTCCTAGCATTTTTCCTCCTCCGGTTTTCTGCATTCTTTCGTTTCGTCTCCCTGGTTAACTTCCCATCCCGGCTCGTCAGGCGCCGGGCGAAGGCGCGCGCCACCTAAAACAGCCCGGCGTTCGTCATACGGTCTGTGTTCGTGTTCTCTTTTTATTACTGCGCTCGGGCCGCCGGTCGTTATGCGTCTCGACTCTGCTCAAGGTGCCGCTTACACCACGCCACGCTATTCTGCGCCGCGCCGCACCACGCCACGCCACGCCACGCCACGCCACGCCACGCCGCGCCGCGCCGCGTTTCTACCTCCGTCTCGTCGCACTCGGCCCTACCCACTACGCCGTTCTTCCATGCCGCTTTGCGCCAGGCCGATTGCTTTATCAGCTCTTCACTTATCGACGTGAGGAATGGGCCGTTCTTTTGGCAGACTGATTGTATCTTCCGACTTTCGGAGGCACCGTCTTTTTCGCGTTAGAATAGGATTGGGGAGGGGAAAGTGTTCTTTCGCGAAATTGTGAAAGGGGTCAACAGAGGGATTCCTAAAACGTCCTTTTCGAGGATTTGTGGAACTGTTTTTAGTGTGAGGGATACACTTGGCGTGAAGGCAGTGTTGTCTCCTAAAACTAATTTCGGAAGGTTAAAGAAGGCTGGATCTATCATGTTAAAAGAATTCATCCTGAACTCGCAAAATACTGATCGTCACATTTCCTCCGACAAAATGAATTGGAACGTTGGAGCAGTGTTTCAGAAATGACGTGCACGATACTTCAACGGTTAACGTCCCGATTCTAAGTCCGGCCTTCTTTAACCTTCCGAAATTAGTTTAAAGAGACAACACTTCCTCCACGTCAAATGTTTCCTTCACTCTAAAAACAGTTTTACAAATCCGCAAAAAATATACTTTGAGAATCCCTCGGAATGAATTGGTTCCAAATTGGATGCCCAATGGCCCTGAAGTGGGTAGCCAAAATCGGCATCCCCCAGGAAGAAAAAAAGTAGATATGCGTCGTGAAATGACTGCTGGTTACTGTCTCCGCCGGAGCCGTTTCCAGCAAGTCGCAGCACTAATAGTTCAGTGTCGAGCGAGAAGAGGCGGGTCCGAGGTCAGGTCTGTTCATGCGTAATCCGCCCGGGCATAACCCGCCTCTGAAGCAGCCTCTTCAGCTGGCGGACACGCGGGCGGAAACGGTCTGATACAAATAGGATGTGGGGAGCGCGCCGGAAAGCGTGGCGAGGGAAATGTGTAACTGCGCGGCGCAACGTGGCGCCGACCGGCCCCAAACCTCACCTCCACCCGTTCTCATCCAATCCCTCCATCCGCCTGTCCAACACGCCGCCTCACCTCCGCCTCCGCCCCCGCCTCCATCTTCGCCTCCATCTTCGCCTCCAGCTCCAACTCCATGTCCATCTCCGCCTCCATTTCCTTCTCCATCTCCACATCCACCTCCATCGCGCGGGCACCGCCCACCGTCCCTGTTGCCCGTCCCGCCTGAGCTCCGCCGGTCGGCACGCCCCCGTACCCGCCCCCACCCGTTCCCTTCCTCCCGCGTTGCCGACCCTCGTCCCCTTCTTCCTTTCCTCGCCCCGCCCCCGCCCCCGCCAGCCGCTGCCCGCCCCGTCCTCCCCGCCGCGCGCTCGTCGTTCTCCGTCGCGCATCCAGTCTTCGCTCCGGTGGCTTGCAACCGGTTTGTATTGTTGTCAGCTTGGGTTAGCAGGTGAAACAGGGAACGCTGTTACGCTGCGAAAGTCCTCTGCTTTTGGGTGGGGACTCCGGTTCGTGCGAGGTCAAAAGCCTGTCTGAGTAAACAGCGTCGTCCTTCAGTGCGTAATTTTTTGCGCTGCAGTGCTTTCTCTGACGAGAGGAGTCTTGCTCATCATTTGTGACTCGATGGCACCGGTATGGGACACATCAGGTATACTTAACATCAGAGTTTCGTTTTGGAGGAAGGAAGTTCTTCCTTTGAGGATGTAACCGAAAAAGTGAGTGTTGCGCAGTCGAAACAAACGTTGATCTTTAATGTAGTATTTTATGTGTTGGAAAATAACAAGGAGAGCAATTTGTTAACATTCATTGACTAGGTGAATGATGGTCTCATTTTCTAAGTTAAATGTAGCCATAATTATGGGTTACCTACATTTTTCTGGAAATATAAAAGGTTACTTCTAGAGCTGCGTATAAAGTATACTACTAAAAGATGTTCTAAAGAAGCGGATGTTACAGCTTTGCCCTCTTGTATGTGTAATAGAGTAAAGAAACTGAATGGGTTGAAAGAAAAAGAAAGTAAGCCAGTGAACATTTTTATTCGAGACAACGCGTTATTGTTAGGAATGTATTGTACATTGCCTATGAAGCCCAAATAGTCGTGTACATAGAGACTTATTGGAGGAGGGGGAGAAGAAGAAGAAGCGTTGATGATTTTTTTTTTTTCGGAGGGAGTGCATTCTGAGTAATTTTTGCCTCCACTCTGTAATGCGCCTCAAAAAAAAGCGAAGGCGCTGGCGAGGCAAGCGGGTGCTGGCTGTCTTCTCGGTCTCTCCTTTCGCCTTCGCTTTCGTCTTTTCGTCTGTCGGTTCCCGCGCTCAGCGGGCAATCAACTTCAAAATGAAAATGCTACGCGCGCCCTGCTCCCACTAACCTTGTTTCGGTGTTCACCCAACTAAAGTGCCAGATTATGGAGAAGTTAGGCTCAGATAGGACAAAGTGACAGAAAATAAGTGAATATCGTGTTTATGAATATCGTGCCGAGACAGCTGCTCAGTCATGCCTCTTCATAAAAGGATTTTTCGTTGTTTGCTCCCGTAAAGGTGGTCAGAGATCACATGATGAACCTCACCTTAAAGACTACATTTAAAATATACATTTCTGATGTGTTTTTACCTCTGTCCCATAATAATAGTAGCATTAATGCCATGAATTTGTTCCATAATAATGCTGGTTAGTAAAATTAAATAAATACACCAACTATTCTCCAACACTAAATTTATTATCAAGAAACTGATTTAAGTACACAATACATATTATTCCTAAGTTTGATTATGAGTCGTAAGATGGTTTCTTGATTTTTCAATAAATTATTTACTGCATCTTAAACTTGTATGTAAGATAATATGTAGGTGTAAGTTTTTCATTATGTGTATGCGGTATGTGTAAGCTTAAAAAATATTGGAGCCATCGCTCTACATTGCTTCTTGCATTCTTATTGAAGGGACAGAAATCTATTAACCATTACTTCGGGAGATACATTAACAAATGCTGTGTTAACTGCTGCTATCAATTCATCAATATTATTGGGCAAGGCTTGATGTTGCAGTGCATGGAGTAAAAAGAAGACAAGTCTAACACATTAAAGTCTGGTCTATTTGGTGGCTATGATTTCAGTTGTATATAGCCTCCACAAAATCCTACTAATAGGAATGGTCGGTGCGTAGTAAAATCAATTCGATACATCATTTCGAGACAGATATTATTTCGTCAAACCATTCATTCCACCCCCTTTTTATTTTTACATTGATTTCCTTTAAATGTTATGATTTTGCGTAGAGATTTATAATCTATGTGTAATCAACGTGTATTTATAATCCGTAATGTGTAGGATAACCTGACAATTGAAAAATGTGTCCTGACAAATAACAACAGTCACGGAATATTGATTTGGATTGAAGACATCGTAATGACGCGCTACTACATAACTTATAGCTGCATTCGTCAGTATTTCTCGTTGAAATATTTACTTATTACTATCATTCTGGTACAGAGGGAATATGTTTATTTAACAGATAATAATTGTTAAAGAATCTCAAATTGCGACGGTACTTCCTAGTCGATTTTTTCTCTTCGCGAACTATGTTTTCATCCAGCGACGAGGTCGCGTGAGGAAATTTCAAAGCCATATATGTACAAGTGAACCAACTGCAAACGAACGAATGAAGGAGCGAGCGCCAATTGACATCATTGACGAGCGCATGGCCAGGGCCTTCAGTTATGTTGCCAGCAGCTGCTGTCACCTCGGTCCTATCTAAGTCCAACTTCTCTATCTCTCATCATACATCTGTGGGTGATATTGAAAAACAACAAATGTATTTGAACGATCCTCAGGAAAGAGTACGTGAAAGCTTCTTGTCTGCCATCGTTTGTGTTGATGGACACATAAAAAGAGATGAAACATACGAACTTTCAGCATTTGGTACCAATCAGTTCAAATTAAGTTCAAATAATCAAATTAAGTTAAAATAATGTTTGCCTCTGCAAACCGTACTGAGTGTGAGGCGTTAGCGACAGATATTTACATTGTGAAAGTTTATGTCCATGGATTTCAGAAGCTTGGTGCTTGGATTTCAGAAGCATGGATTTCAGAGGTGCAAATAAATGCTATTGAAATGAATATGGCCTCTGTATTAATTTCAACACTACACTAAATTTTTGTTTCTCTTTTGGTTTGTTGTGTACAACACTCATAAACGTTCTTGCAATGTAATATTTAGAGTTGTATGAGTAATTATTAAAAATCGCATTTCTGGCGCATTTTCGATTTCCATAAACCTAATTTAAGATAACACAGCCCGCTTTACATCACTGGCATATTCGGACAGTCAAAAATAGCTGTAAGGGGATTTTGAGGGATTTGTTTTATGGAGTCTTTTTGAACTGTTGGGGTACTACTGGTAAAGAAAAGTTTATTTGCAATTTTTCAACCTCTGGTCATTAAGTGAGTGTCTATTACGTAAATATAGTGGTAATAAGGAAGGCAGTAGTACAGAGTTTAACAGTGCAAATACTCGGTCACTGCATTAGCAAAACATCAATCGCAATACGTAATTCTTGCTTCGTTCTTGTTTGTTGAGGCAATAGATAACACTCCTAGACAATGGATGGTATGAATGGACGATGCATGGGCAATGGATGTCTCCTCTGTGTAAAATGCAAAGCTTATAATTTTCCTCGTTTCACATCGTGAACGTGTATTTACAATCTACAGCAGGGTTGTCCAAATGGCGGCCCGCGGTGCCATTTATTGTGGCCTGCGGAGGGGTATTTGTTAGAATGGAAAGTACCTTGCATCCATGTCGGGCGAGAAAATTGCGCACCTAGTGCACGCGCTCTGTCGGGATCAACATCCCCTTAATGTAAAAATAGGATAAGTTTAGATTTAAGAATTGGTTCTACTACATTCAGAAATTCAAAATAATCCCAATTTTACTCTGCGTTATTCATGAAACGGCCAGATATTACGCATGGCTCCATTCGCCTCCCATCGTTTCTGAGCAGCCGGGCAAATTGCCGAGATCAACAATATGGGGAAGTCAGGTGTAGATTGCCCGAATAATATAAATATGGCCCGCAACCATATGAAAGGTTTCAGGTGTGGCCCTCGAGACTTTGCAATTGTACACCCCTGATCTACAATCTTCGGTAGCGGAGAGTCTGTAGCGGTAGGCTGTCAGGCATCTCATCAGGTAAAGCCTCTATTATAATTTATAATGGTATATGACAAGTTCGAAATTTGAGTGGTTGTATTGAAAACCTGACTTAGCGCACATATTCGATCTAAAACTTTAAAGAATAAGTTTGTAGCCACTTTTTAAACTGTTTTGAAAATGTCCTAGAGGGCTTCGTAGAAAGTATTCCCAGAAGACTTCTTGGAGATAACAGGCTGTCGCAGAAGTAAATTGTAGCTCGGGGATTGAATCGTCTGGGATCGAAAGGACAGCAGTTAGAACTCCAGGACGGGCAAACTTTTCTCTCACGTTTTTGTAAGAATAAAGCATAATACACCAGCTTGAATGGCAAAAATGCAATTTCACTTCAACTTTCGAATTTTCAAAAGTTTGAGGTTATTTTTTTAAATTTCTGTCTCTTCTTCGGCGAGTTACTTTTATAAGATTGCTTCAGTATTCGTAGGGTACAAGATGCAATATTATAATTTGTAAACGTTACAAATAATAGAGAAAGGATGTTCTGTTGTAGCACGCCTTATTATTTAAATGGTATGAAATAGCGAAACCTTTTAGTTTCTACACTTTAAAAAATATCTTTGCGACACATTTATTGTGAAATAATAACCGCAGAGAGTGCAAATCAACGCATTGAATCTGTTCTTTATTTCGTGAATAACGGTATGCTTTCTTAAGAGGCGCGACGCTCTCTGGGGCTCGCAGTCCATAGGCCACTGCCTGCCCTGAGAAGTCCGGTTACATTTGTGTGAGAGCAGACGGCTAGAAAGGAGGGCGAGTGTTGCTGGGTGCTTCTTAACGGTATGGCATCTTGAATACCGGGCTGGCATTCATCTTGTTGAATAAGCCAACTTCCGACCGCGGATTCCATTCATTGTGACTGGTTCGCGGATTCTAGAGCGCATTGCCGCCGATGTCTTCAGCGCTTCATTTTGAAGATCTTCCGGTTCCTAATCGGAATGGGCATGGAGTTCGGAATATATCCACTCCGGGAGTGGATAGTAATCGAATTGCAGATATTCTGCTCAAAAAGTATTGGTACAAGAAGTATAGGTATCGAAGATCACATCAATCCACAATCTTCCACTGTTTTGCTCTTGGACATAATTCCGTTATCAATAATAAATATGCTTTTCCTATTCCTTACTGGTGTAAGGGATTTAAAATTGAGAAAAGTCTCATAGTGCATATTGAATAAATTTAACTTCTCAGATAATACTAACCAATCTGGTTATAATGTGAAAAAATTGTGAAGAAAACGACCAACTACAAGCGTCATTAAAATAATTGTATTCATAATTCTTAAAGAACAGGTTGCACCACTTGGTACAGGCGTACATACAGTGGTTAGGTCGCTTTTTCTTGCCAAGTTTTATTAGGAACAAGTGTGAATGATGTAGCACAAAATCAACAAAGCTTTGCAAAGATAATGATGTCTTCATTAATTTCAGTTGGGTGTTATTTGCGAATTGCAGATGAAATATGAGAATTTGTAAAATCTGAAATTGATCATGTTTATGTTAAACTCTATGCTAACTAATATAATTTGGAATGGTGGAATATTTTCATTGATTGAGGGGTAGAAACCTTTCTTTCAGGACAGAACGAGTGTGGTTGTAGGCTACTAACTACTACTATCAAATTAGAAACATAATTCCTCCGAACAGTAAAGAAGACGAAGATTTTTTTGAAAAAGTCGGAAAGGCAAAATTTCTATGTTAAGACGAAAAATTTTAGTACGCATGGGACCCAAATCTGGGTTGTAAATCGGAATTTTGGACCACATCGAATCTTGGTAATGGGAAGTTCCCGCATTATCCGTCAGAGCCGGCAGAGCGTGCGGCGGATGTTCGAGAGCGTCCGGAGGCGCATTTGAATCACGCGTGCGTTGCGGCGTTCCATGCAGCACGCGCCACATATCGCACATCGAATCTCGCGCGTTCCGAAACCACCCGCCTGGGCAGACGCGTGGCACCTGGTCTCTCCTGGCTGGCCTCTGCCATTCCTTTCCATCCGTTCTCGTCCCATCTCACCGCGTTCCCGTGTCGTCCAATCTCATCCCATCCCATCCCATCCTATCCTATACCATCCTGTCTCATTTTGTCCCGCCCCATATCATTCTCTCGAGTTGTCTTGTCCCAACCTAACCCAAACCAACCCATCCGATCCCGTCTCGTGCCGACCCGTGTTCTCTCTTTCTCTCGCATCCCGTCCCGTCTCCTGCTGTCCCTTTCCTTTTCATCACTTCCCATTTCATCCCATTTCTTTCTATCCCGTCGCGTTTCATCTGTCTCATTCTGTCCTGTCCCATCCGCGGCGGGGTCTCACTCCACATATCATGGCGCGCTGCTTCAAACCCTACTTCCATTCCCGTTTCTCGAGCGGGTGCGTCCGATAGCATCGCTCGCCATCTCGGTGATCAGCGCGGTGCACACGCGACCGCCTCTTGCGCTGGCGTGCGCGCTGCTTCGCCGTGGGGCCGCGGGCGGTGGGAGCTGGAGCCCCTGCCCCGTCCCCAAGCCCCACCCCCAGCCTGCCTGTCGTGCTCTGGGGCAGCGGGTCTCCAACGGTTTCTGGAATCTCGGGCTGCCCTGGGGAACCCTGCGCGCGAACATGGGATGCTTCCGCGAAATCCTCGCACCTTAAACGGTGTATTCAGCCTGATCTGAACATAACACTATTGTGCGATATTTCTAACTCTGCCCCTCAAGCCCCTATGGTCTCGATGGAATATCACACGGCATTTCGCGTCTTTCTCGGTTGTCCGGCTAGAAGTCCCATGATCGCAAGCACTACAAGCACTGCTTTATACGGTCGCGATCATGCAATACCTGGTGGTACGACTGAGAACGTCGCGAAATACCGTGACATATTCCATCCTGAAGACCAGCCTTCAGGGGCAAAGTTAAAAAAACCGCAATATATACAAGACTGGATCGTAGATTGTTTCTTGCTGTTCAAGTAGCAAACGAAGGAAGATCTAGCTCCATTTGCCCTCCTGTTTGATTCGTTGATTGCATCTGACCGTCCAAGTAGCAAACTCACAAAGACTAACATCATTTGCTTCCTGTTAGGTCAAAGGTTTGGTGTGAAGTATGTAGTCAGTTTTAGAAGATTCTAAGCTGCTGTCCTAACACTGGAGTCATCGTTAACTGCGGACAAACACAACAAAAGGATCTCATTCGATTCTGGCCGCAGGCGGTGGACTCTTCGGATCGTGAAAATCCCTTGTTCGGCTTATACGGAGGAGAAATAGAACAGATCCCGTACTGGAGAAAAACAACGCAAAACTATGCAACTATTTCTTAGTATGTAAAAAAAGGTTACCAGTAAATTCCCTTGGCTTTTTTAATTGCGTTCCCATTTCAATTGTTGAATAAAGAAAATAGTTTGAGAGCTGCACCTGAAAATTAATCTAACGTGTATTCAATTTAATTGAATGGAAATAGTATTCTAATAGCAAAACATGTGGTGAAGTATTATATTATGAAAAAATACATTAATTGATAAGTGACCATAGCGCGCCATGCGAGCTGCATGCTGCCCGCTGCCCACTAGAAACTCTTATGCGACTCTTACACGCTAAACTGACCGTTACATGATTCTGTGCAAAAATAATTTCCATTTTGGGGATTACGTGTCCGTGTGAGTCATTGTATGACGTTCATTGCATCTAAACGTCCTGCAGTTGAAGCTTTGTTCATCAAAGTGAATTTGTGCAAACTTCATTATCTAGCGGCCTGCCAAAATTTCGGACGTTTAGCAGCCAAATTTGACAGTCGAGAAAGTTAATATTCATAAAAAATCTTTGTAATTGAATGTTTTTTCTTATTTTTTCGTCTTTCGTCAATTTTTGCTAATCAGAGTTTTGTCTGTTATAAAACTAAAACATTTATGGTTAACTTCTGAACAATAAGTGCAGCTTTTCGAAGTTCTTCCGATAAGTTCTTCGCTCCCAAAGCTCTTGTAGTTGGTCGCCCCCGATTTCTTATAAGCTAAGAAAAACTGGCGTTTTTCTACGATTCATAATTTGCCAACCATAAATAACGTAAATGTACTACTATGGAAAAGGGTGCATCCATCCGATTTAAGAATAAAAAGACACAATTTTATGATAAAAGAAATCGGCAGACGGTTAATGCCATCCACAACACAAGTTACTCTTACGTTCGATCTAGTGTGACTTGAAAAATACCTGAAAAGAGGGTTTTCGGCCCCCGAATGGTGCTGCAAGTTACACTCGTTAGGCAGTGATCTACATTATGAACATTAATGCCTTCTTGGAACTTCTATCACAGTTGTGGAGATCTAACTAATTGCATGGGATCGGATCGAATCGGATCGTGTCACATCGGAACTGCTGAGGTGCACGCAAGATTTTCTGTGCTCGCAAGCGCTGACAGAGAGGACCAAGGAAGGGAGTAAAGGGGAGCGAAGGGTGATTGCAGTGGATTTAATATAAAATAAAACCAAAGTAATCATAATATTCTGTTAACAGTTTCGGAGTATGAAAGAGAAAAACATGAGATATTATTTATAAGAGTACATTTATTGTGACAATGTTTTTAGTTATCAGTGTGATTGTACTCTACTTTTCTTCCGTTTTAGTCGTCTTGCGTGTGTGCAGAATTAATTGATCACCATTCAATAAAAACTCTGTTTACTTCAGTTTCGCGTTTGGCTTCTGTCCTGCTCGTTGACCACTGGTGCTGCGATCTCGTAAAGAGCACTGAAACTGCATGAAACACTTTATTGATATCGATTACATTCAGTAGGAATTATCAGATGTAGGTGGAATGCGAGATGCCACGACAGTTACCAATTTTCACATAACTGAGCGCCCAGACGAATATGAACGCGGTTGGAATCAAAGATCAATGAAGTGACTCACAACGTGATTGATTTGAGATTTATTCCAGTTGAAATTATTCGTTGCGTTTAGATGGATGAGGTTTGTGACCCTGCCCTGATCCTCTTAATTGTCTTCAACTCTGATACCTTACTTAATTTTCCATTTGATTTGGTTATTACATTTATCAACGCTGATGATGTCGAAACTGCTTTATTGACTTGAAGAAGCCTAGAACGTAGGGAGAAATTCGTGACTGCTAGTGGTTTTTAAGCTGTTTCTGCACGTGTTATTACAGTCTGCAACGTCAGCAGTTCAGTGTATTTGTAAAGATCAGACTGTTAGTGACAGTTTTACTCTTGTGTTGACCGTTCTATTGTGGCTTCAAAAGAAGAACAGGCCGTGTATGGTCTTACGTCTGATATATTTAGTATAGTGGGCGGTCTATTGGCTTTCTTGAGCAAGTCATTCTGTTTGTGAGGTAACGCATGATAAAGCAAAATATCGTCAGCTGCGGTCTCCTAGTTTGTCAGTTTGGTTGTTGATTATACTTCTCTAACCATTATTAGAACTAGAAAAGTTGACGGCATTTCTCAAGTAATTCGTGCAATGTTGTGAAAATCATTGTACCTTTTGTTGTGCTTGTGAATACACCCCAGAGGAAGGAACTAACTTCAACTTCACCCCTTTGTAAATGTTCCTTGATTTGAATATCGTTATCTTCTAACAAGAACTCTACAAACCAGTTTTCAGGAATAATAATTGCAGTGGAACTGGATTGTCTTGAAATTCTCGTTCCCATGATCATTCCACGATCATGCAGAATAGATTTTTTGTGCGCGAAAGAGATTCGGGTGTTTTTCATCTTTGCCATAGTAGTTCTATGATTTGGAAGCGGCCTGCAACATTAATAGCGAGGAAGCGTTGCTCTGAGCGTTCAGCTTTCGTAATGAGTCCATTACCCTTCTCTTTGCGCGACAAATCGTGAGGCGACGCCGGTTTGCTCCAGCGCTTCTCCGATTCCTCACGCTCTTTTTCTTTCCACTCTTCCCCGAATAGCTCGGCCCCCGAGCTCGTTTCCATCGCCTCACCATCTTAGATTCTCGCGACTGCCATCGAAGTGTACAATTGGAGGATGTTTCCACACCGCAGTTCCTTCACGGTGCCTTTGGCTTCTTTTCAAGAAATATCACCTGAGCAAAAGTAAGAACTTGAATACCGACAGTGTCCCGGCGGGAACTGCGGGCTTGCTTTTTCTAAAACAAATAGCGACATCAGATTTGCAGATACCCAATTATTTTAACCTTAATTCGCCTGGTTCCTGTTGCAAGTCTTAGTTTTTAATTCTGTGGAAATTCTGTGAATGAATATAATTATCTCAAATAACATTGCAAAGTAATTTTTTTCTAATTCCTTGTATTTTTGGGTTGCATCTCGAAATGTGTAGCGATGTGTAATGTTATGTCCAAGATGCCCCAGACCAACCTCAGAAAGGGAAAAGTCCTCACAAACATGTTGAGAATAGCAATAAGAATATTTTATCATCTCAATTTTATCGACGGTCGATTACCTTACATGATATGTAATCGTGAGTAACAAACGACCAGAAAGGTTTACGTCTCCTCCAAAAACTCTCTTTTCTGATTTTTACTTCAAACCGTCAAAGAAAATTATTTAAATAATTTTTACATTTTGTTCTTTGGGCACTAAAGACATGCCGGATGTTGCTGGCACAACCACATCTTTTGTAAATAACTGATTGTACAACGAAACTGTGAGCGATGGATAAAGAAACATACTCACGGTCTTTTCATCAACACCCTTATTTACATTGCCTTACTCTGCGAATCGCAACAATCCACTATTCTGCGAGGTGGACGTCACGTAAACTAAGTCAAATGTGAAAGTGAACGAAATATAGGAAAAGTCATGGTATTCTACAGATGGGGAAGATAATTATTTGAGAATGTGGGAATAAAGTGAAATGAACATTGTGAATAATGCAAATTAGTCAGAATTTAATGAATTTTTCTGTTAACGGTAAATTTATTGCTGCCTTCTGTTATTTGAATGGCCTAACAATCCATTATTTCATATCAGTATTTGGTTACGAACATTTGAATTTGAAATATCATTATGTGAACTTCAAAATGAAAAATGAGTACATATTTAGTAACTCCTTTCACACTGTGTGATTGGTAGAAACGAAACAGCTGATAAGTTAACAAAAAGAAACGCAAATAATATTAAGGAACGCACCACTGTTGTATGGATTGAATATCTAGCACAGACAAGAAGTTACTCTTTGCTCACATGAAAACAAAGTATTCGCATCAACCGCGCAGATTTCTTCAGAATCCAGACCAGGCAATACAACTTGCCTGCACATTTGCGTCGGAAAATGTGTGTTTTAATATGTTAGTATGATCTCCAGTCATGTAACTGCAAGTGCGTGTGCAGCTGTATTTTTCTGAGCATCTAGTAGAAAATCTTTATTGATACTTGTCACTGCAGTGTGTATACGTGCAGAAACCTCTTCTACGCTACACACCGGGATCCTGTAGACTTGTTCTGTAGCTTTAGGGTGAAACAGCAGGAGAGCTCGCAGGTCAATTAACGGGGCCCCCTCGCGGAATCCAACAATTTGGCAAATACTCATCGTGATGTTTTTATTTTTCTCTATCGCTCGGTTAAGCTAGGTTTGAAAATCGAGCATAGCGAGTTCTTGCGTGCGTTGTGATGTGATTGCGGCGTGCTTAGGGCGAGCAACGGAACTGTCGAATCGTGAGGGAGCGCGCGTATGTGTTTAGCAGTGCACACGTCGTCTTAAAACTTAATTTAATTATTTTTTGCACATTTTCCGGTGAGCATTGGGCCCTACTCTCTTGGGAGCGATGTTAGCTGATTCCTAAAATTAGTGTAGAGACATTGAAATGTCGCAAAAGGTTTAACACCTTCTTTCTTCCTGTTTCCTCTTAACCTGCCACATCGTCAATGCTTCAGCGCTTACATCAATACGGAAACTTTGCGAGTCTGGAGTGCGTAAACATCCTTGATGTTTAATTTCTTAGAACCTCCGAAAAATTAGTTGAAGTGATTGCTAAGATCTGCGGCCTCGCCTCATGGCACAGCAACGCGACATTCGAAATTGATAAACGTATTTAGGAATAAAGACCAAAGAACAATCGTGAAAATGATACTGGAGCGTGGTACCAGGAAATAATGACATATCTTCGTTTCTGAAAACAAGTGTAAACACGGCAAAAAATAGTTGTCATTTCCAGTCTTATACAAGAATATTTTATTTCCTGTTCTTGGTCATGTGCATGCTTCTTTTTAGAAAATTTTGTGTGCTTTTTGTTCAGCTACATTTTTACTGCTGCAGGCCAGTAGCTGGTGTATAAACATAATACTATGTTAATACTACGTTTAGTATTGATTGAGGGTAATGATTTTTCGTAATTGTTTGAGAAAATCTGTAATGGAGAATGGTGATATATTGCACGTGAAGATAAAATCCACAGAGCCTCTCGTATTTAAAAATGTAATTTATTCCCTGCTTGCACACACACACTCGGTTTCTACGTCATTCAATGTATGTAGTTAAAAACAGTAACATTTTTTCTCTTTTAAAATATTTTAGTAACCCTTCGAGTTCACTATTAAGGAAATCGCATATCCGAAGAATTTTAATGGTCGAATTGCTGATATGAAAGCAATGTCGTGCCGGTGGCATTCCTTCAGTATCTTCGCGTAGAGTAAGTCTATTTTGAAACTAGCAGCTTGTCTTCAGGATCTGTATAAGGAAACTACGGTGTTCCTTGTTGACAGCGTTCTCAGCACGTTGAGGGGTCTTATGGAGAGCGAGTGAAGTTAAGTGGAATTGCCGGCCAGGTTTTTGGATGACTTAGAGGGACAGGGTGAGGTAGGGCAGGGGCAATTAGCGTGGTGCGATAAGGCAAGTGCAGAGGCCCTTAGTTGTGGCGACAGGGGAAGGGAGCAGGAGGGCGGAAGTGTCCGGGCGTCGCGGCACGTCACTCAGGGTGGCCCGACCCCCTCAACGGCCCGGGGTCGTGCACGCGGCGGAGGGCGGGCCCAGGATCCAATGCGTCGAACCTCTACTCCGCCGTTTCCCTTCCTCCTCCGCCTCTTCTCCTCTTCGTCCCCGTCCCCGTCTTTTCTTCTCTTCCTACCAGCTGAAGTGGCTCTGGGCATCAATTGGTGCCTGGAGGTCCCAAGGGTTCGCATTCCGACGGAGGCAGGATTTTCAACACTAGCTAGATAGCTAGGACGAGTTCAATCGGAAAATTCTAGCGGCCGGCTGCTCTGTTCGGTAGTTTTCCATATTTTTCCATGGTTCCTGTCAACACCAGATTAATGCTAGAGCAGTACGGTAACAAACGAGCCATGGACCGCGCGAGATCTCTCCTTCCTCTTCCTTATCCTATCCTCACCCCCTTACACAAACTTCAACTTACACTCACTACAGTATCACACACATGCCGAAAAACTAGTCGGGAGTTTGGAGCGTGTCTCGGTTGGGGCTTCCTAACCTTCTCTTCTTCAGTCTCCTTCTCTTTTTACCTTCTCCTTTTACCTTCTCTTGCTCGGCTTCTCCTTTTACCTTCTCTTGCTCGGCTTCTCCTTTTACCTTCTCTTGCTCGGCTTCTCCTTTTACCTTCTCTTGCTCGGCTTCTCCTTTTACCTTCTCTTGCTCGGCTTCTCCTTTTACCTTCTCTTGCTCGGCTTCTCCTTCTACCTTATTTTCCTCACTCTTCTCTTCATGTCCTCGGCCGCAGTGGTCATTTTCCGGGACTACCAGTTGCTCTCAGCTCGCATTTTTCGTACTCTGGAGATCAAATAATAATCGAGATTTGGTAATAGTGAGTAGTCTGCGATTGAAGGCCTGAAGACTTACTCTCTTTAGAGTATAGTTTGTTTCTTACTTGTTGGACCGTACCTGAACCACAATTTTTTCTCAGTTCCTCTTTCCTCTCGCCGATACTCTCATAAAACGAATGTTGTATTGTCTCTGAAGCGCTCTACATGCGATAGAAAATCTCTCGCCCCAGTTGTAAATCTGTCGCTGCTGCTGTTCGCGTGACCGAGAATAATGCGGCGGCGACATATTTAAAACCAACGCAAAGAAGTGTGTCAGAGCGAGGATTTATCGTGTATAGGGCCGATAATGACTATTTTCATGACGGTGTTGAAGCTGACATAAACCAAAAAGAAGCGCAGATAAGAGTATTGTCCTCAGTATTGCACGAACATGCTTTCCTTGCGACCGTAGTGCCTTGGAGACTTTATTTTACAAACAACCCTCGTATTAGCAGTAGGTCGGCTCCGTACGAAACGAAGCAGGGAGTTTTAGGGCATCATGAAACAAGCTCTCGTTTGAATGCGCTACGTTATTAAGATTCTGTTTTTAGCTGTTACTAGGGTAATTTAGTAAAAAATAAGCGCCCATTCTGTCTTTTTTATTCACTCTAAAATATTGAAAATGCGATATTTTTTATCCTACTTTGTTAATTCGCATTTCCCAAATCGTGGGCACCTAGCCTCTGAAATAATTTCATCTAATGTGTTCACGGCACGCACGTACTTCGGTAAAATTGCTATTAAAATAATTCCAAAATGGTATTTTTTTGGATAAGAGATGTGATTGCATGACGAACGTCTTGTTTCAGTGTTATTAAAACTGAATTCCAAATAATTTGGGATTGGCATATTTGCAACCTTCAGTCACCCCCAAATTCGAAATTCGAGATTGAGGAAAATTCTTAGAAATTGGTGTTGCACCATGACGCATGTTATCATGCATCACTGCAATTCTGCATGGAATCCCACATCAGTTACTTGTCCTGCGCATCATGCCTTCTACGTTGTGGCTTATCGGAGCAAGAGCATTCCTCAGCGCAGCCCTGCTTTTAGTAGGCTATCGAGCAACACGCAACTTCCTGTAGCAATAAAGCTCAGCATTCAGGGGGAGCATGAATGTAAGAAAGAACGTTCTCCGTGATATTTTCCAGGCCCAGATTCTTGTAAGTTTCTTTAGCGAAATATTCCTCTCCATTTACTTCTGAAAAAAAAAAAAGTTTGAAAAGGAAATGCTTCTTAGGTGCCTGAAAGGATTTTAAGGTCCACGTGTAACAAAATTGGGTTTTTTCTTAAAACCAAAGGATTCATGTATGGGAGCTAGTATTTTGACATCAATACAAATTCGTATTTTAATTTGAAATGCCTCAAAATGTTAATTAAATATGTACCTCATTAGTTTCATCAAGAGCAACTAAAAACAATGTGGATTGTCTAGAAGGTTGATTATACTGGAATAATATCCAGATATTTTAAAACAATCAATACTCGTTTAAGATATAGATATCTTTATTTACTAATAAATATTATAAAACGGTGTTTGTTATAGCGCCGTGAATAATAACAAACTTGGATTTATAATATTTTAAATACAACAATATAGATGTCTTAACATATTAGGTTATCATTCGAATATATCCTCAGCAGGGAGGAAAAGGCAAAAGGTCGTATCATTTTAGTTTGAATGAGAAACTAACGTTGTGATGTTTTAATTCTACTTATTCGCTTCTTGTCAAAGGGAATAATTTATTTCAGTCTATCGTTTCTCATTTGGTTGTATTCATTGTATTGGAAAGAAAATAGAACATTGCAGGTTAGGTTGTGAACCACGTTTTGATCGAAGGAATATTCAGTTTAGACTCAAAGGCCCATTTGTGTATTGTTTGGTTTATTTATTTATAATTATGACTATTTGTATTCTGCACTCATGGGTGAACTATGTGTTTATCTTGTGCCACTACCTTGCATGGTATTTCCCCTTGCTATAAAATAGTAAGTTTTGCATTTGTCTTCATTTAAATCTTCTTTGGCAAGTTTGTAGTTTAGCACGGTGGTGCCGAAATATCGGCCTTGGGAATTTGACCAAAATGTGATCTCACCCCCATTCCCCCTCTGAAATTTGTTGCTAGCCTTCGTTTAAAATAAGTACTGTGTCTTCGTGCTCGGTTTATTAGTGTGGTTGCGGTCAAGTTGTGACTCATCACGGAACGACTTCGCATCGGCATGCGGCGTTTTTACTGGGCGGAGATAGAGCAGCGCGTGCGGGGGCATTTATGGGCCTCGACTTGTTGGGGGGGGGGGGCGGAGGCGGCGGCGCGCCTTATGGATGAAAATATCTCTTGCCGCAGCGCAGCTTCCGTCGCGCAACTCGATAGCAACAGCTCTGGACTTCCGCTGCGTTTCAACCTCAGCGGATCGTTACCGTGCTGAAGAGCGTGGGAGCCAATGAGTCGAGGGCGCCTCCAGACGAAGAGGCAGTTGCCGAGGGTTGATGAGGAGACATGGGGCAATCGCTTATGTGCGATCTTTACCGGGGACGATGGTTCATGACGAAGGGTCGTCCGCGGTTAAAGTGTCGGTCGGGAATACATGAAGTGCTGAGGGTTAAAGGGACGTCGATCAGTCTCCTGGTGAGGGTCTGATCTGCTATCTCACTTCCACTCTTTGCCTGTAGTTCGCAATTTTCTGAGTCTTTATGAAGTGTGCACCTTATGTTCCGTATCTACTTCCTTTCCTTCATGACGTTCGGATTGTAACTCATACAAAGGTGGGTAATCGTATGTAACGAAAAGGCGAGAAAACCTTGCACATGCGTAGATGGTTCGGTGGAGAAATATTGGGAGCGTCTGCCAAATAAACATTCCGATGAGTGCGGATGTTTTTCTTTGTAAATACCAGTTATCACACTCCGTTAAAACTTTTTCCGATATCTCAAAATGTTCGATATTTGCTTCCTTTCAGCAAGCGGCTGCACCGAACTGCAAATAAAATATTTTTAGAATAAAATATATAAACACCCTAAAACAAGCTAAAGGTCATTCTAGTGCTTTCTGGTAAAGCATTTTTACGAAGAGTCTGAAAAATTGAAACTTTTATCAAAGAGATAAGGAAGTTTTAAAACAATTCCGAACCTGCCTTTGAGGAAAGCAATTGTCTGATCTTTTGTAAATAAATTTAACTCGGGAAAGAAAAAAGGTGGGACAACGTCTTTGATGGGATATAAAGATTCACGATTTAATAAATTTATTACGTGTGTCTTGCGAGTTAAAATATTGTGTGGTTGTTTTGGCCCGGTAGAATATAAATAAAGATTGTTAATGTTTTCAACGTGCTCCGTTTTTAAGTTTACTTAAGAATCCATTGAGTGAGAATTCCTGCAACCGTATTGGTCGATATGATGACACAGTGGAAATACATCAACGACAGCTGCCGTTCTCTGATTTCTGACGGTCTTTGTTCGGAGCAAAAGGATCAGCGAGAGAATCTTTCGTGCATAAAAAGTGAGACATTTTTTGGAGTATTGCCACTTCTGATCGTTTTATTTTGAGATGGGAAGAGAGTTAAACCATGGTTTCAGAAGCTGAAAATTAATAAATGCAGAAACGGCTGCCATGTATTGCGGAGCCAAACGTAAAGTTTACCCGAACTCAATAAACCCAGTCTTGCGACCTTGCGCGTATCTTACGGACGGGTCTTTTTTTAGAATGAACAACAAACTTCTCGCATCAAACAATCTATTTTAAGCAGGAACCGATCCGGGGAGTCATCCCCTTCTGGAAGCTGGGGGCAAGGATCCTGTGTGCGCTGCTCGCGTGTGCGCGCGCGTCGTGGCGACCAAAAGTTGGTTGCAGGGCGTTGAGTGGCGACGGCTGCGTGCTGGAAACCCTCTGGCCACTGCAACGTGACGAAAAGGAAATTGGAAATACGCTGCCTGGTGACGAATAAAAGCAGGCCATAGCAGGCCAATACGGCGATGTCGAACGGCCTGAACGGACAGGTGGAAGGGTCGGGGAGGGCGTCGGGAAGGCCGAGTGATGAGTGGGTGGGTCCGAAGAGGGGTGGACGCGGGGGTGGGAAGGGGTGCGAGTGAGTGTAAGGCAGCGAGGGTGACGAGAGAAGGGCTGCAGGGGCGAAGGGGCTGTCGGAGGGCACGTGGCGAAGACTGATTCGAGTGCAGGAGTGGCGAGGGAGGAAGTGCGCGCACGCGTGTGTGTGTGTGGTCGAAGCGGGGGCGCAGGCGCGGGCGCGGGCGAGGGCGGGGGCGGGGCTGCAGTGGCGAGCGTCGTAGAGTCGTAGCCGGGCGGGCGCTGCAGGGCCGCTGGCGCGACCGGGGTCGTCGGGCGAAGGAGGATGTTGGCCGGGCGACCGCGGAGCGGGACGCGGCGGGGCAGGGCGGGGTGGGGCGGAGCGGAGCGAGGCGGGGGCGCTTGGCGCGCGTTCGGCTTCTGGCAGCGTGCGTCATCGGACGCGCCCTCGCGCGCTGTGGCGGCCGCAGCCGCAGCCGCCGCCGTCGGCGCCCCGCCCCTCCGCGCCCCTTCTCGCCCCGCCCGACTTCGCCGCGCTCCGCTCCGCCCTGCGCCCTCCCAGACATCCTTTTCGGCCGGCTCCGCTCGCGCCGCCGCCGGCTGCCTGCGCGCCGCCCGCTTGCCTGCCTTCCCGGTCGCAATGCGCTCGCGCTGACGTACGCCGCGGGCGGGGGCGTTGCCTCGTCGCATTTGAAGACGCGCTGCTCTCCGGATGCGCCTTTGCTCATGTGTCGCTTACGTCTACTGCGCGCTTCGCTACTTGTGGCGGCTGCACCGCCTCGCCTTTTCGCGCACAGATTTGGGTTCCTTAACGGCTAAGCAATGCGGGTGAAGAAATACCTTCCTTGCGCCCACGTTCAAGAAAACTTAATGCGAAGAACAACTTAATAGTTGCGCCAGGAGTTGTTGCTTTGGCAAGTTGATCTCTGACGTACATGATATATTTAGTCCACACCGGATCTTATTTTCGAACGCTCACGCCTGTTCCTATTGGACACACCAACTAATCTGCAGGGACTCTTTGTATTCGGAATAAAGGATTCACTTTCTCTCCAAACCACGGTTATAGTTAACTCAGTAGAGAATCTTTCATCCAGATGAAAAACGTGTAATGTACTGGAGAATTTTGTACATACAAAAGGTACCCCTCCCCAGATGTACTAGTGGTAGGTGGAATGCGGTGGAGGGAAATGAAGGGCAGAGCAATGACATTGACTCATTGACTAGCGAATAATAGGACAGGTAAAGATATGTAAGTGAAAATTACTCTTCAGACATCCTCTTGCTCTAACCCTCCGAGCTGCATTCTACTTTGCATAAAAGAAACGCGCCTTCTCCTACTCAACTTGTGCCTTACGAATCATGTCATTTACGTCGAATAGCCGTTAAAAAAACGCCTTTGCACTTGCTTAATGCTTCAATATTCGAGGCATTTTACTGAACAGAGCAGCTGTGCAGCCGCATGCAAACAATTCCGTGAATTTTTTTTGCGGGTGTCAGCAGAATAATATTGAAACCAGACTATGAAAATTACACTTTATCTTCGAACTTCAATATTTCTTCAGAGAACGTCTGACGTTGCATTCTGATGAATTTAATCGATTTCGTAATTAAGCATTGAGAATCATCAACTTTAACTTCTTCTAAGCAATTGCTTTCCCGTAATCAATAATCGTGACTGCTCATTGAGGTATCAGTTACCTCTAGATTCCACAACGTATGTTTACATGAGGTTAGTATTTTTTAATGAATTAGAAAGCGAAGCTGTGATTTGTGTTGATTTGTGGTTTTGAGATTTTCACATTGCAACTTTAAAGCTTGTAAAGTGACTGCTAAACAATAATAAAATATTGAATACACTCCAGAACTTTCTTTTGAAGTTCGGACCGTCACTCTCTTGCATGTAGAGCTGTTCTTAATCTCGACACGCTGTCGAGCGAAGTAATTGTAATAAAATGCATATTCTAATCATCACATTGCATATTTCTTCATGTTTTAGAATTATTATTTATAAGTCTAGTTTTTCTGTATTTAACGAAATAACATACATTCGATTCGTTTTAATTGAAATTGAATATCTATTTTTCAGTTTATCCATCTCTCACTTTCTGTTGTTGTTTTATAAGAAGTCACTATAATGGTCCTTTTCTTTTCTGTTGAATTGAAGCGTAGATTATCTCCCATTTAATAAGGGTGATAGGTACAAAAGTTTGTTTTGAGGATACAGAGGATACTAGAATTGCGTAATCCTCAAAACCGACGGGGTACTTAATGAAGATTTCGGAGTGAAACAATCTTCTCTATACTACATTCTTTCTTTCGAATCTATTTTCACGATGTATATTAGTCGAGTCACAGCCCACTGTTATGTTGCACCATCGTCACCTTCCACCGACGAACACTACAGGAAAAAGGCATGGCGTGGTGTATTAAGGACTGTACGTCAACAGCCATATGCGAACAGGCAGCTATCAAACGCATACTGATTACCAAATTGTTCATGACCCATTTCTTAATACTTTCACACCAGACGTAACGACTCACTGGCGATTTCATTGTATTCCTTCACCTAATGACGTTTGTATTGCATCATCGTCACAACATCGCCATCGAAGTATGCCTCTCAAGAATCGGGGATGAGTTTGCCCTCTCACCAGTTCTACGAACATGCTGTCGTCGATCTGACAACCAAAGACAGAAGCAAGACTAATCACTAACCACCAATGAATGTCATTCGAAAGTCAGATTTGTTCTGTTTGGTCACCATTTGTGGCACCATTGCGGTATGGTATCAAAAGTACACACCGTATGGGAACGTCTTGATCTTGCTGGATCCTGCTCCCAAGCAACCCTTCTTAAATGTTTCGTGGTGGTAATTTTCCGCTAGATATTTGCAGAGTTCTTTTATTATAAGAGGCTACATATTGCAATACATTTTTGACAAGAGTCAAATATTTAGAGTTGGTAATTCTTCTTTCGCAATTCGTATGAACATTAGTTTCAAATAAATTTATCGATTTCGTAATTAAAAATTGAGAATCATCAATTTTAACTTAACTTTATTAACTGCTAAACAATTATTTCTCGTAATTAATAAATGAAATGGAATTTTCAAACGAATTTGTAAACTTTTTGGAAAATCGCAGGCCCTTCGAATTTTTGCGTCTTAGACTTGGTCCGAGCAGACTTGGATGGGTCTGCATTGTTTTTCTAGGACGTACGCTGCAACCTGTATCTTGAACGGAAACTGTTCCAGCATCGGGAAATTATTGTTCTGCGTGTGTGTTCGTATGTGTTCTTTGAACGTGTACTCAGCTCTTGACATATAACATATTTGCATTATGTCGCTGGTTTTCTGCGGTATAACACGTAGAAAATAGGTTTATTAATGAATTCTGATACGTCGCTTTCTCGCGGCTACGACCGTTTTCAAGCAATCTCTTCGATCAACACTACTTTATGAGCGCCCGTAAAGCGTCTTTAATGTTCTCGGAGCCTCACTTTATCGGCAAAATGGTGACGCACCGAAAAAACTATGTGCCTCTGAGAAATGTTTGGCAACGAAGTTTAATGCCCGTTAGACTATAATACAAGAAATCAGTTGTGTCTGCAATTCATACAGAGCTAGGACTGAATCTTCTCATTCATTTTTAGTGTTCTTCCTAAACTCGCATAGTTGATATGATTTTCTCTCAGAACAGTAAATAAATCTTTCTGCTGCAACACCGCTATTTATAAGATTTAAGACTCCAATAAAATAACATTCTTAGCTTACGGATCAAACTGTGTATTCCCGTGATTTTAAAATTAAATTTCACAGGTTTTAAAAAATATATCAGAAGACTTTAAACACAAGAAACCTATGGCTCACTTCCTCGATGAAGGGTGTGGCGTTGCATCATGTAAAATGCGTGTTACGAAGATCCAAATTAGAATCTTTAATGCAGAAAAAATTTTAAAGATCTTTTTGGAGCATGCACATTTTTTTCTATTACTCTTGCTCTTGGACTTCAAATGCTTTGTTTCCGTTAGCAAAATTTTGAGCATTCTGAAAATAAGATGCAAAGGTTTGTACACTGTACATGGCATTCGGTCTCTTTTGTTGTGAATCATTCTGTTGAATGCATTGTATGTTCATATAATGGACATTTCGCTCGTGCATTATTAATGTAATTTCTTCTTGTGGCATGACCTAGTGGAACAATAAACCTGACAAGCATGTACTGAGAACGGCAGTTCAATCTGTCGTAAGTGGAAGAGAGGAAACAGTCACAATTAGTAGTGTGTACAGAGAATAATTTGTTCATAAAAGTGAATTCATAAAAGTTTCACTTTATCAGTCAAGGCTAAAAAAAAAGGCTGTGTTAAATTCAGGTAAATGTAACTGCGGTTAAAAGTAGTGGTGATCCGTTATCACACGCAAATGAAATGAAACCCAGGAATGCAGGAATATGGTGTGCGAGGTATCGAACTGCAAGAGAAAGCAGTGAAGATGCAGAGAAGAGGGAAAGGCGCCAGGAAGGCGGAATGTGCTTTGTAGTCGCTAAGATGCTTCCCGCTCGAGATGGAAAAACGAAGCGCTTCAATGGATGAGCAATTGCCGGTTTCGTAATGCCGGCGGCGTGGGCTGCGGGAACGGGAACGGGAGCGGGTGCGGGTGCAGGTCCGAGCATGGGCGGGGACGTGGGGCTCCCGGAGGAAAGGTGAACAGCTGGCGGCCAGCGCACGAGAAAGCGTATCGGGAGCGCGGGTGAGAGGTGTCCGCGTTCGCGGCGGACGCGCTTAAAATTCCAGTTGCATCTCTCCCGCTTCCCTGGCTACTCTTTCTCACAGCGGGGGAGAAGAAGGAGGAGGAGAAGACGAGGATGCGGACGCGTTGGCGGAGGCGGGAGTGGCAGGGCGGAGGCGGAGGCGGAGGCGGCGGCGGTAGAAGCAGGGGCGACGCACAGTGGGTCCGAAATGGCACCAGCACAATGGCAAAGAGCGCGTTTAATGCGACTTCTAGACGAGCATTTCACGCGACAAAAACGCCTTTAAAATCCCTAATTCACACTTTAATTAATAATAATGTTTACCCACTTTCTTTCCAAGGTTTGTTTACTTTAAACGTTTATTTTCAGAGATATGTCCGAATATCTCTGGAGCAGTTTTTCAATCTTAGATGCGGAATGAAGTGCATTTAAGATTTCGTCATTTTATTTACTTGTTTATTTATTTCTTGAAAATCAGTTACAGAATGAACCAGCCATATTCTACAGTTAACAATGAACATTTCATATCGCTTATTGTTTTCACTAAAAATTAATATTCCTGGTAAGATATATCGCACAAATAGTCGCAAGCTATTGCAATTAAATATTGTACATTTTATCCCATAATTAGTTACAGCTCATGAAGCATATATTTTTGCTTCCAAATTTAGTATTATTGTTTTATTATTGTGAAAATTATACAACGCGTAACAGCGTGTGTTCATAAAGTGAGGCGACACATTCGGGCCCACAAATTTTTCCTGGAGGAGCAATAGCCTACAAGATAAAAATGTAGGATGGTGTTGTCTGTCCTTATGATATGACACTCTTGATTTCGAGCTGTTGAAAGAGTCATTATAGTATGAAGAGTCAGTGTAGTATGATTATCGGGATAAGTGCAGGTTACTTTTATATCTATCAGCATATAAAAATGGAATCAGCATTTTAATGCTGATTCCATTTTTATACCCCCATGGTTGTTAGCCCTGGGGGGATGGGGTGAAATTGTGATGATGATGATGATGATGATAACGATAGATGATGAAATAGACACATACACACGTACAGACACACAACACAACCATGCCCGAGGCGGGTCTCCAATCCGCGATCCTCTCCGAGACCGCTACTGCACTACGAGACCTTAACGATCTCTGCCATCGGATCGGCTATTGCTGTCCATATTATTATAGTCCATTATCATCATTATTTGTGAACGCCGTTTGCGCGTTAGGGCCCAGTGGGTGGCGGTGGCGGTGGCGGTGGCGGCGGCGCGGGCGCGTGCGGCCGGGTATTGGAGACACGCGGTGGGGCAGTCACCTCACCTTGCGCGCGCGCACTGCATCCCAATGCGGCGCGAGGGCCGCGGTCACGCGTTTTCGCGCGTTCTCTGGCGGACGCGGTGTCTCCTTTCGCTGGCTGCCTGCCTCCCTCCGCCTTTTCCCGGGGTCAAGCGCTCCGCGGCCGCGGGAGGGATTTGCCTTCTTGCGCGAATTCGCCGTGTGGTATCGAGTGCAGCCTCGATTACAGAGAACGGAGTCGGCGACGTCAGATTTAAGCCCAAAGTTTTTTAATGGATGGTTCGGAAGAATTGTAGTGGGGTTTCTTGTTGAGTATAATATTTCGTAAGTATGAAGGCTGGCGTCTGCGTTGAATAGAAGTTCAAAATAATGATGTGTTATATAAATATAATCCGTTTCATGTAATGAAAATTTGAACTGGTACTACTGATTTGATTTATTCCGTAAAAAAACCTGTGACATGGGGAAGAAGTATAATCTCTCCCTTTTCTTTGAGTTCCTGAATCTCTTTCCCAGCCTTTAACTGTACATAGTTTAATGATTAAGAAAAATATCAACAATGCATGTTTAGCAACATTTGAAAATTACACGTTTTTGCCTGAGGCATTGTGGGGCTGGATTCATTTTATCGTAACAAAATACAGGATAAAGTCAGAATTAGTGAAAAAAAAGTGATGATATGCAGCAAGATCTTAGTTGTGTATTTCGTTTGGAATCCCTACCAGGTTTGTTGAAATCTTGGAGAAACGTATCGCCAGTCCAGTCATCATTATTCCGTCATGACAACCAAGTTGTTAGTTCAGTGTGCTGTGAGATGGTTGTATCGAAGCACGTAGCAGTGGAAGGCACGATCTTGGCCCGTTTCCCACACATCAACGCCGAACGCAAAATAAATAATCGTGGCTGTTGGGGGCGCTGTTGGTGTTGCGTTCTGTCGGCGCTCGGCGGGGCGCGGTCGAGCGGGAGGGGACGTGTAACCGCATGGCCCCCAGACCAGGCGACTAGGCGCCGACTGGCTGGCGTTTACTGCGGTTTCCGGTTTTCTTTTCCTCTTCCTCTGAAGAACCAAATACATAATAGTCTCGCTGTACTCTTCCGTCGGTGTGCAATTCTCCTGTAGATGACGGCCTCTCTCCAGTAACAGAGACCCTCAACCTTGAAAAACTAATGGTGCTACAAATGTATATACTTTCTCGCGTTATGTGTAACTTTTGCGATTTTCGAAAATTGAGAAAGTTCAATGAAAGTTGTATCTGCGCCATTTTATAACCGTTATTAGCTCTATTCGAAAAAAAAAATTAAAGAAAAAATTGAAGCCGTTTTTGAAAAAAAAAGAATTAATCGTCTTGATGCAAAAAATATTCCAAAATACTCGAATTGTGAATTATTTAAACAATAATATTGTATAGTATCATATCCACAGTACATAAATAATATACAATATAATAATAAATGTTTATTATTTAACAAAAATCTACGATGTCCCTCCCCAAATGATGGGCTGGATCCGCCCCTGCTAGGGTTAGAGTCCGGACAAGTAAAACATGGGGACGGGGGCCGGGCTGTCTGGAGGAGAATTCGAGGCCTGCTGTTCAGATCGGTAGTTTTCCATAGTTTCTCCGATCGACAGCAGGCGGATGCTGGACGCTAACAAACGGGCTACGGACCGCGGCTACTTTTCCTTCCTCTTCCTTGCCCTATCCTCGCCTTTTACTTACACACAGTAAGACTTACATGCACTACACTACCTCACACATTAAGAGACCATTCTGGAGTTCAGAGCTTGTTGCGCCTGGGGCGGTGCCTCGCTAGTGGGAGATTCCTGAATGTGAAAAAACACTGCACGCCGACCCATAGGTTGGCGCTAGATCTTGCCATCCAATGGGGGAAGAACCCCGTCAGTTCCCGTGATAAATCATTCGCTACACTTACTGGCGTAATGTCGCTGTTAACGCGCTGCCCACAAACCCGAAATAATTAATATGCGATATTTACGGCGCGGAGAACTTACCGGTCACCGATAATCAAGAACCGTCGCCTGGCGAGCAGAGGCGTCTCAGCCCCCGCGCTGAGACGCGACACTCTGCCGCGGGAAAAACGTAAGGGAGATACCGTAAGTGGTGTCAATCAGGTCTTGGTATTTTCAGGACACATTTTGATTTACTTTTTGAAACAAATCACGCGAAATTGAGGCGATTTTACCTTCATTAGAGCGCCGAATCTCTTCCTCCGATTTAGGGTTGCCAACCTTCACCGGATCTTTCAATTATCGACAAAGAAAAACTTAAACTGGATTAGATCGGGTGATCTGGAAGGTCATAACCCACGGCCTGAAACCTATCGGCGTGTCGTCCGAACGTCACTGGCGTATATACTGTGCTAAAAAATTAATGGATAGTATGATTAAATCGAACGAATGTGCCCTAAACAAGAATCTCTGCTCCCAAGAAAATTTGATCTTGCGCGCCCGCGCAATTCGAATGCTCTAGGGCAGGGGTGTCCAATTTGCAAGGTCGCAAGGGACATAGCTAAAACCTTTAATATGGTAGCGGGCCATATTTTCATTACTCGGACGATCCATACCTGAGTTTCCTGCATTGTTGATCTCTGCACTTTGCCCGGCTGTTCTGGAATAGGGGAGGGGGAATAAAGTATGTGTAAGATCAGGCCATAGCATGCATAACGCAGTGAAATACATGGAAGGACTTTGAATTTCTGAATTTACTAGAAAAAAATTCTTAAATCCAAACATGAACTTATTTTGTGTGTAGACTCCGACAGAGCGCGTGCGCTAGGCGCGCTATGTTCTCGCTCGATGTGCACGCAGGGGACTTTAACTTTTGACTAAAAACCTTTCGCGGGCCACAATTAATGGCATCGCAGGCGGCATGCGACCCACGGGCCACCAGTTGGACAAACCACTGAACTCTCAGTACTCTAGGGAGGAACACTTTGAGTTCTTGGGATGATCGCTTCTCGAAAGACACGCCGGCCGCAAAGTAAGAGTTCGCGTGAAATGCGTACACTCGACAACCGTCGCAAGTATGAGCGAGACTCGCGTGAAAGGAAGACACTGCATATTCACAGTAGAGCCGAGCCATCTCCGCATACCATCGTTATAAATAAATCGTTATAAATGTGAGCTGTGGATTATAATCGTCCACAAATATGTTGTGCTACGTTACAAATTTTTACATTGGTTTACATGCACAAATTAAGCTTTCATGCAAAGAACGTGAAAGCAAGTTTGTTTTGTGGCGAGTTTGTCTACAGAAAAGCTCGGCAATTGATGTTTTTGAGGCGGCATTCAGTGTCGCTGTGCGCAGATACCTCACGCAAACTCTACGGTCGCAAGGCTGCGCAGTCCATGGCCGACCTCGGCTCGTCGTCATCGTCGTCGTCTTCGGAGAAAGATATTTTGTCCGCCCTCTATGATAGAAATGAGAGGGTCAGAATGATCTCGATCGCCCATTCACAGGAGAGGACAGACTATTCTGGGCGCAGGGCGGGGGTGAAATTACAAATAACTGGCGGACGTCATTACGGGCGCCTCCTTCCCCCTCATGTCTAGGTACACCAGCGGGCGGCCGTGAGCGGCGTGTTATCGCGTGGTGGTGTGGGCCGGCGTGTGTCGCGCGCTTTCCGCCAGCGAGCCTCTGTCCGCAGAAATTGCGCTTCAACGTCCCGTCCCGACCCGCGCCTCGGCGGCCGCGCCGCGCCGGGCCATCGCCAGAAAGGGCGTCAGTGACCCAAAATAGTTCCCCCCTCTGGCACCTCCTTAGCACCGCCTTAAAATGCCGCTCAAAGTAAGGCCGCGCGGTGGCCGCGAGAGCAAGTCGTAAGAATGAAGACTACAAAAGACCGATGACAAACCTTACGGATGTAGGGCGGAGGATCTCAAAACTTTGTCGTGATTGTACCCTTCACACGACCAGCACAGGAATAGAAGTTGCATGTGCTCCCGCGATGAAATTATCCCAAATAACGGTTTTATTGTTGGTATAGTTAAGTTTTTTAAATGATTTAAATTTATATAGCAAATAATTACGTGAAAGTGCAAGCAAGCGCTAATATTTCAGAGAAAATCTTAATTTATTTTTCAAATTTCCCATATTTCCCCATCGAAGTTGCCCACGTACCCTCTACAAGCCTGTCGCCTCACTCGGGGGCTGGGGGGGGTATGCGCACTGCAGTTTGAGAACCCAGGTGGAGGGGACTTCCTAAGTAGGAAAAATTGACAGATGATGCGCTTTATGAATGAGAAAAAGTTAAAAGCGTGAATTACTGATCAATTGAAAGTTATCACTTCAGTAACTTTTTTCATTTAATTCATTTCACCCACGAGGAAGTGAAATGTAAAATACGGAGGCATTGCGTATATATCATTATATTGTAAGTGTTGGTTCAATGAGAAATAGTAAGTTCAAGTAGTCGTTACAAAAATGTGATTCCTAGAAAAACTGTGGTGAAACTTGTAGGTTATTTTATCATATGAATGCAAATAGGAAAGAAGCGGAAGTGTGTGGATGCACAATCAAAGGCCTTCGAATTCTTACCTTTGATATCAGCAAACGCCTTGGTTTAACTACTTTTGTTTCGAAATCCCGGTGTGTTTCGTTTCCTGTTTATTCGAGTCGAATATAAAATCTTTGATCTTCCAATTCAACCCATTTCGACTTGGCGAAATACATCCGGTCGAAGTCTATTTGTGAACCGCGGAAGTTCTTGTACTTCCTTAGGGCATGCATTCATGCTCATGGGACGTAAAGACTGGCGGGTGTTTCAAGCAAACGACTTCCGTGTACGTTGGCGTCACACGACTGTTCTCTTTCATGCTGCTTCTTGTGGGCCTTTGTTGCCTACCATTCTGGCTTTGTCTTGGGCAGAATTTCACGAGCCAGTGCTACAGGAACTACGACGTCGCATCCAAAGATTGTTGCGAGACTTGTTTTTATAACTAACGGGGTATCTGTTTCTTCATTTATCTACTTACCTGTTCCTGGGAGTCATAATGCGACTGTTCACGGCTCTTCAATATACTGTGGTTATACGTTGGAGCATCAGTATGGTGCGTTCAAAAGCTTGCAATATCTTTTTGTAAAGTCTAGAAATCGTGGTGGTACACTGATTTTCAATTTTGTACTCCTTATTGTAATATGTCAAATCAGTAGATGATATTTACAGCTTATTATGAATACTCGTTTACATTGATTGCACTTTACACTTAAAATATCAAGCGGGTCTTGAGTAAAAAAAAGGTGTATTGATTTCCAAACAGAATTTACTGCTCGCATTCACTCATTCATAGTTGCTGCAACACTTATTCATATAACAAGGGGTTTCAATAGTTCTTTATTCACGAGGGACATAATTGAGCCGCTCAGAATAATAACGGCAGATCCCAACCGAAGTTAGTTTTGAGAAAAAAAGCTTTTTCTCTTATCGTTCACATTTATTTCCATTCCAGACAAACTTTTGAAGGTGGAATTGAGGGTTTTGCCATATCCCAATTCATTTGATTATTCGGCATATGGTAGGTATATGGCAAGAGTTTACGGTCATACTTCTAACTGAAAATGCGAAGTCATCTGCAGTTATTATCCTGAGCGCCTCAGTTCTCTCGGATAAATGAAGCTCAGTTAAAACCCGTGCAGTATACGAAACTTCAATTTTAACTATATTTATGCATAATTTTGTTTATTTTTAAACTCGCGTACACGCCTATGCTATATTTTCACGGCCACCATGACCACCTATGTTGCCGTGCTTATAGTTCGTTTGTATTGCGTACAAATGAACTCGGGAGACAAAATAAATATTCCAAGATTAACCTTTAATAATTTAAATAATTAAATAATGAATGTACATATAAAGAATAGTTACGTAATATGTGTACATCCTTTTTTCTCGCGATGTCATTTCTGTTCGTTTACGCTTTGCAGTTATTTCAATACATACTTTGGCACAGGAAAACGTTTGATTAAAGCCGCACTTCAATCCGAGGTTAAGAATAAATATAATTTTATCCAGTGTGCACTGAAATTGATTACAGTTTCAGCGTGGATTTAATGTCTGATGATAACAAGAGTATCATGGGGTAGAAATGTGTTGTTTTTTTTCATTCATATCTGTCATTATTCCTTTTTTGTATTTTATCATACAGTGCCGAATGAATAATGTATCCAAGGAATTACATTTTATTAACCGTTGATAAATGTTCTTGCTGAAGTGGGTTAACCGCTGGAGAAGTGATAAACGAAAGCACTTAGCAAGAAAGAGTGATGGAACAAACGATGAGCATGTAGGATCCTATTGTCCGAATAAGGTGGTGCTTGGTGTTATACGTGACAACATTGATGACGTAACTTCTTAAGAAGGAAGGCGTAAGGCTGAAGGCCCTGAATTTTTAATCGGAGTGTGACTCAATTCCTAGTGGCGTTATCGCAGCGAGCTATTGTCGTAAACAGTCACGAGGCTGAACAAAAAGAAAACTGCACATGATACGCTTCATCGACGAAAAAGAATTACGCCGATTATTCTCTTTCTTTCTACAAAAATTTACACTATATGGACCACGCACGTGGACCACGCCTCTACACTGAATCATCGCTGGTATCATAAATTTCATGTAAATCAGATATGGGTCAGGCTGTTTCCTACCATCGCTATTCTTATATTAAGGTTTTTAGACTTAGCTGTACGCACATACAGAGTACACACATATGGAGGAGCATGATAATCCATCCATGCACTAAACGAGATTTGTACTCGCAACATTTCAGGCCGAGACGATTGTCCATCGCTTAAGAGGCTACTCACTGCTTACCTGCTATATTTATCATTGATATTAATAATTATATCTATCTTAGTAGAACATTGTCTGTAAAACATGGATTTCTACTAATTCGCGTTTCATTCCATTCCTTTAAAAGACCCTCAGATTACTACGAGAAAAGTTGTTCATAAACAAAATTAGGTCAAGAGTTCTTCTAGTCTTTCAAATGAAAACTTGTGGTGTTAAAACAGCACGCACTTTCTTGTTCTATCTATATATTTTCACGCAAAATTACGCGAAAAGTACTCAAATTTTTCGAAAAATTGTACATGACCTATTTTCAAAATCTATCTTTGTGGGACAGATTTCATTAACGGGAAAAATCTCTATCTTTAATATTTTAGTTGTAAGACTCTTTTAGCTGTTAAAACTCTTTGAACTTTTGCAATTTCCAAAATCATAGTTTTTCAACGAACATGAGTCCTCCGCCATTCTCTTAAACGACCCTCACTCTATCCAAAAAAAATGTATTAAAGAACGATGGAGCCTTTTTAAAAAATGGGGAAATGTCCCAGGGGCTTTATGTAAAGTACCCCCCAAATTAAAATATTCGGTTTCAATTCAGGGCCCACGCATCAGCCAGATCGATTGGGGAATGTAATTTTGGAGAAAATCGGCTGAACGGTTTTAACCGCTAGCGTTGTTCAGACGACGTACAGACACACACAGAACGTTTTGCCGTCATTCGATTTTCGGCAAGGACTCCCAAAAATGGATCTGGCTCCATCAGGTGTTAGAGGATTTTATTTTCTAAATTTAGCAACTGGATTATCCACTTTTTCGTTACCAGAACCCTGTTATAAGAGATTTTCTGCGAAAATTCGCTTTTTTTTTTCGCGCAGCATTACATAACTTTTTCTCTATTCCGTAGTGAGAAAGTAAAAATGGATATCTATACGAGTAATAATTAATAGCAAACAATAGAATGAAACTATGTTAAGAAAAAGATGTGAAATCCATCTTCGTTCACATTGAAATTAATTTCAAAAGTCAGTGTTGCTATAAAAGCGGGGACATTTCCCCCAGTTGCTATCGCTGTCAACGGGAGTTCCATTTCTAGGTCGAAGAAAAGCGCGCCGGCAGGGTGCCATTAAGACTTGGGTGAAGGGCTCTTCGCGCCATTCTTATAATGAAATTCGCTGATCGCCCATTAGCATGGAGAACGTCGGGCGTTGCGAGTAATTGGTGGAGGCGGGGCGGAAAACTGGTGGGGACGGGCGGGGAAACTAATGACTGCGGGTGGGGAGATTGGTGGCGGCGGTCGGGAAAGTGGGGGCGCGTGGGGGAGGGAAAGTGGGGGCGGGTGGGGGAGGGAAAGTGGGGGCGTGGGGGAGGGAAAGTGGGGGGCGTGGGGGAGGGAAAGTGGGGGCGGTGGGGTGAGGGAAGAAGTGGGGCGTGGGGGAGGGAAAGTGGGGGCGGTGGGGGAGGGAAAGTGGGGGCGTGGGAGGGAAGTGGGGGCGTGGGGGAGGGAAAGTGGGGGCGTGGGGAGGAGGAAAGTGGGGGGCGTGGGGGAGGGGAAAGTGGGGGCGGGTGGGGGGAGGGAAAGTGGGGGCGTGGGGGAGGGAAAGCGGGGAACTGCAATCTTGTTCGTGAGGGGGCCGAAGGCTGTCGCCTTTTTGTCCGCGAGACAGGAGAGCCCAACGGCGAAAAGAAACGTGGTTGCTCGTTAGCGGAACTGCTCTATCTTTCTATCATTAAGTTTTGTCAAAAGCTTTCCCTCCAATATTTTGCTTTCTTTGCGCCCCTTAGTGCCAATCGTAATTTGACTAGTGCGTATCGTAATCTCTCATGTATTTGTGATTCACGCTTGAAAGTAAACTAGAGGGAGAAGTTTTGTCTTGTGGGGAAGTGACTTCCTAGGTAAAGTTATATTTGAAGCGGAAAATGATACTCAATACAACCCCTTTTAATGTCTATGTGAGCTGTTTATTGTAATATTTAACCAACTTTATTTGGTTTCAAATTAAGCCTATAAGTGTTTATATGAAATAAAACCAGCTGCGATATCTCAGGGCAGCATCTGTTACCATTTCGGCGCCTCTGACCGGGAGGTTCCGGGGTTTGAAACCCCGGCCGCGACGGAGTTTCGAAACACGCCGATAGCTAGGGCGAATTAACCGCTGTGTGGAGGAGATTCTAGAGACCGGTTTGCTCCGATCGTTTGTTTTTTCCCGTCATTTCTCCGATCAATACAAGGCGAATGCCGGTGCAATACCCTAACAAACAGGCCACGTACTGCGCGCGATCTTTCTGTCCGTCTTTCCTTATCCTATCCTCACCCCTTACTTACACTTGCACACGCACACACTCACACACGCGACACGCACACGACAACGCGCACCCGCGCACATGCCAAACACACACATAAACGCACGCATGCACACACGCACCTGAACCTATCTGAAACGTATCTCTAAACACTGTTTCGAGCATGTTATTTGTCGAATGTATCGTCCTGGTTGATTTTGGACTTTTGAACTTTCTACGGCATGTCATGTGTGCCGCAAATTAGGGAAAAAATGATTTATGGTATGGTAAAAATTCGAATCTACGTTAGCACTAACCACAGTAATGCTAAACAATTTTTCATGTAGATATACTCCTATCTTCATAATCGATTTATGTGCCTACTTATAGAAAAATTTATTCTCAACGGTGTCTGATATCAACAGAATGAAAGCAATCTTCGGAATGTAATTTAGGTTTCGCATATCGTAAAGTTCAGAAATAATATTTCGTGGTCGTGTAATACGACCCTCTTGTAGTATCTTATGTCATCGTCAGTAATAAGAAGTTCGAGTAAATTTTTGTTTAGGAATAATTATACAGATTTGGTAATAACAATGAGTTGTGCACCAGTCTCACTAGCGTTATTATACCACCTGTGTATCTGTTACACTCACTTTTAGACATCAACTGAAGTTGATAGAAATGAGGAAAAGTCCCAGTGTCGTAGTGAAAATATAATTCATGTAAAGTAGAATTTGAGCAAAAGTTTGCGAACCAGTAGTGTCTTCAAAGAACATTTTTAAATATAGAACACTACGAATCGTATAAATAACCACTCCTAAACAAAAATGGACATTCTATATAATACTAGAGAAGATTTTTAAATGGTGTTAATAAGGTGAATGAGATGTTGATGGACCCAAAAATCTGACTTTTCAACTTTTTATTGATCTTTTTAATCAGATTAATGAAATTCCTTACTCTCACACAAAAAAAATGTAGATTTTATTGCTTTCCGTGTGTTCTATAACCTCTGGGATGGTACCTCCGTATTCACTTCAACACTGACGCACAGGAAAGACTGAACACACAGCAGATTGACGTAGCTTCAGTGCTTGTTTCGGCAATTTCCCATAGGAATTGAATCGCAGAAGCTCACATGGAGGCCGAAGGCATGTGAAAATATGCCATTGTAACCGAAGTAATTAAGTCAAAATTGTCTACAATGTTTCAGGAATACCTTACATACGATGAAAAATATTTGGCAGACATGAAAAAAAAATCGACAGTCGTGTAACCTGCACTTAGCGTTCGCTCTTCCCGAACACCACATCTGTACGGCGAGTAGAAGTGGTTCTCGGCGGCTAGAGAAGCGTTAGATTGCTGATGGCGTCCGTGACCCGAACTGTTGGTCATGGAAACGCTGCAAGTGTTTTCTTGGACGTGACGCAGCTGTTGGCTCGTGTGGAAGAGATTTAATACAGAAGAGGCGAGGTGGTCGTTGAAATCCCGGTTGTTTGTACTTGGTTCACCGATGCTCAAAAGCACCGGGTGGGAAGTGTGATCGTGTAAACAGCTGGATTTCCTGCGAATTCGCGTTGTCAGGCCTTCACCACATCATGAATTGCGCACGTTCCAGTCCACATTTTGTTCTCTCGGAGAGCTTTGAAGAGAGGACAGTTGTTCTTCTATGTAATTCTATCTAAAGCAAATTTGTATGCCAGTTTAATGGCAAGTTCATACAAAACTGCATTGAGGCGGAAAATTAGAGCATTGCTATTTTGATTGTGCTCTTCGTCTTAGATGAGTGGATGAAAAAATATTCGTTTTACAAGTTCGGATTCTCCCAGTGCTGCTTTAGGTTGTGCTTCCATTACTATTAAGCAGAGTTCGCCATGTAACCGGCAAAACCCTAAGAATAAACGACTTTTCGCTGTTGCTGGGTTTGATCGATCGATTAGTGTTTCTGGGCGCGTCAACAGCTAAGGTCGTAATCCCGTAAGTGTAGTGCTTGCTTTTAGCGAAAGATATAATCTTCCCCTCGCTGGATGCTCAGATCCGGCGCCGACCTACACGTTGGATTTCGGGGAGTCTCCAACCACCATTTCCCACCAGCTCGGGGCACCGCTCTCGCCGGGACAAGGCAGTGTAGTGCGTGTTAATGCATGCAATTAATAAGTGAGGATATAACAAGGGCCATGGCTCGTTTTGTTACGTTCCTACTCTGGCATTCGCCTGTGGTTGATCGGAGAAACCACGGAAAACTACCGATCATAGAAGCCGGTCGCTAGAATTCTCCAGACAGCTGCTGAATTCGGACCTAGCTAGTATCGAAAATCCTGCCGAGTCTCGAAACCTAGGACCTCTCGGTCAAAGGCACTGCAGTGAATCAGTTTAATGTCCCGAGCCACATAAGATGGGTACATTAGGGGTTGCGCAGCAAGGTTAAGTCATGATCAAAAGAAAAATTAAGAAATATTCATTGTGAGAATAGTTTTTTGCAATTTAGAATTATTTTCGCAGATGCTTTCTTCAAATTTTCTGTTCGATTTTATTTAGGTTTTCATATATGAATAAAGTCCCAAGTACGATAAGGACGGCATCCTTTTTTAAAATTGAAAGTCAAGGAAGAGTTGCGAGTATTCATGCTTCATGTTCATGACTCCTCAGGTCGCAAGACATGATTCTCGTAATTTCATTCACATACTTCTTCTCTCATACGTTTCCTCTGTCGAATAATCTATTCTTTATGCTAGTAAGTAATCCCGTTCTCTCGAGTTTGAAATTATTACTCTATAAAAAAGGGGGAATAGTAATTACAATTCCGCAATTGGGATATTTGTTTCTTGGTGTTTCCGACATAATAAATGAATGAGTAGCCTATTCTTAATGTGATCAAAATGCTTGCCTTTTATTGTTTTTGATACGTGTAGTAGGTGTGTCCCACACTTTGCTTTCGGATCAAGTGTAGTTTCGATTCGATTGTTCATTTCGTTCACGTTAAGAACAATTAAAAACCACTATGGGTTACTTAACATGAGAACATGTGTAAATATTTGAAAATGTCAACGACAATATAAACTATACATGTAAAATGCAAAACTGTAAAACTTAAGAGTAAATAAGGACGTTAAAGTCCGTCCATGTTACCATATTTTTTTAAAATTTTTCTTTATTTCTTTAAAATTCTCATTCAATTTCCTACACAAGGGGTAGCGCAAGCCTGAGTGAACGGCCGTTACCCTTTCGGGTCTTGTTGGTAATCACGAGATTCATCGACAGAGGCGACCGAATGTGTTACTTGAAGCATACTAGCTAGTGGCAGATTTCAAATAGCAAAAATTATGACGATTCACTTGGGTGAAAGGTCCTAATTTCCAGTCATGTTTGGTTTTCATTTCTATGTAATCAGGTATAAAAGTAAAAATTCAAGAGGTTTCCTATTTTCAAAAATAATTAATTGGAACCTGGTGTTTATTGGTCACGTTTTCATATTTTTTTAAAAATTTTTATTATTTATTTTTTTTTTTTTCAAGGCTTCTACCACTTCATTATTTTTCAGCTCATTATCCAGTAAATTTAATATTAAGTACTTTTTAAACGTTTGAGACAATAAATTCGTAACATTATTTAGTACATTTAAAGATTTGAAATCTCACGTTTGTTGAAATTTGTGAAATAGCTATAGAACAATGAGAACGAAAGAAATTTTGGCAGCCTCCTCCTTGCTGCAACCCCAGAAATCTGTGCCAAATACGTGGCTAGTGCATACCTATGCGTCTCGCGACGCTACTTTATTCACTTTACCTTTTTAGTTTGGCATGTTTTTTGAAAATTTTAAATTTACGAAGAAGGAATGCTTCATTCAGTGTAAGTGTACGTGCAGGTGCGTGTGCGTGTGCGTGTGCGTGTGCGTGTGCGTGTGAGCGTGCGTGCGTTCGTGCGTTGCCCCCGAGTGACATAAGTAGAAAATCCTTTTAAGATGTATCTGATTTTGACATGGGCAAAATTATATATGGTAATTCATAATGATTCGTCACTAAATCTACAAATTCCATAAATTAAGAAAAAAAAAATTGTATCAAACAGCATGGATCGTGAAGGGGGTCGACAAAGGGCCATGTGCCGCCAAGCCAACATTTCTTTTGTATTTTTACTACACAATTGACTGAGAGTAATTACCATATACTATCTCATTACATCCATAACGTATTCCCATTATTAACATACTTGTGCATTTTATATTTCCAACTTACGAGTGAAAGAAAACAAAATTCAAAATATTTATGAGGTCTGAAATGAAATCCCCCCCCTTTTGAATTTATTTTTGTATCTAACCCCCGTTACTGAAGGAAGAGTCAGGGAGGTCAAATGGTGCATATATATATATATATATATATATATATATATATTATATATAATGCTTATCATCCTTTAACATTGTTCCTTTTTTATTAGTCTTCAAGGAAACTGAGGAATTATCAGTGTGAGGTGTAGATTAAGACACACTATTTGAAAGTGGGTGGGTGTGGGTGGGTAGGTGAATGTGTGTAATGATACAGTTATGTCACTAAATTACATTTTTAGATTTAATTTTTTTTTAATTCTATCCATTTATATGCAAATAAACATTTGTAGGAATATGACTTCCATCTGTTCTGTGATTCATTCTTGTCTTTTCAATCACTTCGCCCTCTCACCAAATCATCTGCCCATCCATGATGAAAATCGTTTATTTCCATTATGCTCCCTCTCGACTATCAATGGCAAATGTCTGTTAGTATTTTCCAGTCAGAAAATATGTTGCTTAAATATTTATTATTATTTACTTTTTGATTTATTATAACAAACTTTTAAAATGATTGGTTTTACAATAATCATCAGAAAAATTAATGGGAATTTTGTTTTTTTGTGTTTCAGATTTCAAACACAATGGCTGATTTATCAAAGAACACCCCAGGTTTAAGTAGTATTATTGTGACTGAAAATGTTTCTGTGTGTCCACTAATTTCCCCTGACTTGCCTTCTGATTACACAAAGAACCTGAAGTAGACTTGTTAGGTGATGGCTCGAGCTTACAAGAACTTATAGATCAGAATTGGCTAACAGAGTATCAGGGAGTATTGAGAAACATAATCAGGATATTGATGATGATGTTGAAGAAGACACCTTCAGTGTGGAGCAGAAATAGCCTGCAGTGATAGTGAAGAAATGTATGACGTTAATACTCAGTTCCTTATGGCTGAAAGAAAAAAGTTGTTTTGAAAATTTAAGTACAAATGCTACACATTTTTTTACTGTAATTGATGAGGAAGCAGATGCTGATTGCTGATGTTGATCCAGACCCTGATCCTGAAATTGATGATGCCAGTAGAAATGGTATTAATAATTCTGCATTTGATACTAATCGATATAAATGGAAGCAATAATGATTTTGAACCATTTAAGTCACCTGTTGATATAACTGATAGTCAGCAAGACAGTTCCTCTTCCCCATTTTCTCCATTAGATGCAGATATTATAAAGTATAGTAGTACATTTGGAGAGACAATAGTTGATAGTGCGAGTGAAGAAGTGGGGGATACAGAACTAGTGGAGCCTGATTATGATGATGATGGTCTAATGGGAGGGCCTTTAATTGACAAAAGTGATCCCCAGTATGATCCAACTGCAAGTAATGATAGAGATCCTCTCCAGAAGAGCCATCTGTAAATGGTGTTGACACTGAAGATGTGCCATTCCAAGACTTTTTCACACCTATTACTGAATCTGTAGAGGATACTCTTGACCTTGACCTTGAATTTCCAGAAAATGTGGAAATTTCAAATGGTGAAAATGGCATTGATGGCCATCATCTTAATAGATTATAGCTGTGAAGTTGGAGAGAGCCCAGAATCAGGAATGGCGTCAGGGAAGGGGTATTAGCTTCTCCAGATGCAGAAATAGATCCTACCCTAGGTTTTGCTGCAGATATTCCTTCTAATGGTGCTGCAGAGGAAAATGGAAGGGATGATTTTGATCTCTGTGTTAATGTTGAAAATGTTACTAGTGAAGAACCTGTAGATCAGGAGACTAACTATGATGCTAACCATGAGACAGACTTGGAAGCCTCTACAGAGGACCCATTGCATGACCAACCAAGGATGTAGATGTGTGTTCCACTATACTGATTCAGTTAGCTCCGCTTCATGCTCTGATGTAAGTTTCATATTTAACATTTAATATTCATTATATAGTGACATGGTGTATCAGTAAGTCCTTTTCTGGTGTGGTGTTAATGTGTCAATATAGTCTATTACAAGAGACCTTAGTTAAGCTTATGAATTACTCACAAACGCTATTCCCCCCAAAATATTATGAAATGCAGGTTTGATATTCTTTTGAACAGAGAGTAAACTTGTATTGCCTTAATAATTTTGTAATTTATTAACAGAGTTTTGAATGTTCCTCTTGGTATGGTTTCACTCTTGCATAATACAATTTTGTATTTTAAGGGATAAAATCAATATCATTTCAAAAACTGTATTAGATTGGTCATAGATATATAATTCTATTGTAGTTATGCCACTTTAAATGTGATTAACTGTACATTGGGTAAATTTTTCATTTGACTTCTTATACACCATGCACATTAAATTATCTCAGGACAATAATATCCTTTGAAAATTTTATTTTTAATTTATATAATATATTGCACTTATTTTGAGAATTTTGTGTTCATTTAATTAAAAAATTAATAAACCAGTTTTCAAAAAAGCATGAATGTTTTTCATAGAATGTATTTTGTGGTAGTATGTAGTTTCCTGAATCTGTTTGGACAAATTTTGATTATTTATTTAATTAATTATATAGTTTCATATTTTTTATTAGTTATTTCATTTTATTTCTTAATTGCTTGTATAACCTTGGTTTTAAATTTTTGTTTTAATTGTGTGTTTGTAAGTAGAAGTGGACGTTATCTTAATCTTCCTATTAACATTATTGTCAAAATTGCATATAAGTTGAAAAAAAGGCATTATGTTTCAGTTTAATTTACTGAAGACCAGTTGCTTGGAAATATAGCATTTGTAAAATTTATTTTTGTGTTAACTTAATTTTATTTGATTAGTTGGAGAACAATGAAATGGTTACCACAGCTGCTTCTGAGAAGAAAATTGTAAAGAAGAAGAAGAAGAGTGAAGGTGGTGAAACAACGAAAACTAAGAAAACTAAGAAAACAAAGAAGGAAGAGAAGGAGAACATATCTGTTGTGAGTACAATATTACATATAAATATTTTCTATCAGCATGTGCATGTATTGCTGAAAATAATTAATTTGTTGAAAGAATCAATGTACAAAAATGCCAATGACCATCACAAACCACTTGCACTTTTCATCAGGAAATGGTGTAAAAATCTTCAGGTATTCTGAAAATAACAAAACAAATTTTTGTTTTATCACAGAGATCACTCTCCAAACTTATGTACAGTCAGGTGCATTTTGTAAACATTTAATTTATTTGAAAACCAAAGCTACCATTACCAATATCAATATATGTGTGAACATATTAATATGCATTTTCTTTTGCATTTGTACTTGAGTATAGGAAGGAATGTTGTTCAAATTGTACAGTAGGGCTAAGGGAGAAATCCAACCCACCTTGTTGGAAACAGAGATGTTGCATGTGTCAGTCTTCTTTCACACTACCCTTTCTTTGATTTTTGCTTATCTTTTGTTGTCAGAATATATTTCAGTAATACTCTTCACCTTTTTAATTACAAAATATCAGTATTGTAGGTTATTATAAACATTGAAGGATCATTTCAATGGGTTTAAATAATTTGTATTTGAAAATTTACTGTAATATAGTAAGCTTGAATGGGCGCACATCCACACATTCAATCACTTCCACACATAATCGCACATGCACATGTACATACCTAAAGAGCATAGCTATTCATTTTGATATTCAATTACATTTATTCTAATACACGTGATCAAGTTTGTTACTGACTAGTACTCGCATTTATGTTGAAATCATTCTTATCATTTTTTTTATTCTGGCCCTCAAAAAATGTGCGCAGATAAATTTCTTTCCCCACATGTCATATACAGTTTTTACTGTTTTTTGACAAATAAATAAATAAATAAATAAATAAATATCAGAATTCATTCTCTTTACATTCCAAAGTGGATGCAAATTTCTATTTTCCAATGCATGTACTATCAGATTAGGTATTTGGTTGTACAGCATTCCTTAGTTTTCATGTTAATGTTTAGAAAGTAATGAAAACATACTTGAATTTTTTACTTGCTTAACATTGTTATGTTGTTAAGTGACTAACATACTGCCTATGATAAACCGGCTATATGAAACGTCAGTAAGTTGGCGACGCTTGCATTTTTAAGTAAAGCATATGTTTCTATAGATAATCATATTGTTTGTCAAACGCGTTTGTTTGGCAAAGTTAATTAAAAATAGGATTGGCCAGAAATAAATTTATTTTATTCTTGTTCTTTCTATATTTTTTCTTTCTCGCTACTCGTATTTGCATATTACATTTACCAGTGTAATTTCAATTCGTTTGCAGTGTATAATAGAGCAAAACGAAATGACGATCGTAGGTAACTGGACTACCAACTTTTCACTCTTAAGTTATTTTTAAGCTTATATTAAAAGGCTTTTAGACCCTGACGTTCCACGCGTAGAAAATAAGGTAAATGGGTCAATTTTAAAAGGAGAAACCTTCTCCAGCGACTGAAATAAAGAAGGTATCCTGTTAACACCAAATTTTTCCAGAATACTGTACGTATCTAATCCAGTACATATGTATATCGTAATACGCATAATATCTGGGATAATACTGGACACATTTCAAATGACTCAGCTGAAATATCGCCTGCATAATTCACGGACGGATGTGTCTTTATTGGCTTGGAGAGAAGTGGGTAGTATGTTAGAAATAGACCGTGCATTTGTGCGCATCAGAAATAAAATTTGTTGATTGATATTTTACTTACGAGGAGACAAGCAGTTCGTCGCGGAAAAACTTTTGTGCACTCTTTGCAGTATTGATTGGATAAATGTTATTCGATTAGCAGAGCGATTAATATGAATTCTATTGTTTCTAACAAAAAGAAATTATGAATTAAGTGATACAGGCGACATTTATTCAACACAATCCATGAAATATCTAACTTATTTTTAAAAAAATAAAATGTAATGATGACCTAGGACATTTTACGCAGTGAATACATGAAAGCAAAGTTTTAAAGGAACTAGAGTATTATGAAATTGAAGGGCGTGCATACTCACTTTTTTTGCTCCAAACGAAGATAACGAAAGTAATTTCTGCCCTTGCACGATTAAGTATTATTTACAGTAGGTACTTCGAATTCGCCTAGATGGACGCTCGAAAGAAACGAGAAGAATCAAACTATTCATTAACAGTATTAGCATCTTGTTGATTTCTTGCAAGTGATTTGCACTTCTTTGGGGCGTCACGTTTTATTTCTTGTAGATTCGACATGTAATTTAAAACGGAATTGTTTCACGTTTCTATTATTTGTTTCTTTAAATCTTTATTCATAATAATTATGAAATGTTACGAAAAAATGAAAATTTCCCATATTGTAGTCTCGTCTGGAAATATGTGAAACGAAATTTGACATTTTTTCAAGAGTTGTCGGTCAAAGAGTTACTATTTTCATACAGTGCGAAATGTTACCAAATTTTATATAAAGAAATAATATGATAGAATAATTGCCTGTCATATTAAATACGTTTTGCTCGCATGAAATGTCATTAATGTTACGTATGTGGACGACGCCAATTCTTGGCGATACGTTGGTGTACGCGAGTCTCATTTCACATATTTAGTCATAACTTTGAAATTTCTCATATTAGTTTTTTCTTCTATTTTTGATATGTGTAGAATATCAAAGAAGTTGCTGTTCCATTACATAACTCGTGAATAGCAAACATTTAATTGAATTCATTTTTATTGTATTTTTCGAGTTCCTTGGTATCTGACAAAACCATAGACAACTCGTGTGCCCGTAATTTTTCTTTCAAGTCCCGACGGTGGCAGGATTTTCGACACTGACTAGCTAGGTCGAGTTCTGCCGCTGTCTGGCGGAGATTTATAGTGGCCGGCTGCTCTTATTGAATTATAGATTTAGTAGTTACTTTTCTATATAAACACAAGGTTATACTATGATCATGTGGATGTTTTTTATTCACTTAAGTCAATGGTATTTTGTTATGATATCAGATATTTTCATTGAAGTTGGAAGAAAATGCTATGACATCCCTTTAGCGTAAGAGTGGGAAGCAAGTAGTGTTTACAACGGTGTCCATGAAGTGATGGGTAATGATGAAATAATTGTATATTTTTTAATTCAACAAATGTGAATAATGTTTCTAAGAATATGGCAAAACTGAAAAAACGGAGAAATCGTGCATCCTTTTAGGGATGCACTGAGCAGGTTTAACTGCGGACTCCATGGCGACGTCCCATTAATCACTTCCTGGACAAGGAAGCAAATGTGTACCCAATTAGCCTTTTTAGATTTTCTTCTTTGCCTTTGCTTTAAATTCTTGCTTTTTTCGCAAGATTTGTCGTCTTATTGTTAAAACGTATTTGCATCTTTTCATATTCTCTAAATCTCTCGAATTTGCATTCAGCTTTCTCTTCTTCATCTCTTACCTTCCGCCCCTTTTTTACGTGCTTAGTCCTTGATGGTATAATTTATAGGTTAAAGAATGCGTGGTTAATTGTGGGGGCATCCTTGAATGCAGTTGAATCCCAGCTGCACTCCCTCGCACCTTCCTGCCACAATTAGAATACGAAGCGGTGTCTGGCAGCCACCACTGCAACGGCATACACTGCCAACTCTTCCCGACCTACTTGCGGCTTTGCCCTCGTTTGTTCTTAGGATGCGCTGACCTATTAGTCCCAAGGAAATCGCGTCTTTCCCCAAAGTTGACTGTCCGGGAGTTCAAATGAAATCCTAGAAACTCGTATTGCTTTTATTCCACGAGACATGATTGCGTTCGAAGCACTCAATGCGACCATTATCTTCATTTCAAATGGGTGATTGACATGAGAAATGGCGTGTAAAAAAAAAAAAACTGAAGTCAGACGAGGTTTTGTAATAAATGTAGATGGAAAGTACGAAATTATTGACGGTTATTTTCCGCTTCCGCTGTCTAGCCGAGATAGCTGCTGGGTGTTTGTAGATCGCGGAGACATCTCTGATGCGAGTATTAGTTAAATAATTAGTAGTCGATAGCAGTGGCGTAGCGTCAGGGGACGCTGAGATGCTGAGCATCCCCGTATATAGAACCTTAAATACTGTATTGATAATCTTACAAGTGGTCTGTTGAGCGAAACACGTTTTGTATTAATTTTAAATTGATTTCCTATGATTGAATTCGGCGGGCTGTTGAAGCTGGCCTCTGATTGGTTGGAAGCTAAAATACTTCAGCGTCTGCCGCCAGGTTGCGACGAGCAATGACGCATGCGCAGATGGCGAGGTCCCCCTCTCCCCTCTTCATCCCTGGCCCTGAGAAACCCGACTGCTTTACGCTAGCGTCCAGAGCGTCTACTGCGGAAAGAAGCTCGTTTGTGCACGAGAGCGCAGCACACTTCAGGCGTTCAGTAAATTATCTTTCTCTCTCTCTCACTCGGGAGTCCCCGCTTGGTCATGGGTACAAACTGTAGAAATAGTGCCTGACTACTATTTCTTAATTAATATCCAAGAAATTGTATTATCTCTTAAATAGATTACATATTATTTAAGTCTGCAATGTATAAATTAACAAATGGTCTTATTGCCATTCGCGTATAAGAATTAAAGCTGAGCCATTGTATAATTTGCTTTCAAGACATCGGCAGCCCTGACTGCTGTGAGGATTTTGTGGGAAGCGCCTACACCGTCGTAAGCAATCGAGATCGTGGAAGTAGTCCCAGTGTATCTGCCTTGTGTTACGTTCGACTGTTAGACGAAGTAGTTGATAGTGACATTTTGTGTGTTATTGTTGAGCATCCCCAAACGTGTGAGTCACGCTACGCCACTGGTCGATAGAAATATATGTTGGACTTATTATTGTTATTAATATTATTAATAGAATTCCTTTTCCCCAATTGTGCATCCAATAACTGAACCAATTCTACATTGAATTAGAACTTCGAAATGAAAAGGAGAAAGCATGTGGTTTAATAAATATTACTAGGGTAGTTTCTGATTCATTGAAAAGTCATGAAATTATAACTGTTAAGTTTCGTCATTTTGAAAATTGCTTAATGGACGGTTACTCAAAATACCTAGAACAGAAAATAACTTTATATTGTCTTTAGAGTGCTCACATGTTAATAAACACGATCTTTTCCAAGTCCACTTCAGAAAGATAGAAAAAAAGACGTTAGTAATGAACGGAACGAAATTAACTTTCGTCAGACAAATATGTCAGCAGTCTCATACCAGTGAGGGGAGAGTCATCCACGGTCCCCGTCAACGTCGTTTCTTTCGTATCTTTGTTCAGGTAAGGAGTTCCAGTTTCCTATTGTAGGACTTCTATTATTAGAATCTTTCTGAACCCTTGATGTTAGTTTCATCTTTCAACGCTTGCCGAATCTTCTCGACACCTTCTTGTTCTTCTTCTTCTTCTTCTTCTTGTTCTTCTTTTTCTTCTTGTTCTTCTTTTTCTTCTTGTTCTTCTTCTTTTTCTTCTTGTTCTTCTTCTTCTCCTTTTCTTCTTGTTCTTCTTCTTCTTTTTCTTCTTGTTCTTCTTCTCCTTTTCTTCTTGTTCTTCTTCTAAGAAGATGAAAACTTCTTCTCCTTTTTCTTCTTGTTCTTCTTCTAAGAAGATGAAAACTTCTTCTCCTTTTCTTCTTCTTGTTCTTCTTCTTGTTCTTCTTCTTGTTCTTCTTCTTCTTGTTCTTCTTCTTGTTCTTCTTCTTGTTCTTCTTCTTGTTCTTCTTGTTCTTCTTGTTCTTCCTCTTGTTCTTCCTCTTGTTCTTCTTCTTGTTCTTCTTCTTGTTCTTGTTCTTCTTCTTCTTCTTGTTCTTCTTCTTGTTCTTCTTCTTGTTCTTGTTCTTCTTCTTGTTCTTGTTCTTCTTCTTCTTCTTCTTCTTCTTCTTGTTCTTGTTCTTCTTCTTGTTCTTCTTGTTCTTGTTCTTCTTCTTGTTCTTGTTCTTCTTCTTCTTCTTCTTCTTCTTGTTCTTGTTCTTGTTCTTCTTCTTCTTGTTCTTGTTCTTCTTCTTGTTCTTGTTCTTCTTCTTGTTCTTGTTCTTCTTCTTCTTGTTCTTGTTCTTCTTGTTCTTGTTCTTGTTCTTCTTGTTCTTGTTCTTGTTCTTCTTGTTCTTGTTCTTGTTCTTCTTGTTCTTCTTGTTCTTCTTCTTGTTCTTGTTCTTGTTCTTGTTCTTGTTCTTCTTCTCCTTCTTGTTCTTCTTCTCCTTCTTGTTCTTCTCCTTCTTGTTCTTCTCCTTCTTCTTGTTCTTCTTCTTGTTCTTCTTCTTGTTCTTCTTCTTGTTCTTGTTCTTGTTCTTGTTCTTGTTCTTGTTCTTGTTCTTCTTGTTCTTCTTGTTCTTCTTCCAACTTGTGACCTTGAAAGGGCACTAAGTTTAAATCGGAGTATTGTATATGGGTGTTCTCCGGGTCCCGGAAAGACATTGGTATGTGACTGTTCACTCTTCAAGTTAATTAAAATAATGTTCAATAGGAATACTGACGTATGGAGAAATGAAGCGAGATAAAAGTAGGCACTATAGAACGTGCTTCCATGAACAAATATTACCGTGTGTGTTTTCCCTCAGTGGTTTTCTTATTCTAAAAGACTCGCATTGTCACAGTGTTGTTCGACTCGTGCTTACTGGCGAATAACTCAACGAGAACTCCGTGCTGTTGGGACGAATGACTAATCGGCACTCTCGCATTGTATAACTTTGAACTTCTTGGAAATGTAGTGAATAGGGATTCGTGGTTGAAATGGTGCTATGCGATTGCATAGGAATGGACTATTGTTGGTCGATTTATTAATTATTTGACCTCGGCGAAATCGTGTCAAGGGGCCATTCATAAATTACGTAACGCTAAAGGAGGAGGGAGGGGGTCTGAGGCAGCGTTACGCTGCGTTACGTAGAGATAGGGAAGTGCGTTTGCAAGGGGGAGGGGTATTGAAAATACTCGAAATTTGCGTTACGTAATTTATGGATGGCCTCCAAGAAATTTGTGACACTTTGAAGTACGATATGTCAGTTTTCCCCAGCTAAATGTAGTGTATACGTTAACATAGAATAGTAGCACAATATATGATGCCGGAGGTGGTAAACGTTAGTTTGTGTAATGCTGAATCTTGTCGAACACGCACATTCAGTTTGCTCGCATTAGCGAAAGAAATGTCACCTGATCATAGCCCATTTCCCAATGGGAAGAAGTCGTTAAACGCTCAAAGAGAACAACGTTGTCGGAACATCCCTATAACTATCCAACATATTTTAATAGATTGCCCAGTATACTCAGACTCTCGTATTCACTTACAAATTGTCTCCACAATTTACTGAAAAATCTGAAGTATATAATGTTTTCAGATTTCTAAAAGATGTACATTTATTTAACGTTCTTTAAAGAATTGTATGTATGGTCGCTAATGACCTTGCAGTTCATACGACTAAAACATAAAGCCCATTGAAAAATACGTCAGAAACTTGTCTGCAAAAAAGGGAAAAGAGATTGGGACAAAACTTGAAAGTTAAGAATTATTACAATGCTTCATTGGTTTCAATATTGCAATATGATGTAAGCAATTCAGGATCAGACCTTCGTTTGTTAACGTATAGAGTCAATATTCGGATTTTGATTGCCGAAATAAAATGGTTAATGGGGTTCGGGGATGACCGTACAAACACAAAGAAGCGCTTATGATCATTTTTTTTCTCTTCGAAGATCATTCAAATACATTTTACTAAAGGTATGAGTACATTTCTTAAAGGAAGGGGGAATTGCCCTGTTCACGGAGCAAGGGGAGCACTCCGACTTTCCTCTTGGGTCTGGGGTTGGCTCCTGTCACTCCATGTAGATATTGATGCATTTCTTGTGTATTCCATGTGGAATTTGTAGCGGGTTCCCGACATGTCTCCTCGAGGCTCTGCCGTTCCCCTGTCGCGAATTTCACTATTTGCGTCATCGTCCATCACATTAAATACTAAATAATTTTTTGCATTGCAAACGTCACGTTCATGTGTAACAACATTTTATATTTATCATGGAATGTTGATGAGGTAAATGAAATAAATATTACAGTTTGCAAACGTTTCGGAATGTATTATTCTTTCCTTAGGGATACGAAAACGGAGCACAGTAAACAATCAAATATATAACTGTTCAACTGTGTGGTTGAATTAGATTGTTCACTGTGTTCATTGTTACTTCTTCTCTTGGTGTCGTACACCGGTTCCGTACCGTGACAAGTTTTCTATCCGACGGCGAATTATTTTACTGATCAGGAACGTTTGAAAATGTTTTTTTTAGGTAAGCATGTCTGAAAATAGTTTTTTAGTTCCACTTTCATACTTGGCTTTTATTTGTTCACATGTCTAAATAGTTTTCTAATTTAAATGTATCTTCGCTATTATAACACAACGTTTGTTCGCATTGTGCACAATGTAGTATTTAATAGTACATAAAATATCATTAATAAACAATATCAATAATAATAGTAGTAATAATATTGATAGTAATTATACGTTGCAAACGTTCAGTTAGTGCTCGCAAGAACCTGATGAACAACTAATTAAAGATTTCTGGCTCGCCATAAGGATGAAGTCAAAACAATACGATTCAGATACATCTTTGATAGACGAGAAAAGAAAAATGGAAACGGTGGAGTTTATGATACAGCTTCGCATTACTGAATCAGATGTAAAAGCAACTGTAATAAAGACATCAAATTGGAAAGCAACTGACGTGAAACATATCCAAAATGTTTGGTGTATGTAATTTTCGTACGAAACGTTAGCGACCACAAAGAGATTATCCGAACTTGAAACGACAGCAGCATTGCTTACCAAAGGTAATATTTTCCTGCCTATCATAAGTCAACACTCTGTGCCCCCCGTCTGTGCGCCAGTGGTGATTATATAAATATGCAAGTCATAGGATATCATAGTATCGTCACACTTCCGTAATGTCCATACGTACCTCTCAAGTGATTTTTCCTGAAACGCCTTGATAGTCCGGATCTAAATATTTTATTACAATCTGAAATAATCCCCCCTTAATGGTGCTCCAACAACAGTAAGTTGTCGCGAGATAGACCAAGAAAAAACTATTTGCTTCAGAATACGCTCTGCCAACGTCTCCGCGAAAAATCGTCTCCCTCGTCGACTCGCCAAATCGGAAGTCTCGGTCCCGAATCCAACTCGTGCGATCCGCTCGCTCGGCCGTCGAGTCCTTGATTGCGCCTTCCTTTCAACTCCAGAAGTTAGCGCGCGCGGCCGCTCTCGTGCACTCCCGCCCGCGGGGTTGGGGGTGGGAGGGGGGAAGCACAGAGTGCAGTGGCTCTGGCAGCGTGACGAACGTGGCGACGACGACAGGGGCGGCGGTGCTCCGCTCCGCTCCAGTCCAGTCCGCTCCGCTTTCCCGGCTGTATTATTGAAGCTCCGGCACGTTCCGAAAGCTAAAGCGGCTACCCGTGTTCGTCACCCCAGGTCATGCGTGAAGCGACGAGAATTTTCGTATTGCATCGCCTCCTTTCGAGGCAAGCGCGCATCGCACTGGGGGGGGGGGCGGATGGGGTAGGGAGGAATTGATGTGCCACTAATTACAGAGCCCCGCGAACACACGCTCAAGTGTACACTTGGACTTTCCTAGCTGGGTTCTTGCCGTAGGAGTTCCTTGCTTGTCGCGGTAACTATCTCGGTGCGCATATATTTGAATATTGCATTAAAGCGTTGAATACCGCGAGCAAGGAAAAGCTGGTACTATTTATCGGCGCTAAGTGTTAAAAAGGGAGCTCATGTTCAAAGGTTCAAACGATTTAAGTTTTCGTTACAGAAAGCATATCCAGTCTTATTGCAACATCTGATTGAAGCGCGACTTAGGTTTGCTAGGAGTTACTATGTTCCCAAAGGCACTTGGAAATGCCACATATTTAATTAATGACGTAATTAATGAATTAATGACAGTTGTAATAGATTCGTGGTCACACTACTGCCTCTGCATTTCCGAGAATTCGAATAGCGATAAATCCGCGTGGAGTGTTTATGGGAAAACGTAAATCCCCAGAATTTTTTAGGCACCCCTAGTTTCCCCTTCCTCACTTTCACCTATTATTCTTCCAACGTCTCTGTTCATTCTTTCTTTCATTCTTTCATTCCAATTTCTGGCAAGTTACCTTTCATTCCTTGACAATTCTAGGGGACGTTTTACCTCCATTGGCAACGTTACATATTCATGGAATATCGCACCACTTTGAGCTTTTGAAATGGATGATGATGGGGAATGCATAGCAAGTGGTGAAATGAGAACCTGGAGAAAAAGTGGCGGAAAAAAGCAAGAAGTGTTGGTGATTGGAAGCAAATCTGTGTTGAGGGGAGGAGCGTCCCAGCCGGGGCCGTCACTGCGCCCGGAGCCCGCGTCACATTGCTGCGCCCCGGGACTTCCCTTCGCGTTCGGGCCCCCCGGGGCCCCCGGGCGAAAGTAGCGGAAACTGCGCCGCTGCGCGCTCAGCATCGGGAGAGGCGGACGCTGCCGCCGCCGCCGCCGCCGCCGCCGCCGCCGTTGGCCGTTGCGCGCGCAGAAGGGCGTCGAACCGCCGGAGTTGTTCCGACCTATTTCGAGAGCCAGACTTAAGGACCACGGCCCCTAGACGATTGCATATGAGAGCCTCTCTTTTAGGGCCCGTCCATAAATTGTGAGGCAATTTTCGCGATTTTTCGACTACCCCCCCTGGTGAGATGTGAGATTTGACTCGAGCTCCTTCCCCTTCTAATCTCACGTGAGATTTTTAATGTAATTACGTTAATTTGTGATTGACTACATTGGGATTTATTGAAAAAACAATTTGCTCAATTATATTTAAGACCAGATATGACTAGTATTTAGAAATAGTGACTGAATCACAATGAATATTATTGCACTTCTAAAACACTGCAAAAATCAATCCACGGGGACTCCTGTGCAGTCTCAAGAGTGACTACTGTTACCAACATGACCGTATGATTTTCTGTAAATTCATGTGCCCCTTAAACTTCACTGTGATTTAACCATTCTAAACAGTTTTCGCTTGCACACAAAAGCTCTGTTACGATCTATGAGGGTCGCAATTTGCGTGCTGTGCAGCTGGTGCACAGTGGACCGCACGTAAGTGCTCTGCATCTCTTGTGATGGATGAAAAGTAGACTGTTTAGAACTGCTCTTAGCGCTGTTTATAGTAGAAAAAACCGATATTATCCGAGACCCCCCCCTTCTCCCCCACGTAAGATTGGGTGAGATTCGCTTGACCACCCTCCCCCCCCTAAAGGCCTCTAGTAATTTATGAATGGCCCCTTATTAATTAAAAAGATGGTAAAATATAAGTATTTAACATAATATAAAATAATTATTTTAAAATTGTTATGTAATTGTTCTACTCGTATAATTTCTACTTATTTATAATTATTATTCCTGTAATCATAATATTTTAAAATCTGAATACAATATATTTAAAAAGTAGTAAAGATAGTAAAAAAGTTAAGTTACTTTTCCATGTTTGTATAAATACAAATGTTCAAAAATCTACAGAGGTTCTGATTGTATTATCGTTTTACTATCATTTGGGGCTCCCAGTGAAGCTCGCCCCTTGGGCAGCTGCCTCGTTTGCCTAGGCGGAAGTCAGCCCTTGGCTGTTCTCATCTCGCGTGTTGTGGCCCGGGGCGACAAACAAATGTCTTGTTAATTGACGGGTTGTTTGTTATAAATCCTCACATTTTTCACTTACTCGCGAATGTTAACGCATTGCGTAGGCAAAGGCTCCCAAAATAGCGTAGACTAAATGCTGCGAAGCGGACGAAGAACGGAGTGTACTAAATGGGTTGACTGCATTTTCATATCCCCGCTGACATAAATCAGCTCTCTATAGCTCGGAGGCTTCACTTCTCCGACGACTCTTGTTCAACAACTTCGGAAAATAAAACCATTAAATTTATTATTAGAATATGAAGTCGTACTTCAAGAACGTTATTATATTATTAATATTGCTTAACACAATCTTGACGTTCATATATAATTATTAGGGACCTGATTTCAATTGAAATGCACAATCCTCCCCCATAGATAGAAAGTACATGTTCACCTGGTAGGTGCATGAAACGCCTCATTTCCAATTATTTAAATACGATTCTATGATTATAGCTTGCTTATTTTGCCTGTTTCTTAATAAGCTTCATATTTCTGCAAATTGCTAATTATTCTGCAGATTTTGCTTAAAAACGTGTATCCTTACTAATTTATTCTCTATATTTATTTTCATAAATTTAAATTTTAACTCAACAATGCGTATCTCTATACGTAGTTCATTGTACCTAATATCAATTTCAGGTATTTGAATAATACATGATATTTAACTGGGAATTCAGGCTATTTTTGGATTACGTGCTGTAGAGAACAGTTTGAAACTCGGTAACGCTGATGAACACACTGAGTTAAACTCCCACAAGTAACAGACGGGCCACAGACATTGCCCTACCAATGTGAGCGAAAGGGGATGCGAAAAAGGAAAGCATTTTCCTTCCTATGTATAAAGGCGGCTGCTAAGGGGTTTCGGATGTGGATCTAATGCTAATTGTTAAATGTATTAGCGGCAGGCGGTCGCATAGAGGAAACTAATTCTACTAACCCCACTCTTCGAGAAGTCATTGAGCGATAAAGTGAGAGTGAAGTACGGGATGAATGTACTGTGCATAATAATAAAAAAATTAAACTGTTTTATGATGAGTACATCATAAATTATAGGGCATATAATAATTTAAAGGGCATGTTTAACGCATATTTTAAGTTTTATTGCATAAATTTATACATATTTCATAGATTGTTAATACATATAAATCTGGTCCATAATAATTTAGTTACGAGAAACAAGTGACTGGATTTTACAACACCATTGTATTTTTGAAGACAGTAAATACTAAGCATAAATAGGCGTTTCTAGCTACACCGAAATTTACAATACATAATGTGTTACTTTTTTCAGGAAAATAATCCAACATGTGTACCAAATTCGCTTTTGTAGCTATTGTTGGTTAGCAAACAAGGTCAATAATTACACTTAGTTACAGTTTAAAGAAATAAGGGTAGTACAATATGGGAAGGACAATCTCTGCTATGTTTGGGCTTGCATCATGGACGCAAGGATAACAAAATCAACTCTGATATTACTTTTGCACGTTCGTGTAAGTGCGCGCAAATATTTGTCTCTACGTCTTTATCGCATTATACACCTGTTCCTTTGAATGTGAAAAAAGGTTACCTCGCATACGTAAGTACTCCCAAAGATTGTCATTATGCCACCCACCAAGAGTGTCTAAGAAGAAGAGGCTGATGCATATTTACAGTCTAGACTGAAACACACACTCTGCATTAGAATTATCTGCTAAACGTTTTTTGATGTGTTTGTTCGTGTAATTGCAAACAAATACATACTTTAATTCACTAATATGACCAAAAGATTTCAACGCGTTTCGGGTGCCATTAGATTGCAACGCGTACCGCGTGTTGCCGGATAGGGCATTGGAGGGGCCCATAAATTCTGTAGAGCGATATAAAATAAATCAATCGATTCTGAAGGTCTTATTGATATTTTTGAATGTTGCGTTATTGTTCAAAGATTATTCATCCTCTTCTAATGTATCTCGATAAATGCATTGTATGAATCTGAATCGTTGGCGTGTTTTTGCGACACCCATTATTGTATAGCAGCTTTTTGTGTGATTTCGTTCAGTCAACGCCACCGAACCTAACAAAGCGCCATGGAGCGCATGTTCTTTTTTTTCCTACTGTTCCCACGCCCATCTCTAGGGTAGGGCGATGAACTGATCACTACTCATCCCGAAATAGTTCATTCTCCGATCCACTCTTGATCTCACAGGCAGCGCTGCAATTACAAGAGTATACACATCTAGAACCTCGAAGCAAAGTGCGTATTAAAGAGCAGATACAGCAAAATAAGTAGAGATGTATTAAATAGGCCACCTGCAAAACAGTTTATTAAGTTTCGCTTCAGTTTTCATGTCCGTTTCCTTGTCACCAAAACTGCAGGGTTTTCGGTTTGAATTGACGCTTCGGTTCCGGTTCGAAGGCCCGGTGCGCAGTGGCCGTTGACGTTTCGCCTCCGCGCCGCGGCGTGAGCGCGCGCACGCGGCGGGGGCTGCGGGAACGCGCGCGCGTCCGTGAAACGCGCGCCTCGGAATAGTTCGCGTGGTCGACAGCCTCGCGCGTGGCGTAGCGTGGCGTTGAGTGGAGTGGAGTGGACTGGCGTGGCGTGGCGTGGCCATGCGCGTGGGCGGAGCCAATTCGATCAGAGTGCTGCGAAGATGAAGGGACGGACCCGTCTCGCCTCGCCCCGCCACACCCCGCCCCTCCCCGCCCTTCCCCTCCTTTCCCTCCGTCCTGCTCCCTTCCGTCCTGCTCCCCCCGCCCTGCCCCGTCCCGCCTCGTCCCGCCTCGCCCCGCCTCGCCCCGCCTCGCCCCGCCTCGCCCCCGCCTCGCCCCGCCTCGCCCCGCCTCGCCCCCGCCTCGCCCCGCCTCGCCCCGCCTCGCCCCCGCCTCGCCCCGCCTCGCCCCCGCCTCGCCCCGCCTCGCCCCGCCTCGCCCCGCCCTCGCCCCGCCTCGCCCCGCCTCGCCCCGCCTCGCCCCGCCTCGCCCCGCCTCGCCCCGCCTCGCCCCGCCTCGCCCCGCCTCGCCCCGCCTCGCCCCGCCTCGCCCCGCCTCGCCCCGCCTCGCCCCTCCCGCCCACAGAGTGCCTCTCTGTGCCCGTCCTACGCGGCCTGCGCGTCAAGTACCCTCGGAAGCGGCCACAAATATCGCGATTGAGTGAGCGGTCGTTGGCCGAGTAACAGTAACTGGAAAGTATTCATAACGCCCGGAATGCGAAGTCGGCCGTACCCAAACGAACAATACTCGACCAACAACGCTGACGTAGGAAAATTATCTCAAACAGGACACAAAGGGCATGTAACTGACTAACATGCTTAAAAATATATTTGTTCTTTGGATCAGTGGAATAGTAAATAAAAATTTATATTCAATAAAAAAATTGCTTAAGTAGTTTTTATAATAGCGTTATATTTTTTGTACTGATCCTCGGTAATTCAAAATCAACGCGTAAAAACTACCACATTAGAAAAATATTATCTTGTGGATTGAAAAAAATGTGCAAATAGTACTTATATTTTTAAGCATAAATGAAAATTGTACATTAACGTATAGTTAAACATTTTATTATTTCACTTGCAAATAATTCCTCCAAAAGGCCGGAACAAAGTAAGTTTCAAGTACAATATAATAGAAAAGAAATTAAAAGTGTTCAGATAAATTTCGAAAGAATTAGACAAATATTTTAGTTTTTTTAATCTTTGAGAAGAGATTTAGAAAGGAAATTCCTGAGAAAATCACTCATTTTAATCTGTTCTTCGTAGACGTGCTAGGTGTGTTTACTGCTCTAATTTTCTAGGTAATTGCAAGTAGGTCGCTGATTACGTTCTCATTGCTCTATAGACCCAGTGAGGAGATGCGTTGCGAAGCACTTCTTTGTAGCGAGCTGAGTCCGTGAGCTAGGGGCCGTTTCGCGAGGCCGTAGCGAAGCCCCCGCCCCCTCGCCCCGCCCCACCCCGCCTCGCCCCGCCCCCGCCCCTTTTTCACCGGCTGTCCTCGCCCCGACTGTCCTCGCCGCGGCGTGCGGCACAGCACCCTACCCGGCGAGGTCTTCCGAAAATACGTGTTCTACATTCCCAGCTAGCTCGCGGAGTTCATTCACTGGAGTTTCGCTCGGGGTGGAGGTGGGGGGAGAGAGTTGTGCTTTGTCGTGTTAACCCCTCCGCGCTCGCCGTTTCGTCCTCGGGACTCTTGTCATGCCAAGGACACTTGCAACGAGCCTCCGCTATCCGGTTGCAACCGGAAATGCTAGTTTATCTCTAGCTCATAACCTTACTGCTTTCGTTGGGTATCGGCGACAGGTGAATTCAAAAACTTCAGTGGTGATTCGTGACATGAAGAATAACAGATATATCCGTATGTGTATATACCTATAACTATGGCACAATTAGGATGTTCCTTAGGGAGAAGGTTTTTGGTGTAATGTCCTGCCGACTTTTGTTTTCCTTCAACGATTTTTTCATTGAAGCTGATTTTTTTAAAATATTGATTTATAGTTATTTATAACGTACTCTAATGAGATATTGAATGACTTTCGTTACCGTAGATAACTTAGTAGACTCTGTATTTTCTGAATATGTGTCATAGGTTTCGGAGGGGGGGTAACAACCCCCATGAGCCCCCCTTGGGTGCGTCTCTGGCCATGGCCCATCAATACCGCCTTGCTCACAGCGCGAGCGTGAGCGGACACGTTCATACGAAAGAGTAAACCTACCCAGCCAATGGACCGTGAAGCTGGACGCTAATCCTAACGTAAAAATGTACCCAGTGAATAAAAGTGCAGAAATAGACGAGACTCTTCAGAATAAGTAACGAATTAAATTAATGTATTCGTGGAGGATTCAGTCACAAAACAATTTAGAAAGCAGAAACCGATCAAAACTATGAATGAAGTTTAAATATCTTAAGCATTTGCTACGAACTAAATTGAAACGAATTGTGGAGTTGCTGCATTGTGAAATGTTGCTGCTCATAAATACTCGAAGGTATAGAAAATGTTCTTCCGGAATTTTTAAAAACTCATCTCATCCACTGACAAACTTGTCAGCCGTAATCTGAAAACAATTGCAGGCAGCTAATACACGTTCTCAAGGCGGCAAGTTAAGTGGCTCAACGTTATTTTAAAGTTCTCCAAAATCAAAAAATTAAGATTTTAATCGGAAACTGTTTCTTGATACTGATTGGTCTAACGTCACACATCCATCCCCCGGGCAGCAATTCCTACGGGAACTAATAAAGACTCACAGTGGGTCACTGCCAGAAACAAGAGATCCATTGAGGTACGTTACAGTTCTAGGGCATTACTCTTAGGACTTGAGCATATCATTCAATAACGAATTTTCTGTAAAAATGTTTTCCGCAGTTTTAAATTCAAACAAAGTGGCAACATAGCCAAATCTATTAACTCCAAGCATCCAAGCATAATGCGTTTTGAAGTGGTCATGTCACAGCATTTTTTGAAATTATAATGATATTTTCTTCGTGATTTAATTGAAATGAACGATCATTGATTCGGGACATAATTTATGTACGTTTAGAAATTCAAAATGCATTATTTGCTTCAAACTGAATTGAAAATAATTGTGGAGTTTATATATTTTTGATCTGTTGCACCACAAAAGTGTAGGGAGGTATTTTATATTTTTAATTGTTAGTGCTTTGCGCAGTCTAAATCGGTTACCCCAACACCTTTCGATACTCCTCACTTGGAAGCTCTTCCCTTGCTTTGCGGGCAGTAGAATCGAGCCCACGCACGCGTACGAAAGGAAATTGACAAGCCTCCATGCTGACGAGATTTGTCTCACCGTCCCTCCCGGCAGGCAATGGGTCGATGTAGTCGCTAACCTCTGAATTTACCGGGATCCCAGCGTACACAACGAATTATAATTTCGTGATGTCTAGTTCCTTGCCGCCATTGACACTCTGTGAGGCGAATGGCACAATGAAATCTCCGCTCCGCGCAGTTACCCACCTCTCCACTAGAGAGGAATAATGGAAGTGTTTTTGGAACTTGCTCGTGAAATACGATGAGGTAGGTTTCGAAAAATCAATGTTGAAGTAAGTTTCTTGTTATGATTAGTTTCATTTTTTACTTCAATATTTGGCACCTTTTTTTGTAGGATTAAAATAATTCTCATCCTTTGACGAACACTGCGACAGATTTGGCAGTCATATCGCTAGCGGAAAACAAAGAGCGTGCTGATGGTTTCCTATAATGCCGCTAGTTTCGCTGATGAGATCCTGGCGTGCAATTGTTACCAGTAGGCAACATGGACATTGTTATAATTGAACTAACAATACATACGCAACAGAAAATGCTGTACATTTTTATATTAGATATTGCGAATTTATAGGAGTTTTGTTATACTTGATTCTAAGCTTCTCTGGTATTGACAAAAATTACGTCTTTGCCATGTGTCGTAAAGATCCACGAAGGTCACCTATGATACAAATATCTGCTTTCGAAATTAAGTCTTTCTAAGAGTAATCTCCTTTAACAAAGCTCCAACCCTTCTAGCCTTCCCTAAAGAATGAAATATAAATGTCTACGTGATGGAATCTTCCCTGCCCTAGACTGCTTAGATCAGAAACATTTGGCAGCACGGCAGGTGCTGCAACCGAATACGTCATTTGGGTCGTATGGCTATTTAAAAACTTAGCATTCTGAACATCGCCAACTTAAATATTGGGTTGAGGGACAAATGAGCGAAATCCTTCAGAAAATGAATTCTTTAGTATTGCGAGTTTAAAATTAAGATATTTTTTAAATTAAAGAAATAAATAAAGAATGGTCGTTGCAGTATGCACGGTGACAGCCTCCCAAATGTCTGTCAACCAGACTTAATAACCTTATTTATGGCAGTCCCGAATTACGTCTGCTATGTAATTTTCTAATCCAGCAAGTAAGTGCGCTTCTTTTAGATGTGTCGTGAAAAAGAGTATCGCATGGAAATCAATTATTTGAAGAAACTTCTGGAAGCCATATAAGTAAAACACTTTTTTGAAAGGTTGTTGAAAATCATTCAAGCTTGTTTCATTTATGATTGCAATATGCACTAAAATTCTTCGGTATATCAACTTTGGCGTTAAAAGAAAAATGGTTTTGTTCCCCAATCGCACAGAGTATAAACTACAGCACATTAAAAAATTTTTGAAGGTATTAATTGTTAAAGTTTGTGATTTAATGCAGATTTTAATGAATAAAAATTCGGGATCTTATACGCTGCAATATACAAATATTATCATTGCGTTATTTACCAAGTATTTCATCTTTTCTCACAAAATTTCTAATCTTGCAGATCGTGGTGTACATTGAAAAATTGGCTCATTATCTTAATTATTTGTCCATCTCTATCATTACATTGTCGCGAGTTTGAAAATGTTTTAAATAACACTTTCAAACGTCTTTATTTAACTAGATTTAAATTGTGTAGTTACCGAGAAAAGTGGGTCAGTGCGTAGTGCTCTGACTTCGCAGTCGGGGGGTCCGGGTACGATCCCCGGGCCGCGGCCATCCTGACTGAGGTTTTTCATGGTTTCCCTCTGTCACAAGGCGAATGCTCGGGTGATTTAAAAGTGCCATGGTCACCTCCTATCATCATCCTAGTCATTTCACCCCTCATCACCCTGTCACTTCATTCTACTTTCCCATCAAAAAGGCAGGAGGCCCTTGCCCTTAATGGGATCTTAGTTGGATGATAATAATACTAATAATAAGAATATATTGTTTTGTTACAAATTAAATTGTCTGTCTAGCTGAAGCTAGCTTTCAAATTTTGCTTTTGTGGCTTTTGGGACTGAATAATTGGTAGTAAAGCAAGTTCAAGTTTGCTGACACGGAAATTGGCTGTTTAGAATCGAGTGAAGTACTGACGCTGGGATGAGGACTAACGATAAAATACTTAGCACGCCTCACGCTGAAGGAGAGGGAACATTGAAGAATGTGCCGACGCAACGTCATTCCCTTACATTACGTGCGCTAACTTACAGCTTTGCAAATGGATTTAAGAACTCCTTTGTAGTGATGACAATGCTTGAAATTTATCATCTTACTAGCAGACATCTGTACATTCTTTGTTGGTTGTTTTTGAAATAATATGAAAGGCAACATGAGATTCGTGCTAAGCTTATTCTTAATTTTGCTCCCCAATTCTCTTATTTAGAGAAAGTTTTACGAACTACTTGAACAAATTATCGTGTGCTTTAATGATGTATGTGTGTGTGTGTGTGTGTGTGTGTGTGTGTGTGTGTATGTATGTGTTTATATTAGGCATACCAGTACCTATGTATTATATTCGAGAGATGTACCATTCTCTAAATTTCCTGATTCATTTTCATTCAAGATAATCTTCTCCCATTCGTTGTATTAAAATTGGATGTCGGGTTCAAAGATGGTAAAAAGATAGACTCGTAATAACATGAACAATACGGCCTTAAGCTGTATTTGAAAGGCTTATTTGTAAGCTTGAAGTTCACTTGCTAAGAATTATGTTCATATTACTTTCTCGTTTATTACTTCGTAGAAAGAGGATATTATTATGAAACGATAATATAATATGGATATTACTACACAGTTATGAAGATTATACGACACGAGCAAGGAACGAGTGAGTGTCGTAAACTTCATACAAACATATAAATACTTATTACATAATTTCATTCTGTTCTTTTTCTACGACTAATGATTATGAAGTAACTAGTTACCATTTGTACCTTTTTTCAAGCCTTTGGCAGTTAATTTCATATCTAATTAACTCCCGTTCAACATTTTAGCATTTTGATCTGCCAATGCGGTTCAACATTCCGCGGTGGTTTAATGTTCCGCAGAAAAAAGATTTGTTAGTTCCTGATATCGAAAAGTGGATTTTTCTTGTTCTCGTATGCGTATTGGGACAAGAACACTACTTTTGATTAGGTCACATACTTACGCACACGCACGACACACGCAGTCAGATATTGTACCTGCGTAACACCAATGTTTGATGCGTTGCCTACTATCAGGGGCAAATATTACATTCGTAATTTTTCCCCCCTAGGGATTTTCCCAGCCGACAGCCGATTACCTTAGAGCGTACACTGCACACTTGCGGGCTCCTCTGACATGGAATCAGTAGAACGCCAGTCCTTCCGCGACAACACATGTATGACAGACAAGTGACAAACAACCATGACTGAAGCGGGACTCGAACCCGCGACCCTTCGGAACGAAGTGCTGAGATAGTCCACGATCTTCGCGTTCTCGGGCATCTAGGTCGGCACATTTGTAACTTCATTATATAAATTTTCTCATCACATGTTATTTGTCAAAAAAGTTATCATCCTCCACCCCCCTACGTGCCCTAGAAGTTCGTTATCTTTTTTCTGAGTCCTTCTGTTCAAGGAACATGCAACGTGAGGAGGTAGACTGCGGGAACATTGTCATCTACATTTTTGTGGTGTCACAAGCATTGTCAGGGCACGCTCGGTCGCTATTGTGAAGCAAACGATGCCTCAGAACTACCGAAAGCAATTTATCTTTATAACATAAGGAAAAACCATGCAAATGTGTCTACATATCTCATAACATTAACTGTGCATCTTCATCCTGAATCTTTATGCACGATTATTTAGCCATGATAATCGCAGAAGTCATAATTGCATTAACCATTTTATAATCGGACGGTACAGAGTTGATTTCTAGCTTTCAATGGCTTGGTGATAATGTTGCGAGTCAACTTCATTCTTCCATTTGTCTTGTCGAAGCTTAATGTGGATGAACCGCTCGCTGGAGGAGATTTTACTGCGCTGACTGCGGCACTGTTTGCCTTCTTTGTGGGGAAGGCTTTTTGGTTTTATCCTCTCCTATCCAGTACTTCTTAACCCGAATTTGTTCGGAGCGACAATAAATGTTTTTTTCTCGGGGGAATCCCAATTACTCTAGAAAAGGCAAGATAGAACTACCGCGGTGCGAAAAGAAAATATTTTTAAACTTATTTTTTATAAAGAATGACTGGATTTTTGGTAAATTCTTGTGCTTTTTTGAAATAATGTCTTCCATCGTTTCCAAACGCAAATATATTTTTAAAATCCATTTAACCAGATTAATATTTTTCATTGTAAACCACAATATTTGTTAATGTTTAGAAGAACATGGGTGATTCTCTCAATCTTCTGGTTATGAGCGGAGAGTGATTTCCACTCGTTCTAAGACACCCCTTCCACTCAGAGCACCAGTCTAACAAAAAGCGAATGAGCGACGAGGATCCTATGAATGGAGATGCAGAAAGTAAACAGATATTTTAATTCAATACCGGTTGTGTGAGATTCACGAAGTGATGGGAGTGATTCACTGACATGCGAATGACGTTATTTTGATGAAAACCGAACGATAGTACAAAAATACCGCCACCAGCAATGCGCGCATTACAAACGTGTTCAGCGTGGCGTCCGTTCTGAACAGTCTCCCTCCATGACTTTCCGCGTTGGCTTTCTGGCATGAAAATGTTCCTAAAGAATAATTTACTGTTCGAGCAGTGAGTCACGACGCCCAAAAAGGACATTGCATTTCTGTCAGAACAAGCTTTTGATTCACTTCGCAGCTACCAGCAGTCTGTTCATCGAGACAATTGCCTATAGCGCATTAAATTGAAGCTTGGCATCTTAAAAACGCAAATATGCAACCAAAACAAACAAAAAACGCTAGAAAAAATCCACACGTATTGCACTCTAACAGCATGTTAATTCCACGGTTGGTATCCTATACTCATATGTAAGTAGAGTAAGTAATGTATGAAAACTGAATACCGCACTCCGCTCATTACTATGTCACTAGAATACCCAAACATGGAACAAAATACCCACTATGTTTAGCGAAAATTAGTGCGATGCTAAGCAAAAAATAATATAAACTGTTTCCTAATTAAGACGACTGGATTATTACTTGGAACAGCCAATATCCCTTGGTTACGATATATGGGGCATGGTCAAAATACCACATATTTCTACTGAAGTACGCTGGCTTAACTTAATCTGTATTTGGCGCGAGAGCCCACATGAAGGATTCAGTAGTCAACAATACATTCGTAGCTGTGCAGTATTTTATTTATCCATTCCCATTTTCAGATAGAGTAAAAGTTTTATTTCTCGGATAAAGTACAAAATATTACCAAAAGTTGTATTCTTAAGAGGTTACAAAAGCTTTTATTTCGCTTTGTGGTGAATATACTAAACCTTTTCTAATGTGGGGGATTTCCTCAAGATTTCTTGGGTGTAGGTAACTTGCTGGTCTTCGGAGGCAAAAACTTGGGTAAACAATAGGCGGCAAACTTAAAAATATAAAAATATCAAAAGCAATTCCCTAACCACAAAAAATACATAAACATAATACAATTAAATGTGTGTAAGATTCCGACAGGCGCCATAAACTCGCCAATAATAAATATATCACGCACATTTCCAGCACCCAGGGATCAAACCCGCGACTTCCCAGCCGCCGCGAGCCTTAACACTTCCCGCTGCGAGCGTTGGTTTTCCCCCTGAAACCCCCGTAATAATAGGCGCGGTGTTGACTTTAACCTTCTTTAGTCGCGATAATAGGTGCGATGTTGTCTTTAACCCCTCCTTAGATGCGATAATAAGTTCGGTGTTCTTTATTCCCTCCGACGCAATAATAGGCTCGGTGTTGACTTTAACTCCCTTAGATGCGATAATAGGTTCGGTGTTGGCTTTAATCCCCCCTTAGACGTGATAATGGGTAGATGTTGGCTTTAACCCCGCTAGTCGTGTTGGATTTAACCCCCTTCAGACCGGTAATAGGTTCGCTGTTAACTTGAACCCCCCTAGAAGCGATAATACGCGAGATGTTGGCTTTAACCTCCTTAGACGCAGTAATAGGTGCAGTGTTGGCTTCAACCCCCTTGGACGCGATAATAGGTGCGGTGTTGGCTTTAACCCTCCCTAGACGCGGTAATAGGTGCCATGTTAGCTTTAACCTACTTATATGCGATAATAGGCCAGGTGTTGGCCTCAGCCCCCTTTGGACGCGATAATAAGTACGGTGCTGGTTTTAAACTCCCTTAGACGCGATAATAGGTACGGTGTCGACAGAAGGTGCGCTGTTGGCTTAACTTCCTTAGACGCGAGAAGCGGTGCGATTGTGCGCTGCACGTCTGTTGCTGCGGCGAAGTTCGTCTGACCCGTGTGGTTGCATCGGCTGCTCCTGGGGCTCGTCAGGGCTGCTCGGTGCATGTGCTGCTTGGTCTGGAGTCTGTGTGGTTTGGGGCGGCTCGCATTCTGCAGCTGATCATCTTATCAGAACAGAGCTGGCAAATGATAATGGAATTCCGTGACCAATTTGTGCCCACGATTTCGCTGCCGGTGCCTGGCTGGGGGTGGCTCTTTTCGCTAGTTGCTGTGGGTACTGGCTAGTCGAGGTCCGGCTCCTGAATGTGACGTGTTTTCTAATCCTGGTGATGTATTAATTGTCTGCTGTCAGTCAATATTAAACGTGAGAGATCATTTGCTTTTTATTGCTATGCCAGGGATCCACGTTCGTTGGTTGTTAAATGATACCAGCGAACAGTGAAAACGCGTATTGCCTGTGAGATGCGCGAGCTGATTGGGGTTGCAAGGGTTTGAAGAATGAGATAGACCGAATACCATCCGACTTGTGAACAGGGCTGCGGTCGTTTCAGCCTCTCGTCGCTCTGTACGAGGATAGGAACTGCGCAAAGCAAGCTCTTTGTGTTGACGAGCGGTGTGGGCTTCGGTCATTGATGCCTTGAATGATTGAATGCAGCGCTTCGCTGTGCAGTGCAACCTGTATTAATTTCCCAAATAAATATTTCACTGTTTCAAAGGTTTTTCTTTATGAATTACTAGTACATTTCTGTGTTATCACACTTATTGTCTTTTCCGACAAGCATCGAAAAGTATAATGGCTAGGGAGCGGATTTCTATGATTTTTTATGATATATGATATTTTGTATGATATTTTTGTCCGTTGGTTCAGGACATAGCTAAGTTAAATTTCTCGACGTTTGGTTAGAATATGATGCGATATAGATTAATATGTTTGTGCATATTTGGCTGATTTTTAATTTTAGTGCATATTCGTGTAATTGTAAGCGCATATTTTGCATATTTCGTTAAAAAGAAACTAATCTATAAAACGTTTCATCTTTTCAAAGAATCTTATGTAATTGTGAGTGTTCATTGATTCGAGAGAGCCAGTCACATTTTGCAGTTTTCTTTTTTGTAGATAAAATACTCGGGCAAATGTGGGATATTTCTTGAGAACATCTTTTTTAAACCAGTCAGAAGAAATTAAACAAGACATACAATGTACTTCACTAAGGTAAATATCTACTTCGATTATTCCTCTCGCGAAGTAGGGTAGATTATATTACGTTTGCACAAAAAAAATATATTTTCATTTCAACCAAATTTTCACTTAATTCCAAGAATTTTATCAAGACAGGTTTGAGAAGAAATGAAATGTTGTTAATTTAAGTGCATATTAAAGGGTATATTTCAGAATTTTTAAGTCATAAATGCATATTTTTAAGAGCATATTTCAAACATTTTAGGGCATAAAATCCGCTCCCTAATAATGACAGTACCATGCCACGAAAAAAAAAAAAAAATAGATTTCTACAGCAGACGGAGAAGGACGTGAATGAACGTAGTGGCATGTCAGTAAAAGTTCAAACTAGAAGCTGTGCTCCAGTTTATTCTCGTGAACAAACAAGATTTCGATTAATATATTCGTTTTTAGCCTTGAAAACATTTCGCAAAAAGTTCATTTTTTAAACTTCCTGTTACAGAAATTTGTTCGTTGGTATAGCCTCGACATTAGAGATTCTTTTGCTATGGATATTTTAACTACGTTCTTCGTTAATTTATTTTTATTGGTAGTCGTAAGATCATGGGAAGGTATTTTAAGCTATATGCTTCATCTCCATTTTTACACAAGCCTTATTTCTTCAAGTTACTATTACAATAAAACATATTGTACTAGGAAAAATAATTTAATAATTTAAATAATTTTCTTCTGTGTGGAAATCAAAATTTCAACCAAAGAATTCAACTGTTCACATTTTCGTTTGCAGTTTTATGTTGAACGTTATTTATTTTGCTGGCGAATGCCGAACATAAGGTCAAAGGCAACTAATGAAAATGAGATTCGTTATTAAAAAATAAAAAGTGCTATCCCAAAAACTTTTAAAACGCAAAAACTTGTTTTGAATTGCGTTAATCGGGAACGGTATATTAATTCATGTTGAAATAAGAGTGTATTATACTAAAGGCTATCAATTGAACAATTCAAAAGATGCTTTAGTGCGTGCCCGTGTACCCCAATTTTCCTATTCACGGACAAGACCTTGCACAAACACATTTTTAGTTTATATGGATTAATAGCGTTGTTCGTTCGCAGTCTTTCAACGTTTCTGAGAAAATAGATATTTTGTATGCAATATTTTTCTCTTAAGAGTGTTTTTTTGTGCTGGCGATAGAATAAAACTGTTGCTTTTTTAATTAATGATAATTCAGTTAGGGTCTTTCTTTGTAATTATTTATATCGTTCAGTTTTGCCAAACGTGTGCTGTGTTCTGCATTTGCAATGCTCGAATAAGACTCGTAATTGCCGTTTAATCTCTTTCATGTAGTTTACACAAGTGAGATTTAAAACACTCGCGGACGAAGAGTAAATTGTTTTCCGATAGGAAACGAAAAATTTCCAAAGCAGTCGTTTTTCGTTGATACGAAGAAAAAGTAACTTCAGTAAATAACCATTTCATTTAGATTTTTTGTGGTGATTTCCATGTGTTGGCATATGTACGTTCACTGAAAATTCACATTTTAAGCCAGTGACTGAGCTGATGGCTCTCGTAAATTGCCTTGGAGCACGAGACCAGCAACACTTGGATTTTTGTTCTGAATCAGTTCATCTTTGTCAAAATGAATTTTGAGAAAATGAGTTGTCTCATTTGGTCATCATTCTGAATGCAATTAATTGCACCGAGATTGCCGTCTTGGAGGTCACCTAAAAATTTATAGCGTTGTTAAAATAACAATTAAAACTGAAAATTGGAATTATCAATTACAGAATGTCAAGGTCTGTTATAAACTCTTCCTCACTAAGTTGATTGATAATTATGTAATGTATTTTCATTTATTCTATTATTTGAGACACTCGATTCTTATGCGCGGTCGAATAATTCAATTTAGCTGGCAATAAAAACTCAATGTCCAAAAAGACAAGTGGCTTCAAAAGAAGCTACTTTAAAATAATTGATACAAAGTCGCTTTGGTCGAGAAGAAACCTACGTGCATTCTACTTACTATACTTTTTCTTATATACTTATATAGCTTGCTTTCAGTTGTGTGAGGGGGAGAGAATACCAGTACATACACTACTACGATTCCCCGTGTCATTAAAAACGATGTGCTGCGACTTGGAAGCGACACACTATGAAGCCTTGGAACGAAACTGTCAGTACACTGTGCCAGAGTGCTGATTTGATTAAAAATGTTAGCTGTTGACAAAATGGAAAAAGGAAATAAGATTTCTTCGCAATTGCTTTCTTAAACCAACGGTGTTATGGAAGGCGTGTTCACCCTCAACTATTAAAATGAGGAGAGATATGTGTACACTTAAAAAAGGACTTTTGTGGGATTGCGGAAAATCTCGTCAGCAGGAAAATTTTATCAACTCTATGGATAATATTTATGTAGCCTGTCAGATGTCAATCTTAAACAATTGTAAAGTTGTTCTCTCATCATAGTTATCTTCGTGTATTTTTGAAAGTTCAATAGGAAGAAAAATTTCAAATTATTTAAGGGATGATACAATTTCGGAACGTTCCTTTGTAAATTTAATAAGTTTCTTCCTTCTTTGATTAAAATATTTATGAGACATGAACACTTGATTGACAAAATTTTATTAATTTTCATGTAATATAATTTGAAAAAACAGTGCTCTCTCTCGAACTTAATCGAATAAAAGAGAGCGTAGTCTCATAATATCCGTGAATAATTCGCATAATTCATACCACAGGAGTATGTTATGCGTTACTCATAACTACTGACCGGATTAACATGCAGTATATGCATGCAAATATATTCACTATTTACATGCAAATATATATGCATTTATGCAATGAAAACTTCTAAAATATGCAGTAAATATGCCCTATGAAGTATATTAGTTTCTTTACACAATGTAACAATTGTTGCTAAATAAATTTATTATTATTAGAACCACTTTCGAACAAAATTCCGAAGAGACTTCTTCCGAGCGCGTAATTCTTGAAACGAACTTATTTTCCTGTTAATTACCATGCATATTTCCGATAAGAGGAATTGATATTGGCTATAATGTATCATGTATATAGAAACATACACTATAAACCAAAAACTGAATTTATTAATGTAACGATAAATGTTTTTAAACAAGGTAGTTACAATAATTAGCGGTTAACAGAAATGTTTATTAAGAAAATAGGACAAATATGCAATATGGACATCATAAAATCATGTTGAAAAAATTGGATATTGGGTGCGTCATGGATATACTCGCACCAAGTGAGTATACTTACTGGCTAAAGGGGAAAAATATGCATTTGCATTGAAATCCGGTCCCAACTCAACATGCTGAAGTCGTGGAAGGTCGTGCGAACCTAATGCAATTCTCTCCTCCGTCGCACAAGTTTACAGGTCAAAGGGCCACCTGGGGATATACTATAACGATCCTGACGTCCGACCCTAAAGAGGATGGAGATAGAACGTCGTCCAAGTGACAGCGACCGTTTTACTTTCTCGCCCTTACGAAGGTACTTCGTAAGAAGAGAGTTATTTAATCGTGTGCCGGGAAACGGTGAATTTTCATCATAAAACTCTTATTGCCAAGCCCTGGTACCGAAAAGATGGATAAATCCTGTAGCTAAATATTAAAGAAATTCCTATAACTCGTGGTGTAGCCAGATTCCGTTTTGTGCGCCCTTGATACCGACAAATCGATTGACGACAAAACGTCTGTGTCCGTCAGCCTGCCTGACCGTCTGCTCACCTGACTGGTTGCCTTCCCGCCCGTCTGCCTTCCCGCCCGTCTGCCTTCCCGCCCGTCTGCCTTCCCGCCCGTCTGCCTTCCCGCCCGTCTGCCTTCCCGCCCGTCTGCCTTCCCGCCCGTCTGCCTTCCCGCCCGTCTGCCTTCCCGCCCGTCTGCCTTCCCGCCCGTCTGCCTTCCCGCCCGTCTGCCTTCCCGCCCGTCTGCCTTCCCGCCCGTCTGCCTTCCCGCCCGTCTGCCTTCCCGCCCGTCTGCCTTCCCGCCCGTCTGCCTTCCCGCCCGTCTGCCTTCCCGCCCGTCTGCCTTCCCGCCCGTCTGCCTTCCCGCCCGTCTGCCTTCCCGCCCGTCTGCCTTCCCGCCCGTCTGCCTTCCCGCCCGTCTGCCTTCCCGCCCGTCTGCCTTCCCGCCCGTCTGCCTTCCCGCCCGTCTGCCTTCCCGCCCGTCTGCCTTCCCGCCCGTCTGCCTTCCCGCCCGTCTGCCTTCCCGCCCGTCTGCCTTCCCGCCCGTCTGCCTTCCCGCCCGTCTGCGGTCAACACTAGCGCCTCAACCGTTCGGTCGATTTTCTTCGAAATTGATATTCCCCAATCGATGTAAATGAAGTCGAGGCTTTGGCAGTTTCAAACGGCAATTTTGATTTTTGAATGTACTTTCCTTGAAGCCTCAAAAACATCAAAATTTTCTCAAAAATGGCACCAAATTGTTTAATCAAACTTTGTCTTCGGATAGGACGTTGAGCTCAAGACTACCTGCACAATACAAGCTACATATTTGATTGCTTTGTCCCATGGAAAAATCCAGTTTAGTTCCTCTATTATTTTTTATAGACATTTAAGTACACTGCATGCTCGGAATCCAACATGATGTGTATCGAAGATTAGGTTCACTGTGTTCCCAGAGGTCTTCCAAATTTTGTGAAAAGTCTACAAACTGTTGCGTTTCAGATACGTGATTCTATATCTGTCTTTATGTTGTATCTGTTACATCTGTGTCTCGGATCTACAATAGTTTGTCCAAAATATTTTACTTAAAGCAGCCTATATGCTGATGATAGTTTATAAAAGGATCGCAAAGCAATTTAAAAAATTCTAAATGGATTGTCATGTAAGGTTTATTGTAATATCGTATTTTTTTGTCCCGAGCCGCCGCGCAAAATCAGGACAGCCGCGAGACAAAATTAATTTATGGAAGCTGCTCGATGCTGCTGTATTTTCTCAAATTCAATTTCTATGGCTATCTATAGCTCCGCTCTTTCAAACTGCGAAACCCAATTTCGCGCTGCTCAAAACTTCGGAATTATAACACTAGATATTTGCAGTAGCACCAACTATCATAGCGACCCGGATGGTTTTAATTTTGCTTAAAGTAGCGTCCCTGCCCGAAAAATGTTTATTGGCAGCATATCCTTAAACCATAAGTAATAATATAGGGGGGAATACGAAATTACTACCTATTTTAGTTGCTCAAACGTTACGAAAAATATCGGTTGACGCAGGAAATGGTTATAGATATTTCCAAGGGAATAAATGATTTGCGTTACTCTATGAGCATTAATCGTAAAGTGAAAATATCATCCATTATTAATTTATGTATAATAATGTAAAATCGTGTAAGATCAATGTGTGATAAATTGTATTGATTTTTATTTGCTATATATGTTACCATCTGAGATTGTGTCCAAACGATTACGGTACACGTTGCTGGGTGGAATAAAAAGAGAAGAAAATAAAAAGAGGTTTTTAGAAACACTTCCTTACTGATCAGGTTATTGTCGACTATTTCTGTGGTCCCATAACTCCCAGAGGCATGTGCTTATGGTAAGTGTTTTAAGTATACATCATGTTAAATATCACTGGTCAGAGTCTTTTTCTGATCTGACAAAAAACTCGAAATATGTGAAATTTCGAATAACGGCTCGATCGCGCGTGACCTCATCCAATAAAAGGTCAGGAGCCTCATACTGCACTGCGCTTACGCAAGTTTTACGTGCATTCTTACTACTGAGATAGAAATGGTAAAGTGATTATTTATTTGTTATATAAAGGACATGCTATTGTTGACTTCTTACACTTGGTTTGGTTCACCCTTTGATATGTCGATTTTAAGTAGCTTTGATACGGAGACAAGACCTAAGTGGAAAAATTTGGTATAATTTTCGTAATTTTCTGTTTCATCGAAAGTACTTTCAACCCAGAAATTAGAGTTGTGCAGCTAACTGTATTTCCATGATGCAATATCGTGTTGGTGGCGCTGGACTAAATATAAAATTATAAATACTGTTGTAACTCTTAATTCTGAGCACAGAGCGGTGGTGGGCAGCTCTAATCGAAAGAATCAAAAGCAAATGGCAGTATTCACGGTCGTCTCGCGAGGGGGGGGGGGCTTCATGATTCCCTTCAAGATTTTAGAGTATATAAAGCAGTTTTATTCTAATTTACTAAGGCAATTTCTCTTTACTAAGGCAATTTCAGTGAAACATTACTGTGATATTTATACATTGTATAATATTCAGGATTGTACTCAGGTATTTTGTTGTTAATTAGTGAAATAGTCAAAATGTAAGTGCAAGAAATATAGTGAAAAAGCTCCCGAACTGGCGGGTAGGTGTAAAACAACCCTGGTGAGCCTGCGTTTTCAAATCTTGCTTTAATCTATCGCGTCCAGATTTTTAACTCCGATGTGTGAAAAAAATCTTGGCTTAAAAAAGTCTATAGAAATACTAGCATTTAATTACAAAATTTGATGCCCCCTCTAAATTTTACATGACACACGCTGTTGGTGGGCATAAGGGGATTTTATTGAGTCCATATACTTGGGATTTTATTTCTTGGCGGGTGAGGGCCCTGTCTTTCACGGTGGAGTATCTCACGTCATTTCGCGTCATTCTCAGTCGTGCCGCTAGATGTCGCACGATCGCGACTGTATCGAGCAGTGCTGGCGATCATGCGGCATCTAGCGGCACGACCGATAGACACGAAATGACGTGAGATATTCCATCGTGGAGACAAGCCCTTATGCGCCAATACATAAAAACCCAAATATAGATACTGGAACCAAGGGATTTAGTGTTGGCAACATACTCTGCCGTTGTAATTCGGAACTACTTCTATTTAGACCAATACGTGCAAAATCTATTTTTACACTCCACGCGATACAGGTCACGCGGTTGTCTCATAACGTTTAACGCTTATGCAAAATGGTCACTGCTCACAAAATTATTTTGAGTAAAATGAAGTGTTAGAGAGTTCTGGTCCTGTGATAACACCGGGACCGTAACCTAAGCAACAGCGAATCAGAAGCTTAGGCTTTTGCAGTGTTGTGTAATGTGTGGTACCATGGCAATAGGGCCATGGTAGTATGTGCCAAAGGCGTCTTCCACTCCACCAACTGTCACCCATCCGTATAATAATTTTATACGGACCTTTAATTGCCTTAATTTTGCGCGTACTTGTTTTAGAGTATTTTCTTAAATTTTCGGACATTTTTTAAATGTGAACGTAACGTTTGTTTCCACCGCATAATCATATTGGTATTGAAAGTCATGTTTTCTCACGCGTCCTGTGGTTAATTACGGAAACATTGCTCGGAGTTTAGTATCTCCGAAGGAAACACACTGTATCAAAACGAAGATTGATATTAATGGATCATGCTATGCAAGCCGCAATTTGGAAAATTTTATATTTCACCTTACAACCATTTTTTGTAACATAGTTTTACAGTATTAATTCTTTGTTAACTCGCCAATGGTTTTCTAGCGAACCTAGTCTGCAGTCTCCTCCACCCCGAAAAAATTGGATTGTAATGTGTTGTCAGAATTATTTAATGAGATTCGCAGGGACTCTACTGTATTGATTCACTACTAACGACGCATGGAAATCTCATGCAAATGAATAGTTTTTAATAGATAAAGATAATTTCTTCTCTTTCACCTATACTACTACTCTGTACTACGTTCTGATATATCTACCACGTTTATGATATATAATTTTCCGTGGCAATTAGTAATAAACATTATTCCTTAATATTAGAGACAATAAAACATTATTCATTCCTTTATATTAAATGAAAATGTAAAGATATAATTAGTCCGTAATAAAGATTTAACGTTCAGAATGTTTAGGGAATGGATACATTCCAATCTTCATAACGTATAACATTATTCATCTTCATAACACTACTAAAAAGACAAAATTATACGTTTATGATGAATTTGGTATTATATAAACAAAAATTAATTTAAACCAATGCATTTGTGAATAATTTAACACTAACAAATAAATATAGCATGAAATAAAAGTAAAATACTCACTCAGAATAAGGTGTACGTTGCAGATACAAAAAAATTGCAAGAAAAGACCCCCCAAAAAGGAAACCAATTGCCATCTTCTCTTAACATCCCTTTCACCGAAGAAAAAAGAAGAAAAAACTGCTACTTCGTGTTCCAAAATATCGGTAAATCGAAGCTAAAGGTAGGGAGATTAGAGAAATTAGTACTTTTGCGTAAATTCGTTGTAAATTCTGCACTGAACACTCGATGTTTTAACCGCGGCGTCCAAAGGCCGGAGTCTTGTCTCAAACATGTACATGCGTTGCAAATGTCAACTAAAACCTGAAAGTATTAGCTAGTATAGAAGACATGTTGTTACTGTAGAGAGTAGATTCCTCCAAGTAGGGCACGACGAGTAACATATGCCAAATTCTCTTGGAAACTATTCAATTCGCGGTGTTTGATTGACCGGGGGGGTCCCCAATCCCACACACACACACACACACACACACACAATTTGACTTAGATGTTTCTATTCGTTTTACGACATTTGTATTGTGGAATATTATTTCAAGTAAATCGTTAGTTCCCTAGGGGAAAACTGACTATAAAGAATTATCACTTAATACCTACTTTCTATTGGTCTTGTCCTTACGAAAATTATACATAGCAGAAATAATTGGAAGATCAGATTCATTAGCTTAATCAAGTAACTATGAATGTTATTCAAACATGTAAGTTTTTTTTCATTGAATTTTAAGTACATTGAATTCAAAATAGATTTTCTATGAGGTGTTGGGATCTTACAGTCCACTTTGAATTATAGAACTATCAAATGCGTATAGTCAATACCTTCCTGTTTTAGGTTAAGCCCTTGGCCACAACAGAAGGTAAAGCATTTTGAAAGAAGGAAAAAAAAGTGAACACTGTTTTTACTTTACTTTGTCTGGTGTCGCTTCTCCTTAAAGGCTATAGCAGGATAAGGGGTAAAAATGCCCCCAAGCTTAATTCAATTTTGAATAGATGACATGTTTCGTGTTATTTTGAAGTCATTCCCCCAAATCTCAGAAACGATTGATTATTTTACAGAATATCAGAATAAATACGAATTTTCGATTTCTGAGTTTTTTCATGTCATTACTCGGAGATAAATTCTGAAAAAATATGAGATATAGTTGACATCTATACGTATCTTAGAGAACTTAAAAAAATAAAAAAGCGGGAAATTCAATTAAAAATTAAATTATTATCCGATAGTGTTTTATTTCTGGGGTGTCGACTCCAAAAAATTCCTACAAATTGGCATTAAGGTGTTCTTTACTACTGATTATTTTCAGATTTTGGTGCGTCGTATTGAAAAAAATAATTAATATTTTTTTCGTCATTTATACGCATATTCAAACTTGTAAGTTTTTTTCATTGAATTTTAAGTACATTGAATTCAAATAGATTTTCTATGAGGTGTTGGGATAACTCATAAGTTAATCACTTTTCTACGGAAAAATTATTTTCAGAATGAAAATCGTATAATTTTACTAATACAAAAATATTGCGGATTACTTTTGGCGCCAAATTTAAATTTTCAAAAATAAAAAAATCATTTTTATCATGTTTTGTGACATGTTTTGATGTGAAAAAATTAAAAATTTTTTAAAAATTGTTTTAATTCAAATCCTATTTCAATTTCGTGTATTATTAAATTAAAACATACAATTTTTCTATTTTTGTGGAAAAAATTAATAAGCGTGAACACTTTCAGACATAATGCCTAACGTTGCATACAACCATATTGGATCGTATTCAATTTAATTTTCTTCGCTGTCGTCATCTATGTTTGGCACAATTTCGTCAGTATCAAAAATATGGCAAACGTTTTCAGTTGGTTTAATTCTGTGGGACAGATACCGAGCATATGATAAATAGTATATAATTCCTGCTAACTGAGAACAGAAACCAATAGTTCATCTGCCATTAGCGCAATCACATTTTTATCGTAAGATTCCAGATATTCCTATTGCATGTGGTTTATAGTCAACGTAACGTTTGTCTTACTTTTTTGTCGCGATTGTACTTCGAATTTTACAATATTCGTTTTGTCCTTAAGAAGCCAAGATGAATATTATCATCTTCATCTAACATTTCCGATAAATACAATATAGCTTGAGACAATTGATAAGTGCCGTGAAAAAAACTTTTGATTATTTTTCACACATTCCTGGAAAGTCGGTAAGATAATCGGAAATCATATTTTTAAATGGTACAGCTTTACGTCTCCAATTTGCATTTTCAATTTCTGCTGCAAGAGTATTTTCAACATTTTCCTGACATTCATCTGGTTGATAATTTCTTCCTCCATGCCTTGGTAGGAATTAAAACGCTTACCAAAAGTATTATTAAGGAAACATACAATCTTGCAGAATAATCCCGCTTTTGGTAAAAGTTTATTATCGAGTTAATTATGTAACAGGCTATATTTTTTACCCAACACACCATGGACTGCTTCAACTGTCCAGCGAACTTTAGTTACAAAGCGTGATTCATTCGATTCTTTTGTTGACAACTGCTTGCGCTTTCCTTTCAATGCTGGAATTAGCACTATGTAATTTTGTCGTACATTTCACTTTTAACATCTCTGAAACCTCTAAAACAAAAATATCTCCCTGTTTCAACAAGAATTTAAGCCGTCGTCTTTTGACATAATCTCTTTCAAAATACTGGCATCATTTTGATTTGGAGAATATGGACCTTCAACATTGAAAACGTAACGATTTGTTGTGCAAATAGTAAATGATTTGCACAGAGGAACGCCGTTTTGTACCGAATACGATTTCTTTTGATAATCATTCTTGGCACATTTTTTTATTTTGAAAATTTGAATTTGGCGCCAAAAATAATAGGCAGTAGTTTTGTATGGTAAAATTATGATTTTCATCGTGAAATGTATTTTTCCGTAGAAAAGTGATTAATTTATGGGTTACATGCATGCTTAAAAAGTAATTAATTTTTTTGATATGACGTGCAAATAAGAAAAATCTGAAGGAAAAAATAGTAGTAAAGAACACCTTAATTCCGATTTGTAGGAATTTTTTGGTGTCACCAGCCCAGAAATAAACGTAGAAAAATACCGAATAACATTTTTTAAATTGAATTTCCCGCCATTTCTATTTTTTTAAGCTCTTCAAGATACGTATAGATGTCAACTATATCTCAGAATTTTTTCAGAATTTTATCTCCAAGCGATATGAAAAAAAAATTAAAAACCGAAAATTCGTATTTTTTCTGATATCTTGCAAAATAATCAGGCTGTCGTTTCCGAGATTTTGGGAAAGTTACTTAAAGAATAAACGAAACATGCTCTCTATTCAAAACTGAACTAAGCTCTGGGACATTTTTATCCCCCTTATCCTGCTACAGCCTTTGAAACAGATATTTTGATTTTGGAGATTACCTTACGCGAAGCCTCAACATTTTCTCAAAAAGGCTCCAAATCAGGATAAAGTACGTTCATAAAAATGATGTAGGTTGAATTTTCTGAATTTTCGAAAATTGCGGTCGTTCAAAATAAATTCTGCGTGATCCTAAAAGTACAATATTAAAAAGGTTTCTTAATGGAATTTGTTCTTCAATCTTAGATCTTTAAAAGAAGTTGTGTACAATTCTTTCATAAAGTAAATAGTTTTCGCGTTATTCTGCGTGGAATAAAGGTAATACTGAAAACAAAAATTTCCTCAAAATTGTGTTCAAATTTTTTCTTCTTTTTATACCCGTTCTTTCCCTTTTTCTCCCTTCTGAGAGTGTGAAAGCACGCTTATAAAAACGACTCTGGTCCGATTTTCGTTGAACTCTCAATTTTGGAAAATGTTCGCAAATGTTACAAATAATGTGAGAAAGAATCCGTGCTGTCATCATTAGTTTTCTTTCGTGGTTTTGACTCATGATATTAACTGACATGATTAGTCTTCAAACTGTTTTTGCGATAAAAATTAATGTCGTCGAGTGTCCCTCAGTTTCAAAAGAACATTTGCGATGCAGATAAAACTTTCCAGACCCGCATCATTCACGAAATAGGTCGGAAATGTCATTTGAAATATGCATTGAATATCCAAAGTGCGTAGTCCAATTGTTGTACTTGTTTTTTCTAGCAAAGAATAAGTAACTCGCTTATGCTAGCGGTCGCTTTCACTTGGTTTTCAATTGGACACATTATCAGGTCAGTGTTCGACATAACTTGTGGGCTCTAGCATAGCGGCGATCTTTCGGATTTTGATTTCCAAGGTTTTGTGACGTTGCGCGCGAAAAGGCGAGGACGGTGTGGCGGTCGATATGGAAGAAGGGAGAGGGTGCTCCGAATGTTGCCGCTCTTAAGCTGACACGTGAGAATATTGCGACGTGATCATGTCTATTTATTGTTGGTACAATTGATAAATAACGCGCATTTAAACAAGGGACTAGGGGGAGGTTTTAGGGTAAGACCTTTTGAACAATGATTGTATCGTTGAAGGTCCTTTTCTTAACTTGTGCAATATTTTATTTAGTAACGTGTAAAAATGTCTATATACTACATGAAATAGGAAGAAATGTATACTAGCATGCTCAGTCCAGAATTTAACCACAATGGATAGAGTGTAGTAGCTTACATATTCCAGTCTTAAGGTGTCCATTTCTTTCAGACTTTATATTAAAAATAAGTGAATAGTAAAATAATAAGGATAATGATAATAACAATGTCTAAGAACAATTTAAAAAAATTAATTCTCAACCATTAGAGATGTTTGAGACAAAATATATTAACGTTCGGAATCATTAGGTTGAAAATCCGGCAAAAGGAAACCAGAAAATTCAGCATTTATTTACTACACTCCAGTTACATTCTGGGGTTTCATGAATGGGAACATTTAATTAGACCCCAAAGTACATGCTAGCTCTGGTGTCTATAGAACTGTCGAAGAGTGCTATCAAAATAATGTATGTGTAATAACTACTCTTTCTAAGTCCTGAATTGTTCTTCAAATATTTGATCAAAGATAATACATGTATGTATTTTGGTCTCTCATAGTTCTATTCTTGCATTTCTTTCATAAACAGTATGATTGAATTAGTATTTACATCTTGTAATATTACAAATTGTTGGTAAAAATTGTTACCTGCGGTCAGTTGAAAAACACTGTAATGACTTGACCAACAGTTAAAGAGTATATTTTAACTGTAGGGTATGATATGTTTTAGAAATTTGTTCTATGGGAATATTAGGTTTATTCTGAGGGAAGTCGAAAGGAATTATCTAAATAGTGGATTGGTTTGTTCTGTATTGCAAGAACCGTACTAAGAGAGCAAGTACCATACCATAAGTTATCACCTTAAAAGAGTTGTCATTTAAAAACCCTCAGATAAAGAATAGTTCTTCCATTTTGTATATGAATCTCCTTAATAAAAGACACTATAATGCTATTATGCATTGCTTTGCGTCTTGCAGATAATTTGTGCAGATTGGTATTGCCAGTTGTTTGTATTTAAAGATACTTATAAAAAAAATACACACACACACACACCTTTATTACTGCATCATTCCCTATGACATAAAATTACAAACATTATTTTATATAACCATGACAGTGTTGAAATATGTTTGGATTGTGAGTTATGTCAAAAGCAAAACATAAACTATGGTTTTCCTACAATCTGAATTAAGTCTTTCAAATTTTTGTGAGCATTGGCATTTTTAACATTGAATTATGAGTGATTTGCACTATTATATCTTGCAGAGTTATGTTTTATAAATTTAATTTTGTGATTAAATTGTTGCCTTACCATGTGTGGCTATAGAATGATTTGTTATGGAGTGTTTCACTAACCTACGTGTATGTGGTTTTTCTTCTAACTCCATTTAGACCACTGCTAGCAATGAGAAAATTTCATTGGAATCAGATACTAACATACAAACAAATGGTAATAGCAGACTTGATATCCAGGAGGAACTAGATGAGCTATCCAATGTGTCAGTAAAAGAATTGGTAAGTTTGCTAATGATTTGTGAAATAGTTCACTCTAGTTAAATTTCTCAAAATAATGATGATAATCCAAATACATATTTTGGAATACTTGCTTTGTATCACTTGTTTTTCATAAATACATCTACGGCCTGTTTATAACACTTGACATTAAGTAACAATCCAATCATCTGAAGAAGCAAACAAAAGGAAGAAAGAAAAAAAAAATTATATGATTGCTAAATATTAGATATATCTTGGAATTTCTGTTTTATCAATATTACTCTATGAATATTTAGTTTACTATATTATTTTGGTTTTGAGCAATACTCTTCTAGTCTCTTTCTTTCGCCATCCTTTCAATGTAGGTTTACTGTAAAAATGCTTGAATCTAGCTTTTTTGGGCCTTTCCTCTTAAAAGCATTTTCTTTTAAGTATTTTGATTTACTAACTTTACATTAATAATGAGAGAATTTTTTAGTGGATATTTTCTGTATATTTCAAAATAAATTGTAAATCTGCGACAATTCAACTTATAATGATTTACATTCTGTATTTCTGGATGAAATGGGTTTCTTTCAGAGTGACTTGAAAACAAATCTGAATAAACTTAGTTATCATTATTTTAATGATTTAGGTAATTTTATTAATTTGATATTTCAGTTGCTACTTGTAAGTTAAGTGTTAGGACATCTTTTAGTGTTCAGTTAGTTGTAGTGACATTTTCCAAATGAGAACCTTGCCTTCCAAATGCAAATTTATGGTAATGTAAGAATGTCCTTAAGGAGGTTTTATTTTCTTGTTTATATGTTTGATTTTATTGATATTTTCTTCAGAAATTAAGTTTCATAAAAGCTTCTCTTTAAAGCCAGTTTTATCACACAAAACCTTTTGGAAATTTTGGAAATTCTGTGGATAAATTCTAAATTGAAAATTTAATTGCAAATAGTATATTTAAATGAAATAAATATTACTACATTGAAATATTTTTGTGTAATTAAAGTTTGTCTTGTTTATTGAGCTTGTGTATTATTATGCATATGAAGTAAACAATGGAACAATGTAAATTTTTTGATTCTTTTCCCCTGCAAGACGACTTGAATTATTTTGATGAACCATGATGAAATTTTAAAATGAATTTACAAGTTATTGTAGTAGGATTTTCAAATCATTTATGTATTTTTTCAACTAGAAGTGAAAAAATCCTGTTCATAAATATAAGCATTTTGTGTTTGTGTTTTAGTGCACTGCAAATATTGTTTATATTAATGCAACACATGTGCATTATAACATTATAAATGTTTGTTTTAAATACTAATGGAAGGGGAAGTCTCACAAAAATGCACCAATGGAATCTAAAATATATTTCTCCATTTCTTCTGAATGTTTGAGGCATAGAAAATACCTTGTGAACTGGAAATTGAAAGTTTGAAACTAAATCAAATTCTTTAGTCCCTTTTAAAAAGTATTATAATTATAAAGATTGTATTTGATGTAAGACTTCTACTTGAAATAATATCTGTAAAAATATTGTGTGAAATGCGAATTAAGACACTCTTTTTAAATGGCACATAAGCGCTGAAAAGAAATGTGGAGTTCCAGTGAGAGGAATGTCAAGATATGAAACTAACACTGTGACAATAAGAACACTTTATACAGTGTACTCTTTTGTATTTCTTCTGTTATCAGTTTCCAAATTGATTTACTTTTCCCCAACTTTGGAAGGCAAGGCTTTCCCTTTGTAAAATGTACAAAGGAAATTCTTTGATGTAGAGAGATATAGCTTTAGAAAATAATATAAAGATTTTTTAAAAAAAGTTTATTTTCATATTCATTTGAGAGAGGTGTATTGAGTATCAAATTCCAAAGAATATTAGTCATTAATATGTTTCTTCAGTACTTTTATTGTTTAAAGAATACCTTTGTGATTGCAAGCATGAGTATATTTACACTGATTTTTTTGCAGCTTTGTGCTTTTTGCAATATTTACCTCAAGCTTTTTAATTAATATTTTTTTTAATTTTGTGTGAAGATAATTTTGTTGTGTTGTTTAGAAAGAGACTTATTGTAATGAAGCATCAAAAGCATTTCATAAATCACAGACTTGTAATGGGATTGAGGAGATTATTACTGGAATCTCTATAGAGAAATTGGTGAGTAGTTGTGTGTGTCGTGAGGGGGTATTTCAAAATGATGACTCAAATAGTAATAATGGGTGCTGAACTCACAGGTACTCAGTTCTTATTGGTCTTTATATGCAAATCTCAAATTGTTTTAAATGCATCTAACATTGTTGCACTTGGGATCTTTTTCTGAAAATTACTTTTTTAATAGACTTCTCAACTTTTTCATTTCTTTTGAGAGACTGTGGATCTTATAATTTTTGCAGTTAAGCAACTTGTCCATATTAATATGTGCATCATCATAATCATCATTAGTAAAAAGACAATTCATGAAATAAGCTTTTGGCTTGTGCATTGAAAGCTAAATTCTTTGGTCTTCTGATGTAAATGTCATCTATAATTTGAATATAGTGAAACTGCAGTAAGTCCAGTGAGGGGGGGCTGAAATTGAAGTATTAAGAAAATAATGTATACAGAAATTACAAAGGGGATAGAACGAGGACCTTTTTTTATTTTTGTGAAATGAAGTGCCATTCTCCATAAATAATTACATCATGAATATTTTTTAAAGATAACTAATGTTGAAAAATAAGCGATTCTTGTTCAAGATTAAGAAAAGATCCTCTCTTTATGCCTTAGAAAGTTTCAAACCTCTGAATTCAATTTATCAGAGGATTTGTTTTTTTTATCTAGTCCTTAATTGACCCTCTTTATTCACTTTATATGCATTTTCAGTTTTTTGTAGTTTTTTTCCTCTCTCCTCAATTTTATGTAATTGCCTTTTCTGACCAACTTATTTCACGATTAGGATAATTATACGCTGATAATATTTACTGGTATGGAGTTTCACTTTGTTTGTGGACAATTGAGTCTCAGTTAATTAAGGGACTTGCTAATAATTGTGTCCGTGCATCTGAAAGTTTAAATTTTTATTCAAAAATGTCAACTTTACCTGAAAGGAAGGCATCGAATTTATGTTCGATCATCAGAGATATTCTGTAATAAATTACTTTGGTTTTTACAGGTTTCATTACAGTATAAATGTACGCTTTATTGTTTTTGCATGTCTAACGCTAAATGCACTTTGAATTTTCTAATTAGCTGTTTTGCTTGCAGTTGGCTTGCATTTATAAAACTTAAATAAAACTGTCAATTTTTGTGTCATTTGAGGAGAGCAAAAAGGAAGTTATAAACAAAGGTGTTTAAAATAAAAATAAAAAATAAAAAATTGTTTGACATTAGATAAATGTTCAGTGACCACATTTAATTTCAGGATTTATATTGGCATGTCAAAACATTGGAAAATAAGAATTATATACTCAAAAGTCTCACTAAAGAAGTTGAGTTTAGTTTAAATTTCAACCATTTGGTGGCAGGGTGGTTGTTGTTGTATTATTCAAATCAATTTAAATTAAGCCCAGCTCCTTTTTCTTGCATTCTGAACTGATCTAAGGGTGAGAAGCAAGAAAATTTTACTTCCAAGTTTTTAACAACCACTCTCTTATATACGCACATTTGTGATTGTGTAGGAATACCTCTAGATTGTTAATTAAAAGATTTCTTTATATAAAGAAGAAAAGAACATGATGTAATCTTTGTTTGTTGTTTTTTCTTTTCTTTTCCTTTCTTTTCTTTTGTTTTCTTTTTTCCTTAAAAATTTGAACATATGACAAGAGTTGTGCAGAAAAGGACTTCGCTTCACAATTTTCAGTTTTGAGATTTTTGTTGTTCAAAAACCCTAGAAGATGCTCAGCATTTTCAAAAAATAATCCTGCTGCTAAATGACATACTTACATTGAATATTTACATGAAAAAAATTGCAAGTCTTATTTTGAGAAAATCTTGGGAAGTTTCTACATTCTTTCTGGTTCTACAAAATTTTCAAGAATTTCAAAAAGAAATTTTAACAATAACCAGTTATATGTGAAAAAAGAAAAAAATAGCCGACTTAGAGTTGTTTTCTGTGCAATTAATCACAAATGGTTGTATCATATGACAATAAAACCAAAAGTAATTAATTAAAGAAGTTATTAAGAACGGGTTGAAATTTAAGAATTGATAATATAAGAATAAGTAGTTAAAAAAATTTTCATATAGTGATGTGAATAAAAGGAGGACTGAGAATATTGTAGCATGTGGTCTGTACCTGAACTTTGTGAGTGAAGTGAATGTTGATTAATGTCACATCAGTGATCATGGTTCATTATAATGAATGATTTAAAGTTTCCTTGATTCTGACTTTAATTCACAATAAATATCAAAAAATTAAGTCGCAGAATTGTGCGATGAAAATTGTTTCAAAAAGAGTAAAAGTTTCTTAAATTTATTTCTATTTCGCTAGTAAAATAGAGATGATTTTTTAAAATGTAATACAGTATGTTTTATTAAGTTTGTAAATATTGTGAGAGTATTAATATAATGTTATTTGTATTTACTTCTTAACCTTCACATAATTGTCTGTATTCCAGTGCATTGTGTTAGTTATGCATGCTGATTGTGGCTAAATTCTTTACTTTATTTCTTCATAGTACTGTTTATTTTAGAAGTATGTATAAATCAATACATTCATGGGAGCACCAAGCTTACATCTTGTTGCAAACATCTCTGTAGAAACATGGACTGGGCCGCTTATAGGAGGTATATTGCATGTGGTTACTTTTCTTTGAATCTACTTTTAAAAATGTTACTAACACTTGCTACCATAATATTTCTGTATTTCTTAGCATGAGTGTAATTTTGTAGGTCAATTTATGTTTTTTATTTCTTTAAATTCCTAATATATCTATCTCAATTTTTTATATGATGGTTACAAAGTCTTCTGTTTATTTTATGCATTTTAAATGCTGTTAAATTTGTATTTTGTATATATTTAAATACATTAAAATGTTTTTATTTCATTATTGTATCAGTTTACAGTTACTATGCTGAAAGTTGCTTTGTGACAATCTTGTAATTCTTGTTCTCTAGAAATCGAGCTTCTCGAAGTTTGACCAAATGAGTAAGAAGACTGTACTTCATGTAAGATCAGTTGATACATCTAAAGTTCAAAAACAGTTCAATCAGGTAGGCATAATACTGTAAAAATAAAGAAATGAATAGTAATTAAAGAAGAAAAATAGTTACACTATCTGAGGAATTAAATTTCTCTTATGTTATGTTAATGTTATACATTATAGACTGCAACATCATCTCCTGAAATCACCAGTAACTGCCGAGCATGCGGCAAGCAAGTGTTTCAGATGGAGCAAATTAAAGCAGAACGTGCTATGTGGCACAAGAATTGCTTTAGATGCAAAGAGTGCAATAAACAGTTAACGTAAGTCAGTTGGTTACAACCATTTAGCTGTAATATAATTTATTTTATTGTTAAATAACAAACCTAATTACACTCTAAGCTTTCATTATTTATAAGGAGTAAGATAAGTTATTTTCTCTCTTCCCATCCTCCAGTCTTCTTTATCCCTTGATCTTTCTTTTCATGCTGCTCTTATCTTCTCCATTTTCAGTCTTATCTTTCTCTTTTCTTTTAATATAGTGAAACCTGATCAAATGGCCCCCTTGATTAAGCAGTCACTTCCATTAACAATTTTTTTTTTATTTTTGTGGAACTGGTTGATTTTTCCATAATGCACATGTAAAAATTCTCTGTTTAGAATGGCCACCTGGCTCTGCTGCCAGCAGCCAGGCACATTTCATAAATTGACATCTATTAAGCAGTGTCCTCTAGCAATTTTCAACTGTAATAGAATTAGAAATGCAAGAGCAATGGATATACTATTCAGTGCCTTCCTGTAACAGGACGCATAGTCAGGTTACTTAGACCAGTGACTTCGAAAGTCACTCTTCTAGCAAGTTTTTAACTTCTATTTAAGGCTCAAAATATATGATTTAATAAAGGTGTTGATGAAATAATATGTTCATTTTGCTTATAATAGAGCTTTCTCATGAAGTTTGTGAATCCTCTTCTTCCCCTAGAGCAGGGATTCTCAACAGGGTCAGTATTAATGAAATTTTGAAAGGAATAAAAGATGAGGGTGTCAATGGGGACGGCAGGGTGTGTGGTTGTGTCGAAAGCTGAATAAGTACCAGCAACTGATCTGTATAATCAAGATAAAGATGCCATTAATTACAAAAAAGTATAAATGAACTTGATAGATAATTGTTTTTTAACAAAATGTACTGTAATAAATTACAAATTTGCTAGTCTTCTTTTGTAGCTAGACTTTATTAGGCATAGCTAGACTTGTGAAACTGATGCATCTCACCAGAGCCCTGAAGTCAGAGGCCTCTGTTAAGAATCTCTGCATACAAGGTTCGGCAAATAATTCAACAAATGGCATTCCAGTCTTATTTTCTCTGTTGCACATTCATATTCTTATGACAGTTCAACTTAAAATTTTAAATTTAATTTTAGTACTCGCAGATAGGGCCCCACTTCAAATTTCTATACTGGGTCTCTGAGAACCTCCTCTCCCCCCTGCTTGGGATGTTTAGGAATCTCAAGAAGTTATAACTATTGTTTCATATTACTCTATCCCAGAAAATAGTATTCTCCACACTGCAGAAAGTTACAGTAAATATTAAAAAAATGCTCAACACTTTGTAAACATTAAACAACAACGTAGATTATAAACTCAGACGCTCAGAAGAAGAAGTTTCTTCGATAAATGAAAATTGAGATATTTTCAAAAACATTGGTAAGCAAAATTGTAAGCTTTGTCATGTCCATGTAAATCTTTGTGATATGGTTATATATGCTGTATATAATAGAGAAAACTGGGGTCGATGAACCAAGCAATTCTTTTAAAAGGGGTTTATACAAGAAAAAGGCAATCCCTGCTCTAGTGGCTCTGTAGTAACTTGTTAACAGCTGCAGATTATGCTGCATGCGTGAAACCAATCTGATGATCATCTGTGAACTATTTTGTGGGACAACTTTGTCTGCAAAAGGTGAATTGTGTTTTGAAGTCTAGTTTACTTGTGACTTCAATGTGGTAAGGATGGAAAGAGTTTAATGAGGTCAAAAATGTTTGTCTTGGTTGACAGAAGGCTTATGGTTTTTAGAAAGCATGCCAACATTTGTTAGTGTGATAGAACGAATATAACAAAATCTCCAAATTATACTCTTTGTTGTTTGTAAAGTTTTGAAACTTTTGCAGCTAAAAAGGGGTGTATAATCTTCTAAACAAATAACTTTCTTCTCTTTACAGCTTTTTTAAAGCTGTTTGGACAATTTGACCTGATCTATGCTTCCAATAACCTTGTAACCTCAGCAACCACCTGTACACAGACAATTTTTGCCAGAACCATTAGTGACCACTTAAGCAGGTTTCACTGTATTTCCTTCTTCAGCTCTTGATAATTTTTCATGCTGAAAAGTTGCCTATTGAAAATTTTTGAACGATCTTACTTTGTTGCAGTTTTTATGATTCTTTAAAGACTTTAATATTCTCTTTAATATACATTTTTTCTGCAACTTGGATGACATTTTGCCGGTAAATTGATATAAATGTATGTTACATAGAGGTACGTCAAATACAGCGTGCAGTAGTTCCATAGAAAAATAGCATGCAGAGAAGAAGTCAATCAGCCTGGTGATTTGGGTCTTTAAAGGACAGCTCTCTAAATTCACTCACAAGTGACTGAGTTTTTGGCTTCTCATTTATTCAAATACAAATCATATAGGTACTGTGGACTTACTTTGCTTTTGAAGAAGAGATCTTGTGTGCAAAGCAAATTCAAAAGCATATTGTATGCATTTCAAGCACGTGCGCATGCATACATCACTTTGTTTTTTCATTTCTGTTAGCTATGTAATGAAGGATAATTTGTGTGCAAACTGCAGCTATTTCAAAAATATTGCAGGTAGAGAAATTTATATATAATTATTCATGCACTGGGCTTCTGCTGAGTATTCACTGAATGTATGGACTGAAATGTTTTTGGCTTGCCAATGTTTGTGTATTTGTTGTAAAATTGCATTCATATGTAGATAGCGATAGTGGCACTTTCAGTATTGAAGTTCTCCAAATACTTGACAAACTGGAAAAATGGAGGACAAATCATGATTTAGAATGGCTGTTCTGTAGACAAAGCATGCCTTATGGCATCTGCTTCTGTGAACATTAATTCTGAACAAATTGTGAAAAGTATGCACTTAATGATTAAAAAATACTAAATTAGACTTGCTTTGCATTTATAATTAACTGGAGTTTAATCCATCCAAGGCAACCTGATAGTGTCAGAAATTAATAGTGAGGAAAAATAAAATAGAGAAAACAGAAACAAATAAAAATACTTGTGCTATAATTTTGAAGACCTTATTATGTAGAATGAAGTTAACAGAATAAAGTGTATATAAGTGGTTTAAGTGAAGTGAGAATGAGCAATGGATCAGTGAGAGTGGGAAAGAATGAGTGAGTAAGTAAATATTTGTGAATATAATGATGAACATGTGGAAAGGAAGGAGAACAGAATGCAAGAGCAGTAGGGATAGTGGGGCTAAAGTTGCAAAGTTGTAAAATGTGAAATGTAGTGCTGGGACAAGAACAAGAAAATAGTGAAAATGTGGTGACTTGCTTCTTAATTGTGTACACTGTTTTCATAATAGATTTTAGTTTTACAATAATGAGCACCTTTTTTTTTTCAGAGTTGATAATTATAGCAGCAATGAAGGAGTGTTATTTTGTCAGCCACATTTCAAAGAATTATTTAAACCGAAAGCTGTGGTAGAAGATGAATCAGAACCACGTAAGTTAAAAATATGTTTTTTGACAATTATATATGCCTTCAAAACTACATTTTATATCTGTTTATGTGTATGTCTGTAGTGCATGAGAAATAAGAATGAATTATTCATAGCATTTACGGGTAATGAACATCTTTCTTGTATGTTGCTCTTGAAATGAGAGAGTTATTAATCATGTATTATTAGTTTTCTTGCACTGTCTTTAAACCTGGGAGTACACGCACTGAATCTGTGAGATCAAGAGATTAGATCTTTTGTACTAATTGAAAGATGCGAACTTCTAAATAGATTCCTTGTATCCTTTCAAGATTCATTTTGAGTATTCCAATGCCTCTCATTTTGGCTCTGAAGAGTGTGAATCCTGACTGCCATGCTGTACCCTGTTTGTTCGACAAAAACCAAAGCACTTGTCAATGATTCAATTTTGTAGAGAGACACCCTCTACATCATTGTTAAATGTTAATAGTATGTATAATTTGATGATTTGGAGCATTATTATGTCTAATATTATGGCAATTATAAAATTTATAATATTTAATATTGTGATTATTTGGATGCTGATCCTGAATATCATGTAAAGGAGAGATGATTCTGATATTTATGAGAATGATATGAACCCTTCATATAGAAGTTTTATTTAGACTGTCATGCCTTTATCTCAACAATGAAATTCAGAAATTGACAAAACTGGAATGGCCTTTCTGTATTTTTGGTTGCAGCCACAAAACCTTCATTAAGACATTTAAAAATATAATTGGTTTTCTTCTTTTTTACACACGCATGACAGATTAGGAGCCAATCTACATTTATGTTAAATTAATGTTATTATTGTTTTAAATTAAAAGTCATTAAGTAACTTTGTAAATGCTGAGTTCAAAGCAATTTTCATTTAAAGAAATAGAAAATCTTAATTGAGGTGAAAACAGGTGAAATGTCCAACAAATAAATTGCATTTTCTTATGTTACATTTTGGTTTGCGAATACTCTCAGGTTAAATTCTGTCTTCTGCTTTAATGCAAAGAACAGAGAGGTAAAATAGTAATATTCCTCTGTGGTCATATTTCAATATTGTAATTTTTGTTTTCCAACATCCTCTTATCATTTTTCATCTTGGTTAAATGAGTATGCATATTGTTTACTGAGGAAAATTTCCTATCTAATTTCTTTAATAAGATACAGCATTCTAGCATTGACAAATAGTACATAGTCTGTAAAATGTTACTGTGTGAATGTTCATTAATATTGCACATATTAAGTTGGTTTTGTCTATTTTTTTAAGTGTCATTAGTGATATAACAGGATGCAGTGCATCGATCTCATCGTAAATACTTGTAGGACATTAAACATTTCCAAGAGTTTCATTATTGTAGTTAAAGTTAATGTTCAAATGAAATGTAATATTGATTAGTCTTGTGTAATGATTACATTTCTTGTAGATATTTTGAGACGACCAAAAATGATCATCTGTGAAAATCAACCTATTGAGTTACCACCGGAAGTGGTTAGAGGTAGGATATGGCAACTGGTGTGTAATGTGAAAAGTAATAACATTCTTACTATGCTTGCATGCCATCTCCTATTTAACTTCAATTTTAATAACTACCTCAAACATGTTATTAACTTCCACTCATGATTTTTGGACATTAAAATTCCTGGGGAACAAGGAAAGTGGATGATGGTGATGATGATAATCTTGATCACAATGATTATTTTTAACTAATGATACAATTATTATTTTTTAACCAAGTTAGAAGTCACTTTGAATCAAGGAAATGAGGTAGATTAAAATGTAACTTTGTTTTAAAATAAATTTGCATAATTTGCAGTTGTTGTTGATCTTTTAAATTTATCTGTGCTCAGGGAGTGCAAATACTTGGTAGGAGATAAATTGTATTACATGAATTGACGAAGGCTACCATTTTAACGTTCTCGCTACGGAGTAGAGAGAAAGTTATGTAATGCTATGTGAAGAAACTGGGAATTTTCAGCAGAAAAACGTATTACAGGGCACTGGTAACAAAAAGTGGATAAATCCAGTTGCTAAATTTAGAAAAATCCTTTAACACATGGTGTTGCCAGAATCCATGTCTTGCCCTGATACCGAAAAAATCAAATGATGGCAAAACGTCCATCTGTGAACAATGCTAGTGCCTAAAACACTCAGGTGATTTTCTCCAAAATTGATATTTCCTAATTGATCTGGCTGATTTTGAAACCAGTATTTTAATTTTGGGGAGTACTTTACATGAAGACCCTGCGACATTTTTTAAATTTAAAAAAAAATGGCTCCATTGTTTTTGATTAAATTTTGTTGTTGGATAGTGAGAAGGACATTTAAGAGAATGGTGCAGATCTCGTGTTCGTTGAAAATCCTAATTTTTTGAAAATTGCTAAAGGTCAACTTTTTTAATAGTCTTTTAGAACTAAAATAAAAAAGATAAATTTTCTCTTAATAAAATCTGTTCCTTAATGATGGATTTTGAAATAAGATTGTGTACAGTTTTTTCCGAAAATTTAAGTATTTTCGTGTAATTTTGCGTTAAAATTCAGGTGAGAAAGTGTCCGCCCCAATAGTGAAAAATTTGTTTAAATTTGATAAAAATGAGTTGATTAAGATGAATTAGCGTGCCTGCACAAGAACTCTCACCTGTTAAATCCCACCCTCTTCCCTATCCATCCAAATCTCATTATTTGAGCAATACCCATGAGTCACACAAATGGAATCCTCTACAGATGGTCATGAAATACAGCAGAGATTTTAACAGCACTGCCGAAGTGTTGCGCTGTTACATTGGACATGAATATTTAGATGTGATTTTTTCAACTAATCCCTCGTATTTTTAAAGTTAAAGTGCAACCCTATCTTGGCGCACATTTAAGACATTTTGTGTTGATGATTTATTATATAAATATTAGAAACCATTATCTGTCTTAAGTATATTCTAGGTAGAGTATATTCTACAACTTTTCCATAATATTAAAAAGTAGTACCACTGTGTGAAATTATATGAGGAGGAAAGTGCTGAAGTACGTAATCCTCCAGAACCATTGGAGTCTCTGGCAGGGGGATGGGAGGGACATGTCTTTCCCCCCAATTGTTTCAAGTACATCCAAGAATTAGAATAGAACTTAATTTCTTTATTCAAGACATTTTCAATGTAATACGAGAATAATATTTATTCATTATTTAATATTCAGACTATGAAATGATAACCTAGCACACACAAAAACATCCTTCAAAACTTTTTTTAAATGTGAAAAAGGTACTAAGTGGTACCCATGAGAAACTGGATTGTCATTATAAAAAAATTATTTATTACCATTTTAACAAAATTTCTTAGCCACCTTCAAAGTACTCTCCATTAGATGCAATGCACTTGTCATTTTTTTTTCTTCCATTTTTGAAGCACCTCTGGAACTCTTCAACTTTGATATCATGCAGTGCTCTTTGCGAAGCTGTTTTTATTTCCTCCACATTATTAAAACTCTTCCCTTTTAGATTTTTCATCTTAGAGATCAGAAAAAAGTCACCTGGGGATAGGTCTAGGGAATACGGTGGGTGGGGAACGATAGACCACCCTTGAGAAACCAAATAACGGTTCACAGATAAGACCATGTGTGTGGGGGCTTTGATGTGATGGAGAAGCCTGATTGCCCAAGTTCCAGACGTTTCCTCTGTACACATCCTCTCACAAACATCTTAAATCTCCCAAATAGAAGGGTTTGTTAAGTCTGGTCAGGGGGAACAACTTCCCTGTGCACAATTCCATGATCATCAGAAAAGACAGTGAACATAGTCTTCACATTCAGCCTCATTTGAAATGCCCAACCACTCAAAAACTTGTGTGTGGCTCACAGCATCCTCGTTGAAAGCCTGTTGCAGTCTTTGGTTAGCTTCAGTTGCCGATTTTTGAAGCAGGAAAGAAAATTTTAAACACGCTCTTTGTTCTTTTAAATCTGCCCTAATTGGTTCTCAGGCGGAACACCAGAACTGTTAAGAGAAAAACAACACTTCGATCAAATGGTCACATAAAAAGTGATGTCGTCTGGACAGCTGTTTCATGAAGGTCGCTATTAACCCCATCTAGCCGGAGAACTCCCTAATACATCCGCAAAAGGTAGCACACTCTCAATCTTGTTATTTTGGGTACACCTCATAAATTATGAAGGTAGTCTATAAATGGTGGATAAATTATTAAGGAATACTACAGCAAGTGTGCATTTTCTTATCTAGCTAAAAGGACCAAAAAGAACATTTCTTGCCACCACTATTGCTCTGATTTCTGTCACCATGGTGTTGTCTTCTGTTGTGTTCTGTCACCATTGTTGCTGTCATTATAAATATTGACAGAGTATGTTATTGAATTCATTTAAAGCTGCAACAGAATTGGACATGCAATGTGCACCTTGTTAACTTAAATTTATTTAAATAATCATGGTTTACACTAAAATTTCGTACAGTACATAGTCGTTGTAGTCGTCAAGCATTAGTACTATCGGATCGTTGTCGTAGTATTGGATTGCAATGATTTGTTTAACCTTCGGCACACTATAAATTATGCAGGTGAAATTCATAAAATAGAGTTGTCATGTTCAGTGCATGTTTTCAGTTACTGAATCTACAAAAAGAGATTCTAAATATTTTTCTGTGGACGTGCATTTTGAGAGACAAAGGTTTTCATTTCAATACTGTTCTGTTAAGGAGAGAAGACTTTAATGATTCTGAAGCAAAAGCCATTATTAAGGATCCAATATAAATTATTGTTTTAAAGGGATTGTATTATCAGGTCTCGAATAAATCCAAACAAAAACTGATAATTTGTGCAAAGCTAGTGTATAGTGGAATTTTTTGTTTTTGTGTTGAAGCAAAATTTATTTACTTTTTGTGTACATAATTCTTTGAGTTCACTTTCCTACCAAATTTTTTTCACAAACTGTGTGATTTGGCATTTTTATGCCTTTAATTTACTTCTTGTGCATAAAGCTGATATCCCTTTCCTGTGAGGTGTATAATGATTAACCTGAAGCTAACTTAACTTTTACAACAACAGCACGCTCAATAATTATGTACATAGTGTGGATATTTGTCATAAAGTAAGGTAAATGACTGGTTTAGTTTGAAATTCCTTTTGCCTTGCTTTGTGATCTAATGAGGTTCTGTACATATTCATATAGATCTTTTTTTTTTTCTTTTTTTTTTCCCTCCCCTCAATACTTTATTATAATCTGTTGATATCTTCTCGTATAGACTTCATTAACGATTCTTTGAATAATGCATAATTTAAATAGTTTTATTTTTTAAGAATAGCTGTTTCTTTCTTTTCTTAAAAAATGCAAAAAAAACCCTATTGTCAGTATGAAAGTGAAACTTGCCAAATCCAAAAACCATGTTTTGAAATAAATGAAGTTGACTATTGTGTTGAATTTGTCTACTAGATATATTTTTTTAGATAAAAGATAAAACATGGGTATTTAATGTCTAACCTTGATTGTGCCGTAAGAAGAGAGAGGAAACAAATCAGTCCAAAAATCTATTTCTCTTGTGTATCTTTACTGCTCTGCAACCTAAAAAAGAAGAAGGAAATAATGTAAAATGTAATAGATCCTAACTCCAGGACTTCAACCATTTCACTACTTGAAAAAATGAAAAAAACTGCACTTGGTGATGTAGATAATTCAAAAGTTTAAAAAATGGACATCATGAGTTTCACTTGTATACCAACTTGTGTTGTTATATTGTACTACTTTCTTTTACGAAATTTTTTATTTTAACTCATTCTCTGCCTTGTTCTTTGTCTTTCAATTTAGCATCAGACAAACCAGATTTGGGATTGGATGAGCTAACATCATTAAATGTCAAATCACGATACCAAGTTTTTGAGAAGACTGATTCAGCAGAGGATGGTCTAGAGAGATCACCAAGTTCTGTCAGCGTAAAAAGATCTCCTAGTATCCTAAGCAAATTGGCAAGGTATGCATTTTATTTCATCAGCACTTAAAAGGCATGGGAAAATAATCTACTGCATGGTAGCATCGTATTCTCTCTTTCCATTTAGTAAATCTCTTGAAAGTAAAAATACAAATTTCATATCTATCACTACCTCTTTTTTACCTTTGTATCTATAGATTTGCCACTCCTATGTTTAATTCATATGCGTATCAGCTGTTAGCTTCTTTATTCTTTAGCTAAGTAGATATTTCAATAATGCTTAGATTATTTTTTAAGGATTTTTTCAGATATTTTTGAAGTGTTTGTCTTTGCAGAAATTAAATCATATTAGCTTTTATTATGATACTGTTTGTGATGGTTCCAGTATTATAATTTTGTATTTTGCTAAAGTAAATATTGTAATAGTGAAGAAAGAGTTTTGGCATTGATTGACTTTGTTTGAAACTTGTACACAAAGTACTGGGTACAACAGAAAGGCTTCATGGAATTAATATCAGATGTATTGGTTGTTGATTATCAAAATGCAAAAAGTATTAAATGACAAAATGTCAAAGGGAGTAGTAGACCAAATATGAAGATTTTTTAATGATGAATGATATTGCAAATGTGTCTAACATGAATGAATTATGTTTAAAATGTCTAAAATGAATGAATTTAACGAGAGAATATGTAGCAGTGTTAATGATTAGAATTGATTGAAAAAGTAACTATTTTTTAAGAAAATAGTTATGTATTTGAAAGTCTGATGGCCAAAGCTGGAGTCTAAGTTTATTTGCGAAGCCCACAAATTTCTATCACTTTGGATATTTGCTAAATGTGATCCTAATTGTAAACATAAAAAGCTGGTTTAACTACTTATGAATGAGATATACAGAGTTATTATTTTTTGAACTCTTTGACATTCATAACATTTTTACTTAACATTACATTTTAAGTCTTATGATGTAGCTAAATTTATTTATTATTGAATTGATTGAAAACTTTCGACTGTACAAAATGTTGAAAACAATATTTTTGTAATAAGACAAAAATATTTTTAGTGAATTACTGCCTGAAGTGATGAAGTGCTCTGTAGAATTAATGATTTGAGTATAATTAAAATTACTGTTCTAATTGTTGTCTTTTCCATAAGCGGCCAAAAAACATAATTTCAGAGTCTTTCTTTCCAGCATTTGTACAAATATTTAACCACCGATATGCTATAAGCTTGATCCACAAACTTCTCAAAACAATTAGCCAGAAACAAGAAAAGTAACTTCAATGATTAAACGTTTAGACCAGCACTACCATCAAAATTAGCAATTCTCTTGAAACAAATTAATGTATTCTATTCTGAGGAGTGAATGGGTTAGAATGACATTATTTCAATTCAGAACAAATGAAGAAATATAAAGAAAATTGAGGATGTAATATGTATGCAGTACATTATAAGACTGTATCTTTATCCAAAAAGAAAAAATTTCAAAATTGTATTTTCTTAAAAGTATGTCTCATCAAATCAATTCTTCAAACTAGGTGTAATCAAATTGAATCCTTCCATATTCTGATGTTTAAATTAAAATATGTAATTTTTTTTATTATTTTATTACTAAACCCAGTAAATGTGACAAAAGGTGAGGAAAATATTTTCATCCAATACATTTATTACGATACATGAAAATGTGTAGTTTGTATTTTAGTGATTCACATACCAAGCTAATGATTTGGTGTACTCTATACACCAGATGCCTATTTGTGTGACTATTGCCCATGCACCTTTTTAGGGTTACAGCTTGTTATCCAAATCACCTGAATTTTGCTATTTTTCTTTTTTTCTCTTTCTATTTTTCTTTTTTCTTCTTTTTTTTCTTTTTCTCCTTTTCTCTTTTTCTTTCTTTTTCTTCTTTTCTTTTTCTTTCATTCTTCATTTTGTTTCCTTCTTTCTTTCTTCTTTTCTTTTTCCTTTTTCTTCTTCAAATTCTGAACCAATCAAATTGGAGGTGCTCAAAAATTTTAACTTTGAGGTTTTACTATCTCTTATTGTACATTTAAAAAAAAATTCCGTCAATCATCCCCATCATCAGGCAAAGAATCAAACAAATTGTTCTTGTAAGCTCTTAGAATTTTCAGGGAAGATAATTGTATTAAGACTTCAGAACAGAATAAAGATTAATCTTATCAGTACATTGTGTAATGTTGATTCCACCAGATGAGGTTTGATGCCATAGAATTGTGGCATTAATTGATGCAAAGGATATAATATTTTAAAATTCAGCAAAGCATGACTAATACTAGTTTCTTCTGCATTATATTAAGCAGCTTTTGTAACAGCCTATTAAAAAAATTCAAAGAGTCTTTCTGTGTACTGTCTTCAGCAAGAATGAAATAAGAAAAATGTTTCTGTCTCAACTGTTGCCCTTTTTCAGTTTGCAGTATATAGGCACATCAGCTCCACGAGCAGGATGCCATGTACATGTCATGTCATATGCTAATCATTTGTAATTCAATCCTTGTGCCTTTGAGCAGAGCTTGTATTTAAGTGTTTAAGTGTCATAGATTTGTAAAAATTGTTCCACAAACACATATTTTCTTGTATTAAAAATGAAAAGCAAACCATATGTAAGTGATAATGAATGTTTAATTCCTTTAGTTATATTATAATTGCTTACCTGAATAATTCAGCATTACTTGAATGAGTAATATATTAAATAATATTTAAATACTCTTATTGATTCACTTAAAAATAATATTTACCATGTTAATAGTAACTTTTGACGTATTTCTTTAAAGTAGTGTTTTGAGTTTGTTTTTTGCTGTACATTACTTTATTCATCAGTGATAAAAAAAAAAAGTGTATTCTAACTCGTGGAATTTCTTAATTTCCTTTTGTTAATCAAAGTTCCAAAAAAATATTGTTACTAAGCTGGTATTGCTACATTGGTAATAATCTTACCAATTCTGCTGCTCATTGAATTTCTGTTTCTGAAGACTTCTCCAGAGCAAGGAGATTAATAGAAAAAATACTCAGACTTCTGAACAAAACAATTTGAATGTAAAATTTGGACAATACCTGAAAACTGATGAAGCTTTATTGAAAATGATTTAATTATTTATGATACAGCTAATGAATAAACTCGCAATTGTTCACTTGTCCTCAATAATGAATAATACGAGGGTTAGAGCAGAAGTCATGGCAACTATTTTTTTTCTAAAAGAAATGTTATCGAACCACAAAATTTCATTATATCTTGAAAGAGATGCTGCAGTAGGGTGTGTTTACATCAACAGATTGCTCTGCAAGTGTCTATTAGCATTGAAATCAGTTGTCCGTCTACGTCCATGCGAGGTGAATGTAACATATTTGCGACACCACTCTTACTCCAAGAGAACCGTTCACCATGAAAGGAATGCCTGAAATTGTCAGGTGGTTGGTGGAGAGTTGTGGAATAATGCCCTTTCGTACCGGACAGCCGCGAGATGCGTAGGAGAGTTTCTGCAAAGATGCGCAGCAACTAGTGATAAGCAAGATATGTGACGACCTGTGAGTGTGTGGATCAATGTAATGTGCAGTAATCAAGCATCTACCTAATCAGGCCTTTAGAAGGAGTATGTAATGCTTTTCGAATTTGTGAAGTATTCTCTAAAATGCCTTAGAACATAAAACGAGTACAGTCATTTCAAATATCTTAATAAATATGATAAATTCAATTTTTGTGTGTTGATAAACGTCCAAGCACTTAGTTTATACCTTGGCCTTTCATGTGTATATTTGAAATTTCCCACCTCTACTCTTATTCTCAGCAAAAAAAAATAGTTGCCATGACTTCTGCTCCAACCCTCTGTATAAAACCTCTGTATAATGTTGCCACATACTTTTCAAGCCACTTCGTTTAACATAATATATTTTGAATCTCTAAGGTTTTTTCTTCACTTGTGTTACAACACTATGTTTTAAATAGATGTTGTAATCAACAGCCACAATTTTCAAACAAAGACTCTTTAGTACAAAATTATAGAGTTCATAAGTTTCTAAAATTATCAAATAAATCTTCAGAACTCTGATTTTATTTGTGTTGTTGAAGATTTCTGCTTAGATAAATTCTGTGAAGCAGTATCACATATGCATTAAAAATGCCTTGAGATTTTCAGGAAAAAACTTCATAGGCAATAGTATGTTGTGTAATACTGTTTATACCTTCTCATTGAGAAAGATGATTGGAACAGATTATCTACAAACTACAGGAGAGGAAGAATTGTTACCGTTAAATATGATACGTCATCAATAGGGACCCCTTTTAAAATTTTACAGATTTCAAGCAAAGGGTATGGATATTGGTATAACAGATGAAGCTATATAACAATATTCCATACTGAAGAATCATCAACCTCAAGTGAAGAAGAACCTGAAAATGAAAATGAAGATGGTGAAAAGGGTGTCATACGTTGCCAACAGAAAACAGAGAGAGAGACCTATGAGCTTTAACAAAATGGGTGATATTAAGTGCCGGTAAGTCGTGTTGGTGAAAAATGAGTTTTCTTGTGACATCGAGCAACTATGAAATGTTATAACTAACCCGAGTGTGAACATTTGATTTGACATGGAAGAAAAATAACTAATATTTGCTTGAAGTTGTGGTATTTATACAATTTTTAAGTTTAATTGCCTGTTGCTTTTAATAAAAATATTGAATGTGTAATTCTGCCACTAACCAGAAACATCACTATCTTAGTTCATAGCAATGAGATAAGCATCATTTTGTTAAAATTATTTGAATTAGAAGAGAGTCGAGGAAATCTAATGATTGTTTTCTCCTTTTCAAAATAAGTGTAACTTAATAAAGTCATGCAGTTTAAACTTCTAATGCTTGTAGACTAAATGTTTATAAATTTGGTAATGTGCATTAATGCTTGGATCAAATAACTTTTGGTGGTTAAAGATTTTTTACTTACAGCATTAATTTTTCTTCAATATTAATATTTTAGTTTTTTAACTTTTCAAGTAAACCTAACAAGAATTATATTAATTATTACTAAGATTTTTAATGTTGTTATTATTAGTGTTGTTATTATTGTTATAATTGTTATAATAGTTATTATTGTTATAATTATTATTGTTATTATTATTATTATTATTATATAATAGATATAAGAAAGAAATCATTCCTTTAGAAAAGGTGGTTTCTTGTATTAAGTATAGTAGTGATGCACTTGATCTTCATTTCTTTGCTAGACCTGGACATAATACAAATTTCAACACTTAATTCAATGTTTGCACTATTTTCTTTGCTTGAAAACTTCTGTATCCAGTCTAGTGATTCCTATGACCATGGCTCTGTCTCTCTCTTTTCTTTTTTTCTTTGCACTTCTTTATTTTATGATGGAAGAACTATTCATGATTTCTTGCAAAACTTTTTGTTTGCTTGTTGCTTTACAAAAAATTAACATGTGAAATTGCTTTGTTATTATGCTGATTGTTTTTGTTTACTTCTGTATTTCAAAATTCATTGATAATATATTTCAAAATATTTACACAATGCTTTAAAATTTTGAGAAAACAAAAGGATTATTGAAAATTTACTTGTAAAATTTGTTTCTGCAGTTGGGAAACTGGTCAGACTAGCAAGGATGGAGAGACGAGAAGAAAGAAAGCAAGAAATACAAAATATCCGTTCCCGTTTGTTTATGGTACGTGAAATTCATGTCCAGTTGCTTTGAGAGCAATTCTTAATATTTTTTTTCTTATAAAATTTTAATCTTTTTCCATTTGTGGCTAGTATTTTAATTCGTATCAAAACACAATTTTCTTCATAATGCAATTATATAGCATTATCATTAGATTCTTCACATGTGTGCTATTATCAATGTAAGGTATGTTCACTAGAACAGTTGTGAATTAACTCAAATAATACTTAACAGATTTGTATTTTGATTAAATACTTCTTGTTGAAGGGAAAACAAGGTAAAATGAAGGAAATGTATGAACAAGCTGTTCAAGAAAGTGAACGTGGTTTGCAGAAGAAAGATATTGATATTCGTTCTGAGAAAGCAAAGAGCATCAAGAGAGATTTGAAAGAGGTGAAGTTTTACCAGATGATGATGAAGATGAAGATGCCAAAACAAAAGCTAAGAAGTGTACAGATGATGATCTTGGTGTTTTTGAAGAAGGTGCATTTCTTTGTTTTGAGGTTGATCATATTTAATATGTAAGAGTTATAAGAATGTTTTAATGAATTATAAATCTGTTTTTCTTAGGGATTTCAAAAAAATCTCGCAGTTTGTTTCTGGAATTGGATTCAAAAGCTAATCAAGCTCCTCCAGTTATGTCTCCCCTGAAATCACCAACACCAAGAGAGGAAGTCAGGAAAACAAAACAGGTATCTCTTAGTCTCCAATATATTTTCTAGCAATTTTTCCATTATAACAGGCCCATATTAATTATGCATGATAGTAAAGAAAAATATTACCTTCAATTAAGCCACATGAGAATTTAAATTGTGCCTTTAAGAAATAAATGGTGTTTTCCCTTTCATGGAAAAGTCTTTTAAACCTTAAGTACTACTTAGTAATCTTCATTTGCAGATTTCTCCTCAATTTCAAAGAC
>JAHLJT010008446.1:88966156-88996016 GCA_031308135.1 Acheta domesticus | reverse complement strand
CATTATAGTGAACCAAAAATGTTAGCCCCCAGAGGCTCATTATAACCCGAGTTGACTGTACTTACAAAATTCTCTCCAATTCTTTCATGCATTTCTACTTTCCTGTTGTTTATTTGTGAAATTAAATACCATAAGAGTTGTGAAAATTGTTAGTTTTGAGCAAGGGCTTATACTGCCCCAAGCTACCATCATACAAATTTTTGGTATCATTTATGATGTATTTAATGAATAAACTATATGAACATATTTGAGCCAAATAAATGTCGACATGGGATTTGGAAGTTGGGAATCCAGTTCGTCTGTTAATGGACATTCAAACAAATTGTGGAAAAATGTAGAGAAGATACAAAAATCTGTGGAATATTTTGGTATCATAGATAACCTTACAGAACTGTTAGTTTGATCTTTTGCCACTTGTCTGATCAGTTTCAGTATTAAGTTCACATAGCATGTTCTAGAGAAGTTCTGTGTTGTTTCATTTGAATTCAGAGTGAAATGGGATGTAGTGTGTATATAAGTATATGGAGGGGGGAGAGGGCAGATGGATGTGTGTGCACATGCACATGCATATAAACATGCCCATTACGAATACATATTGACTGCGAATGTGTAAGATTAAGAGCTCTGAATGAAAATTGAAGACGGCAGCAGAAGAAATGAGAAGTAAAAAGAGGCCATAATTCGTTGAGTGAGGGGGAGGGGGAAAAAGAAAAAAAGAAGAAGAAGAAGAAGAAGAAAATAAATAAATATAAGGTAGAGGAAATATGGAAACATGAGATGGCTTTGAAAAATCAAAACTGTCCCCAAAAGATTTATTCAAAGCTTGGAATATAATGCAATAAAAAACAATATCATTCATAATACGGTCAATGTCTTTGGGGAGAAACAAAAAAGGAAGAAGGAAATAAAAGGGAAAGAAAATACAATTAACTCTGGTCATAGTGAACCTCTGGTGACCTAAATGGTCCTCCCAGATAAGATGGTAAAAAGTTCCCCTCAACCAAATTACATATGATAGTTACATATTATATTAATGTATATATTTGTATTAAAATAATATTTTTTGAAAGGTTTCTTAGCCCCTGTGCCACCACTCACACCCCTCTACAGCCAAAAATGTGTTGTTTTATTTATTTCAAATTTTTCGCCAACTTAACACTGTTTTATCTGACTGAAAAAATATGATAAATAGGAAAACATTTTGTACTATCAGAAAAACATTTTTCAATATTTTCTCTGGCCCAAATTCAAACAAAAAATATTTTTGAAAAAAATAACCAGAAATATTTTTTACTGCGTTTTAGAAGCCTGGCACAGGCTTGAAAACAATGTCAAAAGTTCCTCTTAAAATACCAATTGTTGTGCATTTTAAAAAAATTGTTTTTTATTTTTTTAGTTGCTGGGTCGCAGGTAAAAAAATTAAAGACCATTTTCCCTGCCTTTAAAACACAGAGACTTTAAATACACTTTGAAAATAACTACAACAGTTCTGTGCATTTATTTTAGTTTTTATTATACATTTGTATATATTGCTGAAGCACCCAATAATATTTTGGCTTTGAAATAATGTACAAATTATCTTCTTTTTTTTTTTTAAAGCTTTCTAATCCTTTGTATAATAATATCATACTCTAAGGAAAGATAATAGTTTTTGGCAGTTTATTAAATAATAATATGGTCACATTTCAAGGATAATTGGGGGGACCCAGATTTACAAGAACTGTTTTACTGTGTCTGAGAACACCGACACAGGCACGAACGTAATCTTAAAACGTCATCTCAGAACACTTCTGGATTTTTTCATATTTTTTTAATAGGTGGGCCATAGCTTAAAAAAAATAAGGCATTTGTAGCCAAGCACTTGGCTGTGTCCTAGGCACATGTGACTTTCCTCCAGAGGGAAGACCACAGAATAGCAGCTGAAATGTTGACAACTGTGCGTAGGACACGGCATCTTCCCGAACAAATAAATAGTTCTTGACACTGGCTGCGGAAGCCTGCACTCTCAAGTCTGTAGATGTTTCACTCTAGAGAAAAAGTTGTCTTCTCCCTTACCTTAGTATTTGTTCTTGTATACCATAAATAAGTAGACACTCGTACAATCTGTACATATGCAAAAACTCTGCACTTTGTAAATAATAATTGTATTAAAACTGAAAATTGATTAATGTAGCACCCAACTGCAAACTCCCATCCCCCGAAATGTGGTTTACAGCATTATAGAGCCGGTACTGTGCAACAGAATCCATTACAATATTGCTGAATGTTGAGATACAATTCACAGAAAACAAAATAGTCCCCTTAATTTTATCATGAAAGATAATTTCAGTATTTTCCTTCAATTTAATTTTACATTGATATCGGCTTCTCTTTTCTGTCCACCCATGCTATGGAGAGGTGGCACCCAAAAGGACTAGTATATAAAGTTGTAAAATAGGATGATCATAAAAGTGGTGTTTTGAAAAATAGTGCCCAACAACGTATTCCAGGCCCAATCTGTTCCCGTTCATTTCCCCACTGTCACCATCTATTCTTCACCTGCACCTGAACTGTCCCTTATCATTTCCCCATTTGCGATCTACCCGTCCCCCAAAACACGTCATCTGTCAGAATTTACTTGTCCTAAAAGAAAATTCATGTCCTCATGAGACATGCAAATCTGGTTTAAAAGGCCTAGGAAGCATCGCTTGCATGTTATTTGCCATTATAATGTGTGTTTGCAATAATCTTTTTTTTGTACGTCATAATCTGCAAACTTCTATTTTTTCTTCTAAAATCTGTTTGACGTAGGATTGGGTGTAATTCTCTATCCACTAGTATCACCCTTACAAGGTTTTGTGTCGATGATTTCTTATAAATTTGCCAAATCCATTGTCTTTCCGTGGGGTACGATTACTTACACAAAGAATTAGAAAGCTTAAAAAAGCAATAATTTGTAACTACATTCCAAAGTGAAGATATTACTGGGTGCTTCAACAATGAATACAAATGTATAATAAACACTAAAATAAATTAATAGAACTGTTGAGGTCATTTTCAAAGTATATTGAAAGTCAGGTGTTTTAAAGGTGGGAAAATGGTTTTTATTTATTTACTTGCAGCCCAGCAATTAAAAAATGCACAACAATTGGTGCATTTAAGAGGAACTTTTGACATTTTTTTCACGCCTGTTCCAGGCTTCTAAGACACAGTAAAAATATTTCGTTTTTTTCTTCTTCGTCTTTTTCTTTTCTTTTTTCTTTCTTTTTTTTAAAAAAAAATTTTTTTGTGATTTAAATTGGGCCTGAGAAAATATTGAAAATGTTTTTCTGATAGCACAAATTGTTTTCTTATTTATCATATTTTTTCAGTCAGACAAAATAGTGTTAACACAGAAATGGAAACATGATTTTTATAATGCAAAGAGAAAAACTGGTCTCAGAGACCGCCATTTGTTATTGGGCATTGAACGTGGGATGTAAAGGTAAAATAAATTATAGACTTGTTTTAATCAATTCTTCTATTTCTTTAGAGTATTCTAAAATTTATTTTATATTATAAAAACATGAAAATAATTGAAAAATATTGAAATTGTTGAAAAAAATCGAAATTTTTGGGAAAGATCGAAATTGTTGGGAAGGATCGAAATTGTTGGGAAGGATCGAAATTGTTGGGAAGGATCGAAATTGTTGGGAAGGATCGAAATTGTTGGGAAGGATCGAAATTGTTGGGAAGGATCGAAATTGTTGGGAAGGATCGAAATTGTTGGGAAGGATCGAAATTGTTGGGAAGGATCGAAATTGTTGGGAAGGATCGAAATTGTTGGGAAGGATCGAAATTGTTGGGAAGGATCGAAATTGTTGGGAAGGATCGAAATTGTTGGGAAGGATCGAAATTGTTGGGAAGGATCGAAATTTCTTAAAAACATTGAAATTGTTGTGAAGCATTGATATTATTGAAAAACTTTTAAATTGTTGTAAAACATTCAAATTGTCTCTGAATCCATGCAGCCTCCTCCTCCGTTCTCTAAATCCATACAGTGTTGATCCAACTGGTCTTTGTGGGCCTGCAAGGAATTCATCAGGAATCATTTTTGTTCTTTTATACTGTCCCAACAAGTTAATTTTCAACAGTTCAACAATAAATTCCACAAAATTAAATAAATTGTCTAAAGGGACATTGCAGTCAGACCCTTCAATAGGTTTGCATACACAAAGCATAGCTTGAGTAGGGTTCTAAATTTTTTTCTCTTCTTGAGTTGGGATCATTTGAAGGAATTGGGCGATCTGTTACAGTATTTTTAAAGTAAAAATATTAAATAAATAGTTGAGTAAATTGCCCAAGAGCGTTTATGGAAACACCCATCTCGCAGACCACTACTAAGAGAAACAAATGGTCTCGCATACCACTACGAAAAATACAGAAAGAGAAAAACAGACCACCACAATATCCAAAATGCCCCTTGAATGCCAACTGCTTTAGCAGAACTAAACAAAACTTGGCCGAGTGATAGAGGAGGGTCAGGGAGGAAGCTACTATTACTGTCAACGCTCTCTCCCACTCATTTCGCCCATTATTGCATAAACCAATTTCATTTGGTGCCTGTCAAACCAATGTTTCCATATAAATGTTAAGTTGAAGAAAAAAATAAAAAAAAAAACAACACATTTTTGGCTGTAGAGGGATGTGGGTGGTGGCACGGGGGCTAAGAAACCTTTCAAAAATATTATTTTAATGTTAGAATTCTACTGTAACTACTCGTGTGTAATTTGGTTGAGGGGAACTTTTTACCATCTTATTCAGGGATACCCCTCTTGGTTCACTATGTCTGATAAGCCAAAATAAAATTTTTTTAAAGATGGTTTGGTGTTTTAGAGGTGTAGCAAACTATCCATTCTCCACTAATTCAAAATTTCAATATTTATTTAGCTATAAAATAATATTTTTATTTGTTTGCTATGTACAAATTTTTTTTTTTTTTTTTTTTTTTTTTTTTTTTTTTTTTCAGAACCTTCTCCACAGTTTATCTTTTCTCCACCATTGTTTCTACAGTGTCCTCACTATTTTAGTGCAGGTTTTATACCCTTGAATGACTTTCTTTATTTGTATCCTCTTTCTCATCATACTTATTTTCTTCTGTTATAAAAGACCAATACACAACAATTAACATTAGAATATTAACGTAACAATTAACTTCAGAATAGTAAAAAGAATTATGAAATTTTCTTCTTGTGGGATTGTTTTAAACTAAGATAATCATTTCAAAACGATGTTCTTTTATTCCATTGTACTGAAGATATTTAACCTTCTTTGTTTCAGAATGGAGACTTACACATTTAATAATGAGAAACTGTATTGCATTCCTCATTTTAAACAACTGTTCATTGCCAAAGGAAATTATGAAGAAGGTTTTGGTTTTGATCAGCATAAACGGAAATGGAATATGACCAATCCTAGTAATGATATATTCAGTGAATGAGTTGTGGCAAGTTCACAAGAAAAAGATGTATTAAAGCTGCATTTCCCTTTCAATGTGTTGGCTCCATTGAAAGTTCATCATATGTAATTTGTTAATGTGTGAAAGCATGTGCATGTGTGGGAATGAGTGCAAGGCAAGATTAATTGTATCTCAAGGAGTTTACATCATTTCAAGTGAAAATACGTATATGGTATGTGTAAATAATAGTTTTCTAAAGACATTACATGAAGTGTTGAATAAAGTCTTTGCACAAATGTTAAAAATTGAATTAACATGATGTGAAAAATTATTTTCTTGTATGTTCCAATGCATAGAAACTCTTCAAATTAAGTTACATGCTTTTAAGAGGCATTTGGAAGCAGTTTTCAGTTACTTAAAATTAAACCTTACTGTTTTGCTATGATTTATGTGAAGAGGAGGCTGTTTACATTCCACTTTTAACCACAAAACATAAGCAAATGCCAGAAAACTTCATAAAGCAAATTATTTACTAAAATATTCTTATTTGAAATATTTTATTATGGTGTGAATACATTGACTTTGTGAATATTTACCCACAAGTATTTACTTTATTTGATTTCAACAAAGTTAAATTATTTTGAGGGCTTCCATAATGCAAGATCCAGAGATATTTTCATAGAATAAATACTCCCATTTATGAAAATGTTACTGCAGTCTTAATGTGTAACTTGCTTTGGTGTGAATCCTCTTATCATATTTCTTTTTTTGGAAATAGATTAAGGAGGTATACTATGTGACGATGAATGATCAGCATTAGACCATTATTGAAGGTTTTGCATGGTTACAATCCAATTTTTTTTGCATTGCTGTTTTATTAAATAGAATTCAGCAAAATTAACATTGTTGATGTAATATGTTTGTGCAGAATTGTATAGTGTTATTAGGATGTAAACAAACAACAAAGTAAATAAATAGAAATTAGAAGAAAACAAATGGTGAGACATTTGTGTAGTGTATTTGCTGCATCAAGATTTGTGATAATTTGTGATACAATTGATGTGATAATTATATATTGGCTTCAGTGCTCCTTCATATTCTGTTCAAGCACATACCAGTAGGAAAATATCAAATGCTTTTTATTGTTGTGTGAACAGATCACAAAATTCTTACGTATGTCAAGGAGAGAGTAAACAAGAAGTTCCACCATGAGCAACTATAAGCAAACTACAATAATTAGAAGCTTCAATTTTTGTTTATTGTAGAATGTCAAAAGTGGATGCTATGTGGACATAACTATTTTTTTCTTTAAAGTTTTATGCAATTTTGTAATTAAAAGAAAATGTATTTATTTTTACATCCTATTTTGACTACAATCTTGTCCATTATTCATCAAAAGTGAAAATAAACTAAATACATTTTTTATTTATGTTGAAATTTAACTTTCATTGCACTACTTTTATTTTTTATATATAATCAACAAATTGTCGGTCTGAATAAAAACATTCACATCAGGTAAAAGCTATTGATAATATATTCTGATATCTCTTGAAAAGGAGAGGTAATTACTTAGACATGAAGTTTAAAAAAAATCTTCTTAATAAGAACGTTAAAAAGTCCTCCTTTGCAATTAAATTGTTCTTCAGTTCCTACAATTGACATCTGCTTATTTTGGGAGATCATTAAATGAATGAAGTAAATTTTCTAATAACAATAAGAAATTCTCTATTATTTCATGTTTGTGCAACTACAAGTATTAATGAAACTATAATATTATAGTAAATCTAGCCAATCAATTCATTAAAATAAGCTTTTATTTGAGAGTAACGACTTTTCCTCAAATTTTGAAATGAGATTCACTTCTTAAGTTTTGTTTTAAAAATCTTACAAATATAATAAACTTGTTATACATTTGTTATACATTGTGATTGAAAGTTCTTTCACAGCTGAATCATCATGTGTAGCAGCACAGAAGTTTCAATAAAATGTTAAAATATTATTGTAATACAAGAAGTTTGAAAATTTATGTGCAATACCATAGATATTGATTAAGATAGATTTCAACTGCTCCACAATGAAGGATAATTCCTATGTTGAGGCTACTATTCCATGAAGTAAACGAAATATTTTATATAAACTTATCATAAGAATTATAATGTGCAAATGAATTGTATTTATTACACATGCATAGACAATAGTGCACATATATATGCATGTGTTATGGAAATGAGACTAATATCTCGTTCATGAAACTAAAGTTCTTAGGAACTGTATATGTAAGTAAGAAAATTATAGTATATGTATATTGTTTCAATTTATTTTATATTGTATATTATTTTTAATGTTAAATGAATGTAGTTATAAGATATTGGAATGTGTTGAGTGTGTGTGGTTGCTATAAAGAACCAGTTACTTATGCAATAATTAAATTTCAATCATATCTGCTTAATACATTCAATTATTGTATGTTGTTATCTTGGGCTGTACGTAAGAGAAGAAATGCGATGTATATTGAAGATACATGACTACAATTTATTCTGTGATTAAATTTAGAAGTACTGAATCATGTTATGCTGTACTTGATTTTTAAAATAACTTAAATTACTTTTAAAAAAATGAAATCATATCTTCAGGACTTTTTCATTTGATTTTAATATGAATGAATATAATAAATGGGATTAAGATGTAAGAACTCAGAAAGAGTGGATGCATTGCTATATTTTACTTAAAAAATGAAGTTTAAACTTCTTATATTGGCTGTAATATAAAGCAGGTCTTGCTATTTATAAAAATTAAAAGCCTGTCTTGTATATATGTATTACCATTCATAAAGAAAATAAAAAGAATGAAAAAACAACAACAAATTGAATTGTTCCATTGTTCATGTGTCCTACATTTATTTTCCTGAACAGTATTTATTAATTATTCAATATAAGGACATTTTAATTTTTAGTAGGTTTTATACCTCATTTTGTCAGATTAAGTATAAAAGTAGACAATATAACCAAAGTTTTATGGTATAGAACACACATTAATGTCTGAATTTTTGAAGCAATGTTTTATGTATCTTAAAAGAATGGGAAAACTAAGAACTGGATGAAAACTGAATATCTGACAATGCATGTGGTGTAAGTTATGGTGATTGGTGTGTGACAGTTGTAGATAATTTATATTATATGACTGATCTCATTAGAGACCTTTAGAACAGAACTCCCAAGATTTCAGTAAATTGTTACTTATCATAGTATTTTTTTCATTTCAGATCTTCCGTGGTGTTTTTCTATGTCTTAGACTTGGGCTTTTTGTTTGACACACCCACCATGTATTTCTTGATATCTATGATGTTCATGATGTCAATGCCAGTACCAAAACAGTTAAACTGTTATCAAGCCTTTTTGGATCATTAGATAAATCTCAGAAGGTGGATAGTACTGGCATATAATGAGAAATAATAAACAAAATACTTTTGAAATACCTTTAGCGAAAGTTACGTTACCTGTAAATGCTCCTTTGAGACATATGATTACAATTGCGAACAATTGTAATATAGATATGAATAATGTAACACAATCAATTTATATCAAATGCAAAACTTTTGTATTTACGTGACTTCAGATAGACTACAGGTATATTTATTGTTAATTGGGCAGTTGCCTGTTAACCAATTGATAAATAAATAAAATTATTCAATGAAACTAAATTTAACATGCGCCAACCTGGATGGTCAAGGTGGCTTAGAGCATGTACTGACTTAGCGCCTTGGTCCAAAAAGTCATGTGTTCGAGTCCTGCCTTGGGCATGGTTGTTTGTCCCTAGTTTCCCATGTATGTGTTGTTGTGGAGGGCCTTGCATTCTGCTGACCCCAGATCAGAGGAGCCCGCAAGTGTGTTAGTGTCTAGTGTATGGTCAAATATGTGTCCCATCAGGACATAAAAGGTAACCGGGTGTGTTAGCAGGGAAAAAAAAATTAACACACGAGTTACAAAAAATTTCAAATACAGTAAGTCTTGCACATAAAAGAAACCACAAATTTAATTATGTATGAAGATTTGTTATATATGTACCAGTATGTAAATATTAAAAATTACATACATTCAATAGAGTAGAATGGGGTTGAATGGGCCATCAGCTTAAATGAGCCAGTGGCCTTATTTTAGAAGGCTGTGGGCATTTGTTAGTGGAGTCGACTTCTGTCACTATTATTACTATTGGAGACACATGAGGAATCCACTGATATTTTGTGATATTAGGTAAGAGTAATTATTTCAATAATTTTATTGTATTGACAATAAATATTGTACAATAAAACTAACATTTTATAAATAATTTTTATAGGTAAGATATGTTTTGTGTGTGTTCTCATGTTTTATAACCTCTTCAATTGTACAGATTTTTCTGACTTTTTCCATGGTAGTCTCTTTGGGGTTAGATGGGCCATTCCTTGTGGAGTTATGTAGGTATGGGCCATGAAACCTGTCTTAATAAGTAATGATTTTCAATTAAAATTTGAGTTGATAGTTAATTAAATAACTTATTTTATTTTTCCAGATATGCCCTGTATAAGAATTGGGAATACAAATCACAGGGATTACCCTGAAGCTGTTTTAAAGGCAACTATGCCAAAAGCTGTGGAAAAAATGGACCAAGTGTTAGAAATATAAGTAAGGAGAGTAACATTTCAAGGACAACTTTGCAAAGGTACATTTTAAGAGAATGACAAGGTGACATAGATGACTTGATTTAAATCCTGGATCATCACATTTAAAAATCTTTAGTGTTCATGAGGAAAACTATCAAATTACATGAAGAAATGATCTAGGCTGTCCGGGTAATGCCCAGTCTGGGTAACTCTGATCGCAATCTTCTTCTGTTAAAGCTGTTAAACCCTTGAAGAAGATTGCGATATGGCAGTCAAAACGTCGGCACCTCAGCCTGTGACGCAGCTTTACCCTGACAGCCCAGATCATGACTGTGGCCACGGAAGCCTGTGACATCACTTACATGAAGAAATGTGGAGTTATCCATTATGGATTGTCAGCGAAATCTGCATGTCACACTTAGCCTGTAAATTTGCCCACATGAATAAAAAGAAAACGCTAGGTTGCTGGACAGAGAAGAAAACAGGCAAAGAATGACTAAGCATTCATGAAGTGACGCTCCCTATCTCTGAGAGCTCCAGAGCAAACTAGTCTTGGGCACTCTAGTCAGTTTTAATGAAGCCAATGTCAAAATATATTATGATAATTTAAAAGAGACATTGGATAAACATGACTTTTTATTTTAAAATATTTATAACTTAGATGAAACTGCCTTAACTGCAGTTTATAAGCCTCCAAAATTTCTGGGAACAAAAAATTTTGGTCAAATGACTTCAGGTGAGAGAGTTTTTGTCACTAGTGAGCATTATTTGTGCCACAGGAAAGGCTGTTCCTCCTTTACTAATTTTCCCTAAAGTGCACTTTAAACAGCACATGATTACAAAGCTGGAACTAGTTGCACCCTTTCCAGATGGATGATTAGCAAACTATTTTTGTCTGTGTTTAAACACTGTGAAGCATGAAAGGCCCAGCAAAGAGAAGCCAAAACTAATTGTTCTAGACAATCATGATAAGCACATTAGCTACCAAACTAGAGGCTATGCAAATGATGATAGCATTGTGCTCTTAACATTGCCTCCTCTTTATAGCCATGATCTCCATCTGTTGGACGTAAGTGTGTTTGGGTCATTAAAAGAAATGTACAACTCTGTCTGTGATAATTGGATGGCAAACCATCCTGGCACCCCTATATTTATATATTAAATTGGTGGGCTACTGGGAGAAGCATTTTCATTGGCTTTCACACCAAGCATTTCAATGGCTTTCATGCTCCAGGAATCAGTCCTTTTAAGAATACTTTTTTCACCAAAAGATTTCTTTTGTTCATACGTGACTGAACGAAAAGATCATTTTTCTCATGAAGCCCCTGGATGCTCTGTACCAGATGAGAGAATGGAACCAATTTCTGGTCCAAGCAATGGTGGTACGGTATCTCCAGAAGAGCTCATATCCTAAAGCAGGTCCAAGAAAAGAGAAGCAAAACGGTAGCACAAAAGCAAAGTCTACAATTTTAATTTCCACTCCTAATAGAAAAGAACTCAGAAAGAAAGAGGCAAAAAGTGGGATATAGAAATGCCCTATATAAAAAAAAAAAAAAGAAATTATTTAATTAAGACACTTCCTCTGGTTCTTCTGAAGATTCATCATTCTGTGAGAGCAATGTTGACATGAATTTCTCATTTAAGAATGAGATTGAAAATAATGAAGCCATAATTAAGCCTGCTCTGAGTGTCTTTGCTATTATTAAAGTCTTCAGTAAATCTAAAAATTCATTCACATCTTATTATTAATGTGTTGGTTGTTGAGAACATGAGGTATGTAGACAAATTTTATAAAAAAAGTACAACAAATAGTTTTCCAAAATAGGAGGAGGATTCTTTTCTGTGGAAAATATCCTTTGCAAATTGCCTAAGAAGGTAGCAGCACTTCTTGACATAATGACAAGAGTTTTTTTCCTATTAAAACTGATAATTTCTTCTTTTTTTTAAGAGTTAATTTTTAGTTCAATAAAATGTACTTATTTGATAATCTTTATGTTGTTTCTTAATTAATTTTTGTATTTGGGTAACGTTTTGTCTCTAATACTCAATGATTGTTCTATAAACAGCACTAAATTTGAGGTCCACCTAACCACTGTGTGGCTCATCTAACCTGTTCCTTTGGGTTACATAAGCCACTTTTTCCTATACTACACTTTTTTTAAATTTCTAGACGTAAAAAACAAATGTTACTTTATTATCTTGGTGGAATTTCATTGTGGAAACAATATATGCGAATATAATACAAACTTAATATTTTTAATAATCACAGAAAAAATAATAAAACAAAAATGGCCCCTCTCATTCCACCCTCACCTATGTATAAACATACCTTATTTTATCTGCTGCATTTCATGACCATCTGTAGTGGAATCCATTGCTCATGGATATTGGACCAATAAATGAAATTTATGTCAGTTAGCAGACGTTTTGGAGTTTTATTTCTCCATCCTCAGGGCTGAATACATTTACATCATGGTTAGATGTATACACAAATTACATGTGTAGCCATCTGTATACATGTATGTAATTACATATATAATTAGTGTATACATCTAACTATTGTAAATGTATTCAGCCCTGAGGATGGAGAAATAAAACTCCAAAACATCTGCTAACTGACATAAATTTCATTTATTGGACCAATACCCATGAACCACGCAATGGATACTCTATTTTAGTTGAAAATATTGAGAAGGGCTTTACTAAAGAATTAATTCATTTTTGTGTGAGAAGGTCCCCAGATGCTTGATGGCAAGCATCTGAACAGCATCACATTAGTCACATTTCTCCTTAAATTTTTTTCAATAGTTGTAGTTCTACTGTCTCTATATTGTTTCTAGCACCAATATTTTTTAATCAATCTGTTTATTCTTTTTTTAAATGTCCCTAGAAGCAGTGACGACATCAAGTATTTTTACACCCCAGGCATGCACTTCACTCTCCTGATACTTATTTAAAAATATTGTTCATCAACATGCTTGTCTTGTCATATGTTGGGGGTAAATTTGTTGAATTTATTAGATGGATCTTTGTTGACTAGGTTCTTTCAAACAAAAAGTAGGGCTTCATATGTGAAGATACAGTACAGTGAAAATATGGGTAAGTAAAGTTTTTAAAATTCTGATTACAAGGAAGCACTACTTAGTATTTGTCTAGATTATTCTGTTTTCCATTTTGAATGTTTGTTTTGCCTCAGGTACTCAACTCAAATTTATTATCACTAGAGCCTGGAAGTTTGGCAAAATGTCTTTTTATATTGGTATTATTTTATGGCTTTTAACAATAGGAATAACTTAATTGCACTATTGGAGTTGTTTTAGTAGATTTTCATTTTGTCTTTTTTTGCCTCTTTTAGCTTCTTATGCCTATTTTCACTATTTTGTCTTATTTTTGCACTTTTCTGTGTTTTTCTTCACTACTTTGCTTTTTTCTCCTGGCTCCAATTGCAGTGAAGCTCAATATATACCTGCAAGCCTGTACAACATGAAGAAATGATAGTGTTTTATCTTTCTGTGGAAGCAGAGGCAGAAAATGGAAGATGATGCTAGTCCAGATGTTTGTCATCGATGCCGACAGGCTTTGTTCATCCACAAGGAATCCCATCCTACTTTTGAGTGTGGCCTCAAATTCCTTTTGAGGACAGCTCTCTCTGTACATGGTATTCTGATCTCAGTGCTGGCGATTACACAAATGCAAATAATTTCGTTTTTACTGATGTAATTTCAAGATTCAAATGGAAGTCCACAATAGCACTTTGAAGAGACAGCATTGTGAGTAAATCAAATTTGTGGTCATTATACAGGATGGTCATGTGGATTACGATTACAAAGAAACCATCATTTAAGGACGTGAATATTGTTTTTTAGTTTTTTTTATCATACTTCTGGGAACAATTTCAAAAATGTGGGCTTATAGTGCGATGGCGACCAGCTTCCAAAATGCAACGCCGTGTTAATCATGCAAGTCGAATGAATAGGAGCGTCGTAAAGTCAAATTTGGAAAAACACCTCACCCCCACTCCCCCTTCCATGCCGTCGTGTCACCCGCCCGTGCGCCCATGGGCTCCCTGGCCATGGCGCAGCGGTACGGCGAGCCCCGACAGCCAGTCCCTGCCGCGGACAGGCAAGTTAAGACGGACCTTGGGCCATGCAAACTTGCAGTGGGCCATCATCAGCGACGAGTCCCGCTTCTGCCTTGATGGCGAGACCACCGGGTCGGTGTCTGGAGGCGCAGTGGGGAGTTCCACAACGAGCGATTTGTGGTATCTAATCACACTCCAGCCTGGTGTGATTGCGTGGGGCGATATTCTATAGTGCCCGTTCACCGTTCGTGTTCCTCGGACGCACCATGACAGCCGCACGGTACGTTCAGGAGAGCCCTGCCGGTCATGAACGCCCACGCCTATGCCCTATTTCAACAAGAAAACGTGCGTCTTCATACCACAGCCATCTCTCGAGCACGCCTTGCAGCCGTGGATAGTCTGCCATGGCCAGCCGCATTGCCAGGCCTTTCCCCGATCGAGGGTTTGGGGTGGTACGGAGCGTGCGAACAGGACCCTGCCCCTACCCACCAATCTACAAGAACCGCGCGCTCAGGTGCAAGCTGCATGGCATGGACTAACACAGGTATCCATTAGAGATTTGTACAACTCAATGTCACGACGTCTGGACGAGTGAGTTTGCCAATACGGCGACCTCACGCCAAACTAATATGTACAGTCCGTGGGAGTGTAGCGCAATAAATATTGGTGCTACAAACGTGAAAATCTAATCATTTTGTATGCGTGGTACCCTCTACCTGCCTGCTAACAGTTATCGCAATCCGCCTCGTCTTCTTGCAGCTTCTTTTAGGACGAGGAGTGCGTGTGTGTGTGTGTATGTGTATATATATATATATATATATATATATATATATATATATATATATACACACATGTATATATATATATATATATATATATATATATATATATATATACACATGTATATATATACACATATATATACAGGTGTCCAGAAGCTCCCGTTACAAAAAAATACCACAGATTCTGTGTTGCCAGACATGAAGAATGGCAGGTCCAGTTTTTCCGAAAAAAAAAATTGTCTTTGAGAAAATTGAGTTTAAAAATCACTTCCGGGGCGCGAAATTCAAACCGGCCGCAACGACACTGCAAACAGCGGCGTCACCTTCTGCGCGGAGCATTTCCTCGTTTCTCCAGGTCGGTATACACGTTAGTATTTTCGTGTAGATTTTCATACAGTTTCTACATAGAAACGTCAAAATCTCAAACTGAACGTAGAGTCGCGCATACACGGCGTAGTCCAGACTTCACGGTTTTCTGCATGAGCCTCCACAAGCCGCCGCTAGGGGGTCTACCGAGAAACAACTGAATTGCGCCATCCGGGTACTTTCACTGGCGGTATTTCTGTGCGTTTGTACCCGTGTCCGCCCACTGGTGGGTACTGGCTGTGAGATTTATTGGGTTTAATTAATGATGAAAAACGCCACGCTGGTACACACAATTTCACTTCGCTCTTTCACACCTTCACGCACCTAACCACAAAATCGAAATGGATGAGTCCGTCGCGTTGGGTACACAAATCCATTAGTGAACGATTCTGCCGCTAGAGGCGCTGGAGTCAAACTACATGCTTTTCTACACGAAAAAAATTACGAACATGTTCATAATTTTCTCATGTAGTCTGGACTACATGAGAATCTACACGAAAAACTCTGCCGTGTATACCGGCCTTCCGCGTAAACAGTGAAACAGTCGAGTAATCTTCTGGAAAGTATCGCGTTGCTTACACTAGAATACTTAATAGTGGCAAGTATTTGAAGGTTCTATTCAATAAATATTTTAAATGTACGTACAAAATATCGAGTTTTGTTCAAAATTATAGCCACGGTACACGACGGCGTAAACATAAATGATGAACACGATCCAACATTTATGAAAAAGATTGAATCTCCTGGAATGCTCGAATTGTTATTTTTAGCACATATTAATATGAATTAGTGCCTTGGGCTTCAGACTGCCACGTAAATGATAGTCTGCTGAAGATTATTCTTAATATCGTCATATACTAAAAGCGTTTTGGAAATGAAATATTCGTACATGAAAATACTGAGTTATTATCTCTGGGCGCGGAATTTGAATTGATGCTTCTTACAGTCATTTTGTGGAGATGCAGACCGAACAGTGCATTGAAGAATCTTTGTAGGGGCACGTAGGCCATTAACCAAACCCACAGGTCAATATAAACAGATAAAATAGCGTCGCCATGATATGTGCCATGCAATGAATAAAAAATACAAAACTAGTATATTACTGGTGTGAAAGGGTAAAAGACCGAGAAAAACTGTGATGTTGCATTACGTGATGTACAAATACTTCAAAAGAACTCAAACATTCTAGCAGGCAAAAGTTCGACCATGATTCACTGAGATTACCAGACCGCTGCCATTCGCAGCTCGTATTATGGTCGGTGTCCTTGCATTTGTCACTTGCTAGTCCGCGTCACATCGTGGTTTATATCGTATGGCGAACCTGCCATCGCCGCCAAGTGATTCGTCCATCAGCCGCATGTCAGTTTTGCCTCAAAACAACAGATTGCGCAGTTCGAAACCCACTGTGGTCATGGCTGAATAAGCACCTGTACGGAGTCATCTTTCCCCTTCCCCCCCTCCGCACCACCCTCAGCGTCACACCGCCGGCAGCGTATACTATAAGCTAAGCGCCGTCAAGGCAAATTAGTAGAAATATCGAGTTTGAGTGCGAGAGGCCAGAATAAGCATGTTTTCAATTAATGAGTACTGCGACATGTACTTAGTCTTCGGCGAGTGCCGGAGCAACGCTCGTGCGGCAGCTCGAGTGTACGCCGAGAGATACCCGAACAGAAGACACCCTTCTCACTGCGTTTTTCAGCGCCTCGAAATATTTAAGTAGTGAGGATAATGATTCTGCATTAAAATAAACTTTAAAAAATTAAATAATTCGAAAGAAGGTTTGGGTTTAAAAATTGATTATACTGCATAATGTTTTCCCTCTTTGCCGATTTTTGTTGTACATTATGAAAATATCAAAGAAAAATATTGAAAATTAAAACACTGAAGTAGTGTAATAGTGAACTCTCTTACATTATGTACTACGTAGTAACCTCGAAAACTCATCCTCCCTTTGAATTGAAAAACGCTAAGAAAGTATCAGTACTGCAATCAATCATTCGAAAGGAAACTTGAGTTTCATCGTTCTACAGAACAGGTATTAGAGAAAATTTGGCGTCGGAATCGATACACTATTAAATTGAGGAAATGGTCGTTACTCATTTGTGTACGTATCTGCTAACTACAATGCAAGCTCAAAGAAACAAAACAATTCAAAGAATACTTTTCCCGAGTAGCTGTCAACTGCCTTATAAAATGGTTTCACGAAGTAATTCCAAGATTTGGGTGATAGACATGCTCTCATCTTGCATCTGGAAAAGTAAAGTGGCGTGTAGAATGGTCATTCAACTTCGAGATATGGGTAGTCGACGCCGTTTGCCTTAACTTCGATATTCCACGTAGAACAGTGTAGCATATTTTTCAATAGCAATTATTTTGGAACGCTTTCGCTGCGGCAGCAGGAAGTGCTCTTACTGTACCACATATTACTTAAGCGAAAATAATATTTGACGGGTGGCATTAAGGAAGTTCATGGATCTTTTACGGCACACACAGATACTTTTATTTTGGAAAGATGCAATATTTTTGAAGGGGGAAATATTGATATCAATCAATTAGGGTTACATCTTAGGTAAACCATGCAGTCGTTTATTAAGAAGTATAAAGCTGGCTATTGTTATTTTGAGAATACAGAATATGACAGCCGGGAGAATCAATTCTAATTCCAAAGATAATCAATAAACTCAGTATTTTCATTAAACGAATATTTTATCTCCTAAATGCTTCTTAGTGCATCACGATATTTAGAATAATCTACAGGAGACTATCATTTACGTGGCAATCTTAAGCCCAAGGCACTAGTTCATATTAATATGTGCTAAAAATAACAATTCGAGCATTCCAGGAGATTCAATCTTTTTCATAAATGTTGGATCGTGTTCATCATTTATGTTTACGCCGCCGTGTACCGTGGCTATAATTTTGAACAAAACTCGATATTTTGTACGTACATTTAAAGTATTTATTGAGCTGCGGCCGGTTTGAATTTCGCGACCCGGAAGTGATTTTTAAACTCAATTTTCTCAAAGACAAATTTTTTTCGGAAAAACTGGACCTGCCATTCTTCATGTCTGGCAACACAGAATCTGTGGAATTTTTTTTGTAATGGGAGCTTCTGGACACCCTGCATATATATATATATATATATATATATATATTAGCTGACGTCGGCTTCGAGCAGACGGGGGAAGGACGCACTTCGCCCCCCTCCTGTGTTCAAGGTCGACCGCTCCCTCAGTCGTCCGGTCAGTTAACGTCGCCAGGCCACTCACCCAGCGATAATCACCTTCCAGGCAGCTTGGGATGACATGAGTTGCGGCCGCGGCGGGTTCCCTTCCTCTCCGTATTTGCGACTCGCGAATAGTTCATGCGAGTGACGCAAACTCGTATGGCGTGCGGTCACGATTACGACCGGTCATTTGCACGAGTGGCAAAATCAAGTTGGGCTAGGGCTTACGTCACGATTTGGATACTCGGTCCACGCAACAACTAATGCGGAAAACCTGCATTTACGTCCTCCTCCTGATATTATTCTCAGCTAACTAGGCGAGAGCAAGTTCCTCATGAGAACCTGAGAGCAATCTCTCGAAACTCGAAAAGAAGTATCGGTTCTCACGTACCTCGAAAGCTAGTGTTGATTCTCTCGTAACTCGAATAGAAGTGTCTCTGGCGAAGCTCTCCCGTCCTGACGAGAGCTCTGATACCCCATCCTATTACTTCTTTGGTTCGCTCTGATTGTCAGAACTTGAATTTCGGCGGAGTGGCGGGGCGTAGCTCCGGCCAATGTCTCGTCTTGTCGCAGATGAAAAATTTTCCGTTGAGTTCGGAGTCCGTTGGCCGGCGAGCGTCGGTTTCGCTCCGCGGTCTGCGAAAATTCGTTCTGGCCTAGTTTACATGAGCAGCACGTGTTAAGAGTCCGTTTAGTTGTAAACAGGGAGTGGGTGTTGGTCTCCGGGTCGGTGCTTTGTTGATGGCGCCGCCAAACAGACAAAGCCTGCCTTTCTCCTCCCCCTCCTTGGGTTGCGGCGGTGGCGCTGTCCGGCCGGGCGGGGCCTGAGCAAGGAAAGGCCGGTCATAAACCCCAACCGACCCTTGCTTTGTAAGTGCCTGGCTCGCCGAAACGCGAGCAGAGCCGCTCTCAATTCTCGTTACACGCCCGATCGACTCGAAATTTATAAGAAATTAAATAATATTCCTATCATACTTCGCGTCACGTCGTACCGTTACAAAAATATATAATTTTGGTCCCCATTGTGATTTCTTAGTATTTTAAGAACATAACTTTCCTGAATTCTGAATGGATTCTCATAATGAATTTCCCCGCAAGAGTAGATTTGATAGTATTTTCTAGATTTGTTTCCTGTGCTTGAGTTTAACATCTAATTTTAATTTTGTTGTGTACTATTGCTGCATTGTGTGAGTTGGGTGACACAGGTCTAAGAACTTGAGTTCGAACCACTGCGCGGGAACAACATTTTTGCAGGTTGGATACACTTTTGCAGGTTCGTTATTGTGGTATATTGTGTAGACCTTACAATTAATGCGAGAAAGTATGTGGTATTCGAACACATCACTAGTTTGTTTCCTGTTTTCTTGTCACATCTTTGGGACACTTCTATTAGAGTTGGCACTCTAGCCGTACACAAAACTCCCAGTTTCGATCGTTCTCGGTGAGTTCACTGCCCGGAGACGACTGGCCGCGACTACCAACGACCACTGTGGTCGAGAATGCTTGTTCCGGCTCTGCTATAGGCCTAATCGAGAACATAGATGTATAGTAATCTATACAGGATGTCCGGGGAGGAAACGTCTAAACTTCGAAAATAAGCTCTTAAGGCAATTCTAAGCGTAGGCCCTATTTTCTCTAATAAACTACGTGGATATTCCATATGGTTGAGCCGCAATAAGCATTCAAAAGTTGGTTTGAAAAAATGATTTCTAGGCAAAAATTCGCATTATGGAAGCATAGAAACACTCCAGAAACATTTAAATTGTATATCTGCCGGACAGTCTGTATATCTGTGATCGAGAACGAACTATACCGATATAAGATTTTTCTGGCCACACCTTTCTGAATGTCCCCTCTGTGCACATACCTATACTTCGGTTTTTCTTTTTTGGCGCGTGGGGGCGTGTCATCGAAATGGAATATCTTACAGTATTTCGCGTCGTTCTCGGTTTTGCAGATGGGAGTCGCATGATCGCCAGCACTGCACCAAGAAAGATATACCACAGTATATGTCTTCGACGAAAACAATTAAAATTCAATTCGTGTTTGAGAAAAGTATTTAAAATGCCCACATTTCACGCCAAATTATGGAAACTACTCATATTTTCGAAATACTTACAAGATCTTATTTCAAGATCTGTCTTCAAAGAACAGATGTCATTAAAGAAAAAATCTAGTATATCTTCAATATTGTAGTTGTAGAAAGATGTCAAACAAATTTGAGCTATTGCAATTTTCGAAAAAATCAGGGATTTCAACGAAAATGAGACATGAACCGGTCTTTTAAGCGTCCTTTACGCTATCCGTGAACAAAAAATTCAACTGACAATCCAAAAATTTGGAGCTGTGTTGGAAACATTTTTAAAGGTAATCAAGGCTCCGTGTTAAGTGTCCTCCAAAATCAAAATATCCGTTTCAAACTCGCAGGGCATCGAGTTCAAATAAATCGATCGGGAAAATATCAGTTTTGGAGAAAATCATCGCAACGGCACTAGCATTGACCAGTGGTAGATTCGGGGGGGAGGAGCAGCTTGGGCATGGGGCTGTGCCCCCTCAAAAGGCCTAGAGTTTTCGTTTGTTACCTTCCATTATTTGGCAACACTTATCTAAATATTATTGATGTGAGAATGTAATTATTTCAAAAATAATGGTAACAAAAATCTATGATGGTCTCCTCCAAAATGATCGGCTGGATCTGTCCCTGGCATTGATAGATGGACGACGGGCAGATAGACATTTTAACGTCAATCGGATTTTTCGATACCAAGGATTCACGAAACATAGATTCTGACTACGTAAAGTGTTTGATGAAGATTGTTTACATATTTACGACATAAAGGAACAAGATCTATCCACTTTTCGTTACCAGGGCCCGGCAATAAGAGAGTTCATAGCATTGCTTTCTGTGGCTTCTCTGATTAATACCAGGCGATTGCCGGAGCAGTTCTTTAATAACCGGTCCACGGGCACGTCTTTTTCTTGTCCTCTCCTCTCCCCTTACACACTTATTTTCAATAGTGAAACACACTGGAACTACCAGAAAAGCGTGCACCGTGTACCGAGCACGCTCCGCCGATACTGCCTACAATTAATGATACCGATAATTTTTACCCATCGATAGATTTTCACATGCAGATAAGGAGCGCGCTCACTCTTCCAATCTGCGGAAGCTAGCTAACGAGAACGATCGATTAATAGAAAACATTTTCTCTGGCTCGAGTTGCCATAGTGCCAGCCAGCCCCATCCTCTGTCTACCAACCACCGAAAAATGAAACGATATTTTTTTTTTAATTTTATTGACACCTACTACTTACCATGTTATGACACATTTTCGTGTCAATTCTGATAAATTTTGAAAATAAATTGAAATTTAGAAACGTGTCTATTCAAAAAGTTCCTATCATTTCATGTTATTTCGAATTAGATGTTGGGATATTCCTACAAAATTGAACGCGGTATCCTGTAAAGCCACTCAGCTTGATAAGGAGTTAGTCTGTGACGTCAGTCTCGAGTGTATCGGGTGAGCCTATTTCCCATTTATACTTTTTTAATGTTTATTTTTTTTAATGAGTTGGTAGAAGTGTCACGTCACACTGTTTTCTTCTGCTTTTCTTTTATCAAAAGTTACGTCCTTCCTTTCAAATTCCCTCTTTTTATTTACGTGTGTGTTACCTTTTGCAGGCACGGTTTTTAAATACGGAGTGGCCGCTCCTGGGCCCTCGGAATTAGCCCTCCTCTCAATTCCATAAAAACGCAAAGGAAGACAAAATTAAACGAGACAGAAAAACACAGAAGAAAGGAGGGAAAAGTAGTGATCAAGTGCATTTTCTCTCTCGTTCTCGAACGCTGAATTGATTGATTAGTGATTCCGTGGGCGTCAACGGCTTAAGTTTATGTAGTAAGCCGTAAGTGTTTGTAAATGTTTTCTTGTTGGCGGTGCGGTGATATTCATCGCTAACGGGCGCCGACCCCCGTCGGCTTGCGGACCTTCCTTTTCCTTGCCACATCCTCTCCCCTTAATTACACACACAGAGATAGGTTATTGCAGGAGTAGCACCACACCTCCACACATGTTGAGAGCTTAGAGTTATCCAGGAACCACCTCCTCCTAGGAACACCGCCTTAAAGTAGCACTGTACGTGCGGGCTAAGAGGTTTGCATACTTCAATGTAGCTGAGGTCTATGGCACGGGTAGCACTGGCTAGAAAGCTATAGCAGCTTACAACCGCTATTTTGCGTTTACAACTGCAATTATAACCGAATTGACCTCATGTTATTGCGGAATGCGGTACGAAGTCCTAAAAGTAAACGCACCGGCCACGAGAAAGCGCTGAGAAAACCACTGCTTTCGGAAATTGTATGCTTGAACGCCTCAGCCCATCAAAAATTTACTTTGACAAAGCAGCGTAAATTATTGAGAAGGAAGTAGACTTCCATCCATTTTGTAAGTGACCTGCGCCAAGAACAGTTGTGTTACGAGAGGACGGACTGCAGACGAAAGACGACAGAACGCCTTTCATAAAAGCTCGATAGAGGTAACTATTGCGAATCATATTATGTGAGATTACTTAAAGGACAATGATAATAAGGATTTTATTAACATAATTATGAGTCAAGAATATGCATTAATATATAACAAGTGTGAAAAGTAATTCCCAAGACGAATTACTGTGCCACGAGGCATGCATTCATTATTTTTGGGTGAAGTCTTAACTCAGAGTTACGTTTTTCCAAGCAGACTTTTTTTTGTCTTCGCAATTGACTTAAATTTTTGATGATAGAGATTGCCTCAGACAAGTCGGTTGTACAAAATTAGCGCTTTAAATAAGGGTTATTGTACCATTTTTAGAAAAAACGAATAGTTTTGCGTAAATTTGCGCTTCAAATTTACAAAAAATGTCTCTCAGAAACCGCACCAAATTTTTTCTTTAAAATTTCTTCACGTATGTAATGAGGGACGATAAAAATAAGGTTAGTCCTACTTCTGGGGAAATACATGGTTTTTGAAAATTGCACAAAAAAAAAAAATTGTTTTAAACTAATAAAAATTGTAGATAGCGCTTTTTACCTCAAACAACGTCTCCTGTACAAAACTAGCTCTTTAAAAAGGTTTATGTAGGATTTTCTGAAAAAAAAACTAGTCTTTTTTTGCGTAATCTTCGCTTCAAAATTCACAAACAATTTCTCAAATCCTCTCCAATTTTTTTTATAAATTTTCTCCACGTGTGTATAAGGGAACGTAATAAATAAGTAAACTAGTGGTGCCATAGAACAGCACAGCCTTTCTCGCTGTAGTTATTTTTCTGATGTCGTTCTGTCGGACATAGAAATTTGGAGTAAGCCCTTCACCGGTGCCTTCTTTTTTCGCCCAAAAGACATATTTTTCGAATATTGACAATTACTGGCTTCCTAATGCAAGAGCTCATACAATTAGGTTTGACTGATATATGTCTCATTCCGCAACTCGCTCCAAATGGCCACGCATGGCTAAGGCGCTCTGGATCTGCGCGCTACATTTCGAATGTCAGGTTCGAATCACAGTCATGGATTTTAATTTGTTGAATGTGTAGTTGAAGAAAAAACTGTTGACGAGTGTAGAAACTTTATTGAAAATCATTTCTAGTACTTTTACTCGCTAATAGAATCTATGCAAGCTAAATATACAGGTATTGTCTCTGTTTTCAAAAATTGCATCTTTTAAAAATTTTTTAACCCTGTTAATTCGATTTATGAAAATGTGTGTCTTGTCATATCAATCGTTGCCTTGTGTGCATCTGTATGAACCGATTTAAGTAAAAATTATGTGTTTTTTCAACATTAAATTGAAATACCATTTAACCAGAAACACATGTGATCAATTTACATACCCCTAACGGTTCCGAATTATTATTACTTTCTCCGCCTTACGAATACTTCGTAAGAAGAGAAAGTTATGTAATCGTGCGCCGGGGAAACGGCTAATTTTCTCCAGAAAATCTCTTATAGCTGGAGTCTGGTGAGGAAAAAAAGCGATAAAACCTGTTGCTAAATTTAGGGGGAAAAATCTTCTACCTCGTGGGTAATCAAAATTCCATGTTTTGTTGCTCTTGATACTGTAAAATCGACTGACGGCAAAATGTCCGTCCGTCTGTAGTCCGTCTGTTGTCAACGCTAGCGCATAAACCGGCAGACGATTTTCTTCAAAATTGATATTCCCAATCATTTTTACTGATCTAAGGCTCGTGAATTTTAAACCAATATTTTAATTTTTGGAGTACTTCTAACATGAAGCCGGTCGGAGATTTTCAAAGTTAAAAGAAAATGGCTCCAAATCTTTGATAAATTTTGTTGTTGAATTGTACAAAGGACCTTTAAGGGAATACGTAGTATAATTTTTTGTTGATATCCCCAATTTTGGGAAAATTTCAAAAAAAAATTTAAAACTGCAAAATTGAAGATAGAGATTTTTGCCTCAGACAAGTGGGTTGTACAAAAGTAGCACATTAAATAAAGTCATATACCATTTTTGAAAAAAAAAAAACAAGTACGTTTTTGCGTAAATTCCGCCAAAAAAGTACAAAAAACTAGTGGTGATCCAAAGCACATACTTTCCTCCGCATTGTTCCTAAAAGCTGCGCAATATATACTACTCCATAAACCAGCAAATTTTTTTCCGTTCCGAGATGCGATCCCATATCCACAGATTTAACTTGGCATTCGTGCCACTACGCCACATAAGCGCACATGGACCGAACTAAGGGAAGCTATGAACACGTAAATGTCATATGTCAAGGTAAAAAAACAAATATTTAGGACAAAGGAAAAAAAATTCTACGTAAGTACACTATTTCCACTCTCATTCATATAAAAAACGTCAAATTCATCAAGAAATGCTACTAAGCAAATATCTTTTTGAATTATTTAAAATGCTCGGCAATAACATACACCTACACAAATAGCAAAAGTTTTTTAAACCAGCAAAGTTGTTTTCCATTCCGACATCCAAACACGTTTCTCAGAGGTTAACGTGACACACAAGCGCAGTGCGCTGGAAAGATCGTTTTTCCGGCGCACGATTACATAAACTTTGTTCTTAGGAAGTATTCGGAAGGCGAGAAAGTAATAATAATTTCGGGACCGTTAGGGATAAGTAAAATGATCCCATAGATTGGTTTGCTGGCTTGCCTTACGTGACTGACGTGCTTGTGGCTGTGCTCCAATATTTTACTAATTTTCAGCTTTTTTCTACATATTTCAGGTGACTTTGCTGTTAAACTGTCTCTTTACCTTGTTCACTTGTCACAGATAAGCTGAAAGAGATTTATATTGTCCGGAAGAAGTGAAAAAAGAAGTAATCCAAATACTTGATTTAAAAGACGGCGTAACGGACAAAACGTTCATTTGAACAGTGTAAAGACCATTAATATTAAATTTTCTCTCTGTAAATTAATTGAAAATTGCGTAAAGTTTTAAACTATTAGTGAAAGTGTTGTGAAAATTGTGGAAAACATAAAAATTCCAAAGTTTCGTAACCACAGTAACGGAAAGACTTGAACTTTAATATGTAAATTTGTGGAAGTGGGTGAATTTCCGGGGCCTTTCAATAGGTAAAGTATAGTAATCTAATTGTATTTATTAGTTTGCAGCTTCAATCTATTAAACACACTGAACGCTTTTTGAATTTAATTAATCACATTTAAATACTAATTAGAATCAGATCACCGTTATTTTTAAATAAATACGTAACGTAATTTAAATAAGTTAATACAATTAAATTTAAAAGATAAGTTAGGGAGTAGTTTTTTTGTAGTATTCTGAATTATCTATTTACTTATTTTCATATTTACACGCACTTGACACGCATTCGTGACATGGCTACTAATCGTTATACACTCTCTACTCTCTACGCTCTCAAAGCCGATCTTCTGAAAGCCTTCACACACATCAACAGTAATTTAGATGAACATATCCGAAGGCTCGAAGAGGTCGTTCAAAACACAGACGGTTGGACAACAGTAGGCAACACCGCAAAAACCTCCAACCGTCCATTCGCGGAAGCAAAAACACAATCACCACCACCAATCACGACTCAAAACAGATTTTCTGTATTAGACTACTACAATGAGTTTCCTTGCCTTCCCAATCCTCACCACCCCCACCCATTATCGACACGTCCATTCACAAACCAACGCAAACAGGCTAGCAAGCGCAAAGTAACAAAGACACGTAGAGTTGCGCAAACTAGCTCACCAGAAAACAAGGACATTCCCACTGAGCCCATCAAAAAGGTACTCATTTTAGCAGATAGCCATGGGCGACAAATCTCCTCCCTGCTCAGTGAGAAACTCCCAACAAATTTCACTGCCATGTGTGTGTTTAAACCAAACGGGAGGTTTGCCGACGTGACCAGTGAGTTGGACACGCACACAAAAATCCCTCACCAAACGGGATACTGTAATTATCATAGGAGGGCAGAATGACATTAATTTGGGTGGTCACTTTACGCCTGAAGAACATGTTGACAAATTAAAACGTGCCGCCCAAAACACGAACATTGTAGTCTCGACTCTGCCCTTCTGGTACAACAAGCCCACACTATGCAAAGAAATTAGTCACGCAAACAACCAGTTGAAACTGCATCTGAGAGACACACATGTTAAATTGTTTGAGCTAAACTTTCTCTCAGAAAAACACTTCACCCGACATGGTCTTCACCTGAACCTTGTCGGAAAACATGCACTCGGTAGTGAGCTTGCAAAACACATCATTTCACAAACTTGGCAGTGTCCTGCCCAAGACCCATCCCCACCCACATCTCCTAGTTCTCTTCCATCCCCTGGGACCCCTTTGGACCCAATTACCTTATCCCCTGAACCTAATCCGTGTATTACCTTTCCCACTATTCATTCCTCTACATCTGTCACCCCCTCCTTCCCTCACCTCTTGTCAACTGCTGGGACACGATACTTCCTTCGACCACGCACTCGAGGTAAAAATGAAATAAATAAATAGCAACTACAGTCAAGATGCAGCAGAAAAACATCCGTGTAGGTACATGCAAAAGATTCGAATAATGCATCATAATGTGCAATCTCTTTCAAATGAAATTGAATTTTATCGAGGCAGGCATACAATGTGATCTAAGACAAATAGATGTTTTTGCTTTACAGAACATTGGTTGTCTCAAAAATTATATAAACACACTCCCAAATTCCCTAGCTTTATACCTTGCAGGATCGTATTGCAGAGGCGAAGGAATCAAATAAGGGCTCTGCTTACGGAGGTTCGTGTATTTACATAGAAATTATATTGATCTAACTTCTCTTGTCAGGATTCAATTTATATGCAGTTGAAAAAGTTTTTTTTTGAAACAACAGTAGTACATCTTACTACGCTCAAAATTTATCTTACTTTGCATTTACAGACCTCCACAAAGCGAGCTTCAGATTATTTCACTTTCTTGGAAAATCTAGAGATATATTCTGAACAAATTAGTAAACTCTCTTTTAAAATCCATTGCTGTATGTGGAGATTTCAATATTGATTTTCTGAGCGAATCCCACGAAAAAGAGAATGTTTCTCAATTTACTTCATTCTTTTAATTTAGACATTACAGTGAATGTACCTACACGGAATACGCTTAAATCACAAAAAGCATTAGATCAAATTATAATTAAACAAAACCACAACTACATATGAAATAATAACGAATAATCTAGGATACAGTGACCACGATGCACAAATTCTTACAATTACTAGGAACATAAACACTGACACGATAAATAATACACGCATGTGCAGAGCATTCACTAAAGTTAATATAAAATTATTACGGACTACTTGATGAAGAATCATGGGACGAAGTTTATAAACGCTGTTGGACCACAAATGAAAAATATAATTTATTTTTTCCAAGCTTTCAATTCATTTTAACGCGTTGCTTTCACTCTTAAAAAGAGGAAAATTAAAAACATTTCAAGCAAAAGTAAAACTTGGATCACACAAGGAATTAGAACATCGTGTTTAAAAACAAAAGTACGCTTTACTTTATTTCGAAACATCATAAAAACGTATCACCCGGTTTCCATATATACTCGAGTAAAAAAGAATATTTAAGAAAAGAAATTCAGGCAAAAATAATGAAAAAAATAGTCAGGGGACCATTTTGAGCGCTAGTAACAAAAACTAAAGCAAGTGGGATATCGTTTAAAAAATACAACCACATCATCTCGATACTGTGAGAAATGTGATTTTAAAGGAATGAAAGAGAAAACGAGAGTAATCGGAAAAAAAGTGCCAATCTCTTCAACAAACAACTTTTCAGAATTGCGTCTGAATCACGAAGGGATAAAATCAACAAAAATTCAACATTTTACACTTCCCAAAAAATTTCAGATACGATGGGTATTGCCCGAAACTTCTCCCAACGAAATCCTCAGAATAGTCCCCCAGTAAACTGAAAAATAAAATATTCATCTGGGTTTGAGATGAATCTCCGTGATGTTTATTAAAAACTTGTGCACCTGCCTTCATACTCCGTAACTCACATTTTCATGCTTCTTTATGTACAGGAATATTTCCAGAAGTTTCAAAACAGCAGAAATTCAGCCACTTTTTAAAAAAGGGAACAAAAATGATATCAAAAAATTAGCCGGCCAATTTTCTTTGTCAGTTTGCCTCAAAAATATTCGAAAGGCTTTTCTACTACGAATGGAAAACCATTCTCAAGGAAAACAGAGCGTTTTCAGATCACAACACGGTTTAGAAAATCTAAAAAATCTACGGAAACTGCCATTTTTCTTTTTTCAAAGATGTGCTTCATCAATAGACCAAAATGAAGTACCCATGGACATATTCTTAGATACTCTCGAAAGCTTTTGCCTGTTCAGATCCATAAGATCTTGCTCTCAAGAATTACCTTGGAGGAATTCGTGGTTGGCCATAGATTGGATAAACGTCTTACCAGTAAAAACATCGGACTCCAAAGAGTAGAAATACCATACTGGTAAGGGGACAAGGACATAATACTATATTCCAACTTAGCCAATTGTGCATGGGGTCCCGCACGGATCGATCTTAAGGTCCTATCGCTTTCTTTATGTAAACGATATGCCCTGCTATAAAAATGGGAAGAGAACGGTCTGTTGCTGATGACACGAAGTTCTTGCAAAAAAGAAGCAGTAAATAGTACAATTTCAGAAGTTTCAAATGGTTTATAATACACATAATTGTTAACGAAAAGAAAAAACTGTTCAATGCATTTTGAATCCAAATCGGAAAGCGCATGTTCCATGAAAATGAACAATATGCCATTAGATGATGTTCGAGGCAACAATAAAATTTTTATTTCTTCAATTCAATCAAACCTCA
>JAHLJT010008446.1:88949200-88965156 GCA_031308135.1 Acheta domesticus | reverse complement strand
CTGTGGTGGAGAGTTGGAACCTGACGGAACGTCAGAAGCGGAAATTGTGTGCAGTAAGAATGGATGGGACTACGAAGGAGCTGCCGAATTTCTAGAATGCAGAAAATTAGAAACATAGAGATCAGGGAACGGATCCAGCAAACGGAATATGTTGTGGACAGATTACGAAGTACAACGCTGCAATGGTGTGGCCATCTGAGAAGAATGTCAAATTCAAGATGACCTAAGAATGTTCTCGAATGGTCTCGTCCAGAAAAAATGAAAAGAGGATGGCCTCGTAAAACATGGAATTCAGGAATAATTTAAGCCATGTGTGAAAGAAGAATGAACGATCGCGTTCCTGGGAAACTGCCCGATCAGAGCAGCCGACGGCTAGAATTCTTCTCCAGACAGCGACTGAATTCAATCTAGTTGACAAGTTAGGGTCGAAAATCCTGCCGCCGTCGAGACTCGACCCTACGACCTCCCGGTAAGAGGCACTGCAGTGACATCAGTTAATGCACTGAGCTACCTCTCTCGATATGAACGACGACCTATGGGCGGATAGAGAAGGCTGGCACCGCCAAATAAGAGGCAACCGCAGACAAGTGGAAACGCAGATAGAAGTAAAAAAGTAAGTAAGGTTAGACAGGCTGGGGCGGTGCCCAACTGGGGGAAATACCTGGGGGAGGAATCCCTCGCAAGTCGACGTGTAGTCGACGCCGCATCTCACTAACCAGCGGGGGAGGAACACTGCCACCTCCGGATAAAACATTCACTACTCCAACGGGACTAATGACCATAGCAATTGATGTGACCGGAAACATCAACCAATCAATCAAATGCGCCCGACTTGCTCAAACTCGATTGCCACGATATTGTTGGTGGAGCCAGTAGTTGCGTAGCAGTAGTTGGTTATTCGAACGTTAATTCCGACGGACTGGATAAAGCTAAAATAGAAAGCTTATTTCAAGTTTTTGGAATAAGTAGATTTGCCGTAATATTATAGACTTTTCCACCAGATCAATCCCAATAGACAAAGATGGGCATGCACCCCAAAGAAATCAAAGCGAGGCTCAAAAATGAAAGCAATCAGCGGGTTGTGAATACGAGTAAAAAAGGCTTTAGGAAAGGTACCTAAAATTACCGCCTTGCTAGCAAAGCCAAAGGGTAATAGGTCTTAGAAGATACAGGAAATGATCAGTATTGCTACCAAGAAAAAAAATCTGGTTTCTTGAAATGAAATGTACGCTTTTGTACTCATCCGAACCCAGAGGAAACGTTGTATTACAGTGTCTAATACTACAAACCGGGTTTTTATAAGAACTAGATTTGAAAAATTAGAGATTAATATTCACATGTTTTATGAAATTTTAAATAGGGATGTAACAGACTAACCTTTCTAGCGATGAAGACAGTGTTGACAATGGTTGTCATACTAATGATGTGAAGTAACACATGACTATTGCAGCTGCCCAGGAAAAAATTGCGGTTTATAGGGACATGTAAATCGAATAACCCAGAGTTTCTGATATTCAGTCTGTAAGCAGAAATGTTTACCATGATGTAAACATGCTGAAAATTAAAAATTAGGTGGAAAGTCACTTCACCTTTCATCAAAGTAACTAATTTCGTACACAGTCTACACTTGAAATAAATTAAATTTTAACTCGTATTTTGAAAAAATCTATTTATTTGTATTATTAAGGAAGATCAAGTATCTATTACGAAAATGGTACTTTTCTATGTATCATCAAAAAAAATTTTTCGTTGCTTCAAACACGTGAATGTTACATTTTTCATAATGTTTTTCATGTAAATGTAATTAAATCATATCAACTGTATTCTATACCATACATGTGTATGCTATACGATACATATGTTCATTTTGACAGGTAGAACAAATGTTTATGTGACAATAAATGGGTAAAAATTATGATTGTTATACCCGATATTTTTTCTAACTAATGTTCTGGCGGCTTTGGGCTCTAATGCAGATTATTTCGTTCAATTGATGCGTTTCTTGTTATTTTATAATATAAAAAGAAAACTTAAAATAGTGTAGATCTTTTGTGTGGCTAATTTTTTACTCATGGCTAACCTTTAAATCGATTCCCAGTACACACAATTAAGCACTTCGCAAGACTTTTGTCGTTTGGTATAAATCACATCAAAAGTGTTACTTAACAAAAAAAATGTTGTTTGGAATCATTTTCTGAGTAGAAAATAAATTTCATTTTTTTCCCGTTAGGAACACATACATTTCTAAAAAACGATTCGCTTAAATATGAAGATGTACGCATAGTTGAAATCATATTTTAAGCCCATTACGATATGCTAAAATTTAGCATGATTCCATTAAAAAAAAACAAAGCTGACCTTATATCTTCGAAGTAAAAAATAGTGGGATGACGTATGCTATAATCAAGTAACCCGTGTTTGTGCAATCGACTTTTCAAACGTCATCTTCGTATCTTGCACGGTTGAGGAGATACAAGGGGTGTTAACACTTAGTTGTTCCACCCTGTATAGTGGAGTCGCTCAAAATAAAAGAGCACGATTAGAGGTACGAATAATGACAGAAACTTCCTTAAAAAAAATAATCTAGAGCTATAATATTGTAAGCGACTAGATAATAAATTTGTAACTAAAAACAACTAGAGGATATCTTTCGATTTTCTGCGTTTATGCACCTGGAGAGGGACGAAAATAAGAAAGCATCAATTGATATGAGTCCCTCCAGTCCCACTTAAACATTATAAATAAGACAGATTTCATAGCAATTGGAGGTGATTTTAATGTACGTGTTAGACAGCAAATTAAGGGGAAAACTAATTGGGGATAATGGAGAACAAACTCTTAATGAGAATGGCATAGCCCTGAGACATTTTGTTAGTTTTAACGAGTTTAAAGTAACTAATACCCTCTTCCGCCGTAAAGATATGCATAAATATACATGGTCAGCAAGAGACACGAAATCAATAATTACTGTCGATTATAATAGACTTTATCCTGTCCAACAAGAAACTTTCCCCATACGTGAATGATACACGAGTATATAGGAGCTGCGACGTTAGTACAGACTACTTTCTTTGTAAACTTAGAATGTGCAAGAAATAGATCCATAGGAATAAGACGAACGCTACGGAAAATAAACCAATGTCAAAGTATACCTGCTGCAACAAAAGAGTATAAGAATATTATAATGCTCACGATTATTAACTTCTGTAGATCGAATAACACAGGCCAACGACTAAAAAACGTTTTGTGTGTGTCTAATTCTTATCATTTTTGGTGTGCTGATTCCAAAAATAACAATAAAAATGCCGTATCACCCAACTTTTGTTCACGTTTTAACATTTTATCTGTAGTAGCTAGGCAAATGCTGCTCTGAGAGAGATGCAGGAACTTATAAATTCCCATATTTACTATGTGAATGGCATAGTAGGGCACGAGATAAGCATTAGTCTAGAAAGAATTGGCGTGCAACAAAATCTTTAAATCCAGGGCAAAAGAACATTCTACGGAAACATGTGGTGGACCAACATAAGATTCTCCTCTCGCCATTGCACATAAAATTAGGTCTCATGAAACAATTGCCTTACCTAAATATGAGCAGTGTTTCAAGTACCTTTGTGAAAAGTTACGCAATTGTCAGCAGCAAAATTGTTAAAAGAGGGTATCTACATTGAGACAGATGTTAGAAAAGTGATATTAGATCTCCAATTTGAACTACATTTGACAGAAAATGAAAGTAAAGCGTAGAGTGCTTCTAATCACGTTGTTAATAAGTTTCTAGCCAACAAAAAGACCCAGACTATCAAGCAATTGTTGCCAATATGCTGAATGCTTTCAAAAAATTGAGATGTTGAAATTGAGATGCTTTCGAGAAATTGAGAAGAGATAATCGCAGCAATTTCTCGAGACTTACTTCAAAGGGCAAATCAGAATGTGTTTCGGAGTTGCCAAGAATGCATTCGAGCCGAAGGACACCACTTTCAGCATCTTCGTTAAGGTACGTTAAGCGGCGCAGCGATAGTTCTCGGATAGCACGGGAGTTGAGTCAGCGGTTTGCCGGGCGAATGAGCCCTCGACTGCCCGGGCGACGCGGCCGGAATCTTCGGCGAACGATAAAAAAACACCCGGTATGTTTAAATAAAGTTCTGTTAGTATTTTAGAGGACGTTTATTTTTCACTTTATTAGCATATATAGAATATTTTTCCATATCTTATTAGATCAAATTCTGAACAAACTGGGTGATGGAAAGAAATAGAGTTCAGATGCGGATTCAGCACCCAAAAAACTATAAAAATCAGCTATTAAGATTTAGAAAGTTTTTTGAAACCCTTGTTTTGTTGGTCTGTGTAATTAATGCTAGCTGAATGTGGCGTCGCCGACGCTTTAAAATACCTTCACTTGTTTGACTTTTCTTTTTTTCTTTCGTCGGTTCAGAGACCTCTTTTTTCAGTTTAGATGTTTCGTCAACACTACGAACTAACCACTTAAATTTTGTAATTATTTTGTGATATTAAGCACGATTTCTACCTATGGTGAACTACCTTTCGTGAACTTGTGTAATGTAATCGTTTCATAAAATTGACTTCGTCAAGAGTTATGTTGGAATGTTTTTCTTTCAATTTGTCGTAACAATTTTTTTTAAATCTCACAGCACACATTTGCTTGGTGCTGTTCACACATTACTTTTGAGAAGCGTTCGCTGTAGTAACTCGTCATGCGCTCTTTGTTATGATCGCCGTCGTCCAATTTTGAATGCTAAATGTTCAGAATAAAACTTCGTATCGGACCAGGGGTTCGTATTCATTATTCACAATATTAGGCAATATAGTGCCAAAATATCACTGACGTAATTACAAAGCGTAGTCTGCTGTATGACGCGTGTAGGCGTACACCAGAAATGGCGTACACCGGAATACACGTGCACAAGGTCACATGTATTTCACTGGCTAGTCACACAATGAAGATATCTAGAGTTTCAGAAACGGGGACTGGGGGAAAGGGGGGTGGGGGAAGTTTTCGGCTTTAGTTGTGTCGTATGACAGACGAAGCCTTTGTAATCTAGGATTAATATTGCAGGACCTACACCTCCCAAAGAATGGACATCCTTAAGTTATGGTAGGAAGGATAATTGATTTAAATAATATCAGTCGGCATTCGATTTCAATGTAGAGCGCTGTTTTATTTTGGGAAATAATTTTAAAATTTTTACTCGAGGCCAAAATATGACCTTTTACTAAAATAGGTGTAAATATGACTTTATATGCACAATAAAAATACGTTTTTTTATTCGATATATACCTGGATGCGTGCATAAATTGTTTTAAAAGTAACCTGAAGGTTCAGAAAAATATATGACATGTCATTAAAATCCGGGCCGTAGTAATTACATAAAAATCCGGTCTCTACTGATGACTAGGTGCTGTTTGCAGAGCCCCTAGGGTCTCCCGACCTTACAGTTCTTGATTTTTTTCCTTTAGAGGCATGTCAAAGACATTGTTTACGTGCTATCATTCCCAACAACAATAGAGAAACTGAATAATTGCATTGTTGATGCTGTGATTGCAGTGCTGAAGAAATGCTACATCGTATTTCGGCGGAATTAGAATATCGCTATGCTATGTTTCGTGTGACGAAAGGAGGATATTTTGAACATAAAACAAAAAATTGGAGAGATTCTATCATTTGTTAGGTGTGTTGGTTTCTGAAATATAAAAATTTAAAATACGAAGAATCATTTGTAATAACCTTATACTTTTCTCTGTTGCCGAGATGAATTTGCTACAATGCATTAACCCGTTAGATGAGTAATTGCTATTTATTCCGAATAGTCTTCTTTACTTTTTCTGAGAGTAAATAGAAACGCGCGAACACTGAAATTAATTTTCTGATCTCTATTTCGAGGGTAAATGTTTGAGATCACACTCCGTGCAATAATTGCCATTTAAATTAAACGTGTCACGTAAAGGAAGTCTAACTGTTACAGCGTGTCTTTCCTGTAGAAAACATAAGAAGACGTGGAGTATAATTTGAAACTTGTTTATTGAAAGTCAACACCTCACTCTCTTTCTTCAACAAAAACCGAAGACGATAGCACGAGCAAAGGACAAAGACCCAGAAACTGCTTGGTGCAGCTATGTGGAAAAAGCCATGCACGTGTTCTTCACACTCGATTTCAGCAGTGGCTTTTCTCGCAGCAGCTTCGAACATATGCTATGATTCGTGAGTTTCGAGTACAAGAAGTTGGCGGGATAAATATAACGCGGAATTTAGTAGTAAGCGGCGACTGGCTGGCTTGGCTCAGAGTAACTCACCTCCCAGGGCGAGCGGCGAGAGGGCTGTGGTTGCGCGGGGGAGGGGCACTGGCTCGGGGGCGGCGCGCGCCGAGCGGGCAGGAGGCGAAGTGCAGAGGCGGCGAAGGGGGAGCGCCGAGTGGGATGGGGAGCCGCTGGGAAGGGGGCGGTGTGTGACGGCGGTGGCGCACGCGGCTCCGTCTGCGGCTGAGGCGCGGCGTCGTGCCTGCTAGACGTGGTGCCGAGTGGGTGTGGGCGGCCGAGAGTGCGGCTCTCCGCGGGGAGAGGGGTGGGGTGGCGCACGCGGCAATGCAGAGGTAAGGGCGTAAGCGAGGTAAATCAACGTAAAGGGATGAAAGTTACGTGAGGTATTACTGATAAGTGATGATGGCAGAGAGCAGAGATGATTGAGCGAAAGGCTGCGCGAAGGCAGCGTCCCGTGCGCAGTCCCCTTTCCAGTGCGAGCAAAGAGGCGCTGGCGGCGGGCGTTGTGGGCGTGGGCGCAGGGCCTGGGGGCGGGGCCGGGGCCGGGGCACGCGACGCCGTGTGCGGAGCCAACGCGGCGGGGAGCCCGAGGGGGTGGCTGGCTCTGAGAGGCGGCGGGCAGAGGAGGCGCCGGCGGGCAAGAGGCGTCGGCGGCGCGCGACACAGGCAACGTTGGCGGTGGCGTCGGCAGCGATGGTGACGGTGGTGGCGGCGGGGCGGCAGGGTGACGGCGATGACAGCGGCAAAGGTGGGGGGGAGGCGGGGGCGGTGTGGCCGGCGGGAGCGCTGGGGGCGGCGGGAGCGCTGGGGGCGGCGAGGGCGGTGGGGATGGCGGGGGTGGCGGGGGGCAGCGGGGGTGGCGGGGGCAGTGACGGCGGAGGCGGGTCGGTGGCGGCAAGAGTGTCGGGGGCGGTGGGGGAGGCAGGGGCGACGGTGGTAGTGGTGACCGAGGCGGCGGGGGCGGCGCGCATGGCTCCACCAACCGCACACATGACATTGTTAAAGGCGCGCGCTACGCTGCACGTGCGGCTTAGCTCGCCCCCCTTTTTCTCGTTTTGGTCGCTATTTTTTCAACATTCCTATTATCTTTCTTCACTTGTCTCCGTCACGCGTCTCTGCGGGAGGCCGCTACTTCTGTAGCATCATAGGACGAAAATATATTTCCAAAGCGTGGCTGACGATAAACAGTGGTGTGTTATAGAAGGATAAAGCCACGCGAGAAAATAACGTGTTCGTTTTGGCAATCGCAGCGAACATCTCGCCTCAGCAGGCAGGGTAATCTGGAGAGTACAGTGCACTTGCTCTTATGCAGAGTTGTTTTTTCTACGAACACATGAAAGGAAGGAACGTGTGGGGAAACAGGATACATTAGAAAAGGAAGAATGCCGGCACTCGTCAAAGTGAAGTTTTTATGACAGAAGAAAAACAAATGAGAGCGTTTAGATTAATAACAGCAGCGGCTGTCTGATTTTGAATCGCCATGCGGCAGAAGAAATTTAATATCTTTCAATCTTTGTCACATTTCCGTGTTGTTTTATTTTATTATCAAGACAGCATTCAAGATATTCTAATTAGAAATAATGTACATGAAATACACTGAAAATGAAATCTACGAAAACTCAAGATCTTTATACATGACATGACTTTTAAATTTAGTCGAATAGTATTCTGTATCACTGGAAGGATTGTTTTCTTCTTCATATTTTCTTTTCATGGTGATTTACTGTTTACGATTATAAACGACATACATTCAGAATGTTTCATGACATTCTTTGTTTATTGCGATTCTCTTCTTTTTAGAATCACTTTACTAATTACAGTGGCCAACACACAGTTTGGTGCCTCAGATATTAAACATTTTTCCTGGATATTTCGATGTCACTGATTTGAAAAAGTGCATTAGTTTTGCTCTATCAGATCTAGTTTTGTAAACATAGAACCTTACTTGCACACTGTGGGGGCTAGAATTTGGGAGCATCAATGTCATGTGGACATAAAATGTTTATTCATACAGCGTCACAGGCTGAAAGCCTGTCTGATGAGTCCTGAACTAGGACGAAACGCTTTTACTACCCTAACTGCTCATCCTTTGCGCCTCTGCTCTAGGGTCACCCTGCACAGAGGAAGAGACTACCTCGTGCAAGAACGCTACTCAACTGCAGCTAGCTGTGAAGCATATTCTACACATAAATTATTTACTTTACTGGTGTTTATTTGTTGTAAAATAAAATAAATTTGTTTTTATAAATGAAATGTATTAATTAAACATACATCACGTAATTTCTCAACATTTTTTTAAAAAAATTCACAAAATCAACAATTCATTAAAACTCAAGTTTATGTAAATAGATTTTGTGGAGTAAGAAATGGCGTAGCAGTCTTGCTGCGTGTTCCAACATTAGTCTGCCAAAATACGTGAATCCCATTTTCCTTGGTGTCTCTCTTCCACTGGTGAATATCTTGGTGAAATCTTTCACCTTACTCTTCATTTAGATCATCAAGCGAAGGAAAGGAATCCAAATGGATATGTAGATAATAGACCTTAATACGCATTGCAGCCAAGCACACGGGAACTTAATGTTGCTAATAATTGTGAAAAGTTTTCTCCTTTATGCTTTCCTAGAAAGTTCTCCACAACTAGAACAAAAGACCACCAGGCACTTGATTCATTTTCGCTCATGGATTTCAAGAAATTTGAATCATTTACGAGCTCTTTAATTGAGAAGCATCGAAAATCCCTGCATCCAGTTTCTCGTTGGTGACTCGCGAAAATATACAGAATATACACTTGAAGCACAAACCATCTCATCCCCGACGACTGTACAAATTGCTACTTCAAGCCTAGCGTTGTATGTAAATGTGAGAGAATAATTTTCTCTCGAGGAACTAAAGGTAAATTAATCACATTGTTTTCCCCTACAACTATATCTTTCCTCAGAGGCCAAGTTTTTCTCAACCAATGGTCACTTTTAGCTCTGCTTCTCATAGAAATATAAAGCAGGGATAGTTTGTTTAGCTAGTTTGTTGACCGAGAAGAAAATTTACCATCTCCAGATCAACACAAGTTATCCACTGATGTTCATAATACGTAATCTTTTTTAAACTAAAGAAATTGTATTGTACTCTTCTTTCACGCGGAATGAATGACCAATTTGATCAGAGCCGCACTTGTGACGTTGTGTAAGAGTACACAATTCAAAATTCTTCTTGAACTGTCAGTGAAAAGTCACCACTCATCTGACTTATATTCTGTAAACCAAACTTTTTAAAAAGACTTTTTACATCGTTATGTAGTTCATTTGCTATGATTGTTTCCGTTTACACCAATGATGTTGGCAAGACAAAAATAATCATTAATATGGTTTTTAGGCTCTCTCCAAACCATCGCTGCGCTGAATTTTTGACTTCTTGTACTATTTGTCCACTGTTACATGTCCACTGTTGTCCACTGTTTGTCCACTGTTGTGCATATATTGCATACACTATGAAGAGCCTATAACTCTATCTCCGAGCTTGACACCAAATTACTCAATATGTCCTGTTTATGAATTCAGAAATAGGTTTTCTATTTTCCTTGAAGTAACTCGCCATATGTAGCAAGACATCTGAACTATTCAAACACTACTTTCTTGACAAAGCTATACATATGTAGATCTAATAAATAAGCAAATTGTAAGTCACCTCGTACGCCTCTGCAAGAACACTTTAGATGGAAATTAGCGTGCACTAGATGTAACCGCATTCTCTTCAGGTGTAATAAATTCACTCAAAAACGAAAAGATGATTAGTATAGGTCGTTTTTTTTGTTGATTTCTAATCAAGGTTGGCAAGCTGGACGGAGCAAGACAGGCTGGAAAGCCTTTGCAAAATGACAAAATTTACGGTAGATATGCAGACAATGGATAAATTATTGTGATTAAAAAACACGAAGTATTATTTCTAAATACATAACAAGCACTAAAAACGTGTGAAAGAAACAGTGCATATTACTAAAAAGGTGCGAGAAATTCAAATTTGTCGGTTTATAATGAAAAAATAATAAAATTGACTCTACATATTAATTCAAAATGAATTGTGATTCCGAAAATGACGAAAATCGTTCTTTCATTGTAACTTCAAATTTAGAGTTGATGAAGCCAAACAGTTTGCATTTTTGGAATCAGTGGCACTGAAATACCTATAATCAGCTTTAAAATTTCAGCCAAAAAAGTTTTTTTGTTGCCGTGTGCCTTATAATAAGGGATAAAAACAAGGTGACAAGGGATTCCCAACAAGGTGACGGGAATGGTGTCAATTATACAAGGGTGTGTGACGGGAATGGTGTCAATTCTTATTATCCACTTTTATACGTATACATAATAAATTACTCTTTCTAACACGTGTAGTCGGAATCCATATTTTGTTGGTCTTTGATAGCACAAAATCGATCGATGCGAACGTCCGTCTTCCTGTTCGTTTGTTTGTGTACAGCGCCTAAGCGTTCAACTGATTTTCTCCAAAATTGATATTCCTCAATCGATTTAAATGAGTTGTAGGCCCTGGGAGTTTGAAAAGAATATCTTTTGACTTTTGGGGATTGCCGTCAGAAAATGGTTATCTGATGAGAATAGATTTGATGAACATAAAAGGAATGTTCATCAAATCTCTTCAAACAATATATACAAAACGTTTAAATTCTCGTCAACAATAAATACAAGTTTACCATGCTACGAACACTTTTTATTTGAAGCTTTAAAGTAGAATGTTAGAATTTAATTTTTTACATTTGTTTCAATTCTCGATTTTTTAATTAAAATCTCTATGAACGATATGCATGCCTACTCAACTCTCTCACCTATGCAGACGTGTATGAATACAGACGTCCTGTATAAACGGATTTTACTTTTTCGCCCTTACATCGTACGAAGAGAAAATATTGCAATCGTGAGCCCGAAAAAAGGCGGATTTTAGAAAACTCTAAATGCAGGGCCCTGGTAACTAAAAAGTGAATAAATCTTATTATCCACTTTTATACGTATACATAATAAATTACTCTTTCTAACACGTGTAGTCGGAATCCATATTTTGTTGGTCCTTGATAGCACAAAATCGAGCGATGCGAACGTCCGTCTTCCTGTTCGTTTGTGTACAACTCTAGCGCCTAAAGCGTTCAGCTGATTTTCTCAAAAATTGATATTCCTCAATCGATTTAAATGAGTTCTAGGCCCTGCGAGTTTGAAACGAATATCTTTTGACTTTTGGGGATTGTCGTCTTAAATGGAATATGTGGGTGAGGCAATCGCGATGTGAATTCATTTGAACGCGGTGTGACCGTTAATTTCCTCATTCACTAATCTGCTATGATGACCGTCTAACATGGCGTTTTGCCAATGGTTGACAAATGATTTCATTTTATGGGCTCTGCTCTGTTTGGCAAGCACGATCTGTATATTTTACATTTCTATTGTAATATATTATAAAAATTAATTCTTTAACATTTTAGTGTTTTTAAAAAAGTAAAATTATAATGTGATTTTTGAATTCTCAATTGTAGCCTGATGATGGGGACAATCTATCCCGAAACTTGTAGCAAAACATGTGAAAGCCTATAAAAAGAAAGTAAGCAACAATAATTGTCGGTCTATAAATTATTTGGACTCCTCATCTTGAAGATCGTTTGATACATTACGTTTATAATATTACTGGGACACTCTTTCCATTGTCTACTTGAATGAAATTCATCTTCATCGTACACGATCTGTTTTAGAGGTTTTCTACAGTTACAATGATTCCAATGTCCATAACGGTGTTTCATAAATGGTTCGTGATTTTTTTGTTCTATGAAAATCAAGGTACCGTCCTATCTTCAAATTGTTTTTTTCACAAGTTAACCTTCCATCTCTCTTTCTCAATTTCAATATCTAAATTCCACTTGAACTAGCAATTCCAGAAGAAGACTTCAACTTTCCTTTTTTTCCTGCCTTCCGTTACTATCACCACGTTTCGCCTCGTAAGAGAGATTTCAATGTCCGGATCTCCTATGAGGTTCCTTCAAAATCTTCTAAAGACGAGCCATTCTGAAATGGCAATGAGCGGTAGTACATGTTTTCTCCCAAACAGCAGTCCTTCTAACTCACCTTCCGCTCAAAACCTCCTCCTAAATCATTTTTCAATAGTCAGTAGATCGCTTTCCTACAATAATTTCACCAACTGCAACCATTCTCTCGGCCTAATACGGCACTGGATCGTCCTCAATTATTTATATAGGAACAATCATTGTCCAGCACTCCGTCACATCAATGTTCCCCACTTTTGTTTGCTCCTTGCCTGACTATTCCAGCGAACAGATTGAAGTTTGAAGTATAAAGACATTGATGATATGATGACCAATTTCACGACCAATTGTTTCACTAACGATACCGATAGTATTGGAGCCATCATCCTCATCCTTAAATCAACAGGTATTTATTTATTTACTATTTATTTACCATGAAAAAATAGGAAAAAATTTGCATGACGAATGAGGGAGAACAATTTGCGCACGTTTTCTTGAGCTCCAAAATTCCTACCCATTTACTGTACCTGGTAGATTTATGAATTGTTACCAACGAGCGTAGAAAACTAAAAATTTTCGATCCAGGGCATTACACTGCAGCACATTACACAACAGCACACTGACGAAACGAACGAAATATGTTAAATTCATTTTTCGCGGCCAGTAAAGGGAGGTGGAGACTATGTGAGGGAGTGGCTGCACCGACGCGGAGCAGATTATCGCCCATTCTATGGATCTACTTAATCCTTCAACCGGTTATTCGAGTGAAATCAATGGTCAAGTAAGGTAAAAGTATTAAAAGAAAGTCGCAACTTCTAGTGCGGAATACAACTTCAGTGTATCTCTACAACTTCTTCGGGCGCCGTTTGGTCAACTGCCATCAACGCAACCCCAACCAGTGCAACAGCAACCAGCTCAGGAAAAAACTACCGCCCAGCAGGAAAATGGACAGTGAAGGCTCGAGGAAAGCAGGGACCTCGAAAAATGCGTTACAAGCAAATTTGTGTTCATGGAACGAAACACATACAATCGCACCCGGCAAGGAAATGAGTATTGCATAGAGACCAATTCAAACTCTACTTCTCCAGCCAGTAAGACAATGAACGATTTTAAAAGAAAAAGGGTTGATGACTAAGCCGAAGAGTATGTAAACAACGTTTCTACACATTCAAGGTACGGAGCGGTAGGCAATATAATTATAGAAGATGAAATGTAGATAGAACATGAAATATGTAGATACAATCTAAATGTAGATAGAATATGAAATGTAATTCGGACGAAAATAAACAACCGAAAAATTCTAATTATAATGCACATTTGTATGATATTACAAGACATTTAAAAACACCTGAAGGAGGTTGTCTGAATGAGATTGTAACATTCGATTAGAAAATAATAGAGGGAAAACAAATCTGAGGGAAATTGAAAATTACCAAAACTTCACAAAAAAACGAAAATAAAAAAAAATACACCATTTCATTCCTTCAGGGATCGTTTTATAAAACCATTGTAACGAAATATAGTCTTAATTCATTCAAAGCTAATGAAATATATTCTTAATTCATATTTGACACAGGAGGTATCCAATGGGTTAACATAACTAAAATACAATGTACTAAAGGTGACTACTCTGCTCTTATCGCTTACAACACTATTGCTAGAAGGTAATCTTAACCTAAAAGCCTTGACGTTTGCGAGAAAAGTCTCCTTTAGTTCTGCAGGCAAGCTATTTCATGACTCGAAAGTTCTATTTACAAAAAATATTTTCCAACATCAGTTCTCCGTTTCCTTGGACGTACTTTTCTAATATGGTCGTGACGTGCTAAGTAAACGGGTTCATGCATTTTTGCCTGACTGTCCCTCTATACCGGACTTTTCTAATGCCTTATAAAATATACACAACGTTGCTTTTTCCCTACGGCTCGCCTATGATTCCCATGTTGATACTTTGTTGGAAATATTTCCTAACGAATTTCCCCTTTTAATAAAATTTGCTGCTACTTTCTGAACTCTTTCGAGTGAGTTTATTTGGCCTTTTCTTTACAGATCCCAACACGCTGCTCCGTACTCTAATACCGGACAAACAATGGTGTTTTATGCGAGTTCTCTTGATTTACTATTTCCCTTCCTTAACACTCGCATTACAAAGTGTAAAGATTTCCACGCCTTCCCAATAGTGAAGTTGACGTGCTCCTCCCATCCAAGTTGTTCATTTATTATCACCCCCCAGATATTTACTAGTTACCTGTGGGATTATCTTACCCACAAGCAAATATTTAGCTGTCCCTTTATTTCTACTACGCGTAAAAACTTTTTGCATTTATCCGGTTTTACGTACATTCTATTGATTTCCATTCATTCTTCCAAGCATCGCAAATCAGGCTGTAATTTATCCAATATGTTCTTGATCTTTCTGTGAATAAGTCAGTCGTCCGCAAAAAGTTTCATTTTTGAACCTATTCCCTCTGCTATATCATTTACCTACACCAAATATAATAAAGGTCCAACTACGCTCCCCTGCGGAATCCCAGACTTCACACTTTCCGACACGCTGTTTTCCACTCTTGCTTGCTGGTGCCTGTTAGTAAGAAAATCCTTAATCCACAGTATCACTCTCCAGTCTAGCACTATTCTGTCTAGTTTTTCAAGTAGTCTATCACGGGGGACAAGATCAAAACCTCCGTAAAGGCTATTACCGCGCGTCGATTATGTCACCAGTATCGAGTGCATCCGCGATGTCCTGGCAAAAAGCTATTGTTTGACTTTCGCACGAGTAACCCTTTCTGAACCCACGCTGCCCAACAAACAGCTATTTCTTCTGTAACATTATAATTGTAGGGTGGTGAAACATGGTCCTCTAATAAAGGAAGAAGCGAACATATTCGCTCTATGGAGAGGAAAATCGTACGAAGAATATTTGATCCGATCAAAGAAAATGAAATCTGGGAAAGTGGAACCTATACAGATTTGGCAGAACTATTTAAAACACCCAAAATATTTATATGTATTAAGATGAAAAGAGTGGAATGGTTGGTCACCTAATTCGAATGAAGAGAGAGCCCTTACAAAGATATACGTAGAGAGTGTGTCGGGTAGGAGAAGAAGAGGAAGGCCTAGATTAAGATGAAGTTTTGAGATAGAGGGAGATTTGAGAAATCTAGGGTAATAAAAGATGGCGACGAAAATAGGAAGAAATTGGAATGATATAATAAAAGAAGCCAGGCAAAAATATGGTGCCAGAAATCTAGAAGAAGAGGTGGTTTCTTCAAATACTGAAAACCAAATTACAGAAATAGTAACACAAGTAATCCGACCTGTTATCCCTCAAATAGAAAATATTCTTAAAGAATGTTCCAGGAATATTTTAATGTCAGAAAATAAATTAAATAATATGAAAACCTTAAACTGGAAAGTAATGGGCTGAAAAGGCAAGAAAATTAATTCAATTTTTCCTCACAAATTGGCCGATAGATACTACATGCATTAGCGAAACTCACTTCGCAAGTAATATAAAGTTCAACATCCCAGGTTAATAAACCTACATGATACTTGAAGGACAGAGCAATAGAAAAAGCATCTCACAGTGTAGCAATAATAGTGAACATCAGGAACTAACCACACCGTATTCAGTTGATCTGAATCCCAAACC
>JAHLJT010008446.1:88889647-88949100 GCA_031308135.1 Acheta domesticus | reverse complement strand
GTGACAGCAATAAACTATTTTTTCATTAACTGTGTTTAATTAAATAAGACAGTTCTATTAAAGCAAAACATTTTATTCTGAAATAAATCATGTTTAATTTCTGACAAGAGTGCAAAGTCGTTTACGACATCGTATAAAAATATTAAGCCCTTTGCATTCTATTTAACAATACCCACAATAAGCTTGTGATTGCACGTAACATATCGTTACAGAGGTTGCTCATTGATATCTTTTATTCAGTTTCATAATGGGGGAAAATGGGTGACAAATATGTGTGCTGTTAAACATTACTCTTCTTGAATTGCCACATTTTCTATTTTTATGTCAATCTTGATGTAAGAGATTGCTTCTCATTTTCTTCATTTTGCTCTGATTTGGAGAGTATAACATTCCTGGTGAACAATCAATTGTTAAATTGAATTTTTTGTTTGTTATAATATAATATTTTTTTCAAAAAGTACTGCTTTAAAATATTGTTTAAAAGTCACAATGGGCATGTTTAATTTTTTTTTTAATTTAAAAAGGAAATTACTACAGTGGTGAATACAAAGGCGGATATATCGCAGTGCACAGAACATAAAAGAAAATTTTGGCCCTTGTAACTTGAAATACTAGACATAATCCATTTAAACAAGTGGGATATAATTTTGGGCAGCATGGATCATTGTATTAGAGCCCAGGCATTCATCCTACGCGCCGCGTTGTGCTACGTCCGACTTCTCCCGTCGCTCTCAAAACTTCTACTCCCCACTACTTGCACTTTCGGGCGCTTTTTGGCAGTCAGTCGACCGACTCGCAATGTGCAGAATGTCCGCGGGAGCCGGCGTTGTGGCAGATCTGCTTGGAGACAGATCACAGAATTTGAAACCCCGATTCACTTCTCCCCGCAGCACTCACAAACAGTTCTTAACTGTTTTTGACGTAGAATAAATAAATTAAATCTTGTATACGTTGTTGCCTTAAATCAAGTGAATCCGAACTCTATTTTCATAGGTAATTAAGTTATGATTTTTGACGCCTTAACAATGTTTTGGGAAGTGTGTAGCATTATTTTGAGACATTAATATAAATGAGATGTCCAGTATAGACTTCCAGTAGAATTAAATGGTGTAAGGGAACTCTGCCGTTTTTTTAAATAAATAATATTAAGATCTGTTTGGCCGTCGTTTGGATTCATAAATAAATGAATTGATTTCCAGTTTCGAAATTAAAATGTTTGAATGAAAATCGAACCTACGACATCTTAAATAAGTATACTTTGCTCTTCCTAAAAAAATACTTGAAGCAATTTTTGAGAAAAGTTCGAAAATTGCGATGGAGCTTCATATTAAGAATTCCCAAAATTAAAATTTCAGTTTTAAATTATAAGGGCCGCAACATCAACCAGATCTATCAGTACGAATTTCCACCAGAATCTCTACATTGATTTTTCAGCATTACATATCTTTCTCTTTACTACATATACGAGAAAGTAAAAACTATTAACAAAGGGTGTTGAAACTTCCCAATGCTTTGTAATAAACAGGTTATTTGAGAAAAACATTATTCAAACAGAGATCATGTAAAGGTAGTTTGAACTTTGGGTCTAAGAGGCTGTATTTTATGTCAGAAGACGCTCTGTTCCCTGCGTTCTTGGCATATACCAAAAATACACCGAACAAAACAAAAATCGTGGGACACCTAATATCATGTTGGACCTTCTTTTTTCGGCGAAATGCAGCAAATCGACGTGGACTCAACATGTCATTAGAAGTCCCCTGCAGGAATGTTGATCCATGCTGCCTCTATAGCCGTCCATAATTGGGAAAGTATTTTCGGTGCGGGATTTGTGCACAAACTGTTCTTTTGATTATTTCCCATAAATGTTCGATGAGATTCATGTCGAGTGACCTGGTTGGTCAAATCATTCGATTGAATTGTTCAGAATGTTCAGATGACCCAGAGGAACCGCTCCATTCCATGTACAAACAGTCCACACTATTATGGAGTCTCCATCAGTTTGCGTGGTGCCTTGTTGACAACTTAGATCCATGGATTCTTGGGGTCTGCGCGACACACGAACTATAACATCAGCACTTACCAAATGAAATGAACAAGCCACGGTATCCAATCTTCCAAGATCCAATTGATATGGTCTCGAGCTTAGGAAGGCGCTGCAGATGATGTCGTGCTCGTAGCAAAAACACTCGAGTCTGTCTTCTGCTGCCATAGCCTATTAAAGCCAATATTACCCGTACTGACTTAACGGATACGTTTGTCGTACTCCCACATTGATTTCTGCGATTATTCCACGCATTGTTGCTTATCAGTTAGCTCTTTCAATTCTACGCAAACGCAGCTGCTCTCGGTCATTAAGTGAAGGCCGTCGACCACCGCGGTGTCCATTGTGAGAGGTTATGCCTGAAATCAGGTATTCTTTGCACACTCTTGACATTGTGGACTTCGGAATATTAAATTCCCTAACAATTTTCGAAACCGAATGCCTCACTTGACTAGCTCCAATTTCCAATCCGCGTTCAAATTATGTTAATTCTGGTCGTGCGGCTATAATCACATCAGAACCGTTTCACATAAATCACTTGAGTACAAATGGAAGCTCTGCCAATGCACTGCCCGTTTATACCTTTTGTACGCGATACCACTGCCAGCTGTATATTTGCATATTGCTATTCCATTACTTTTCACACGTCAGGATATATTCAAGCCGCATGGGTGGCCAACATTTAAGAATGATTAAAGTAAGGGAGAATTTTTGGCCATAATATTTCCAGTATCAGTCGCTACAGAGCAACACATTTTAGGAAAAGAATAAGACAAAACTATTAGGAGAAAATAATTATTTCAGTATATTATTTATTTTAACGCATTACTCAATTATTATTAAATTGGAGACAATGATGGGACACGTGATGTTGAAAGAAAAATCGAGAGATTCAAAATTGTGTTCGACACCATTAAAAGAATGCTTGGAGGTAAAGTTCGCAAAAATAATATATTAAAATTATCTATAGCTATAGCAGTGGCTTCAGGCCTATATGGAATGGATTCTGAATATGAAAACATAGAGAAGAATAGTACAGATTGCTGAAATGAGATTTTTGCAATCGATCTTAGGAGTAATAAGAAGAAATAGATATAGATTAAAAAACAAGATCAGTCGGAAGAACTATGGAACTTACAATCCCAACAAAAAAAACTGGTGGTACTAAAACAGCATATACTTTCTCGCCAGTATTTTCACGCAAAAAATACGCGGAGAGTACTAAAACTTTCGAAAAATTGAATATGATTCTTATTTCAAAATCTATCTTTATGAAACACATTTCGTTGACGGGAAAAATCTCTGTCTTGAACATTTTAGTTGCAACAAGAGTCCAAAAAAAATTGAACTTTTGCAATTTTCGAAAAATCAACGAGTTTTCAACGAATCAAAAGAGTTTTCAACGAACATGAGACCTGCACCATTCTCTTAAACGTCCTTCATACTATCCAACAAATAAATGGAAATCCAATAAAAAACAATGGAACCTTTTTTCGAAAATTATAAAAATATCCCGGAGGATTCATGTAAATCCCCCCAAATTGCAATAATAGTTTAAATTTAAGGGGCCGTGACATCAGTCATAACGATAGGGGATTATCAATTTTGGAAAAAATCGTCTGAAAGATTTAGCCGGTAGCGTTGTTCACAAACGGACGGAGAGACGCACGCGTTTTGCTCTCATTCAATTTGTCGGTATCAAGGACTTATAATCAATGGATTCTGGCTACACTACGTGTTAGAGAATTTTTTTTCTAAATTTCGCAACTGCATTTATCCACTTTTTCCTTACCAGGGTCCTGTAACAAGCGTTTTTCTGCCAAAAATTCGCCGGTTTTTCGCACAGCATTATATAACTTTCTCTCTACTGCATAAGCGGTAGCGAGAAGGTAAAACTCAGCATCGGAAGATCCAAAACAAAATGCAATGATTTACGAGTCGCAACAGACCAACAAGTTTACTGCCTGAGGAAGGAGAAGAGGAAGAAAAGAAAGAAGAGGAAGAAGAAGAAGTGGAAAAAGAAGTGGAAGAAGAAGAGGAGGGGAAAGAAGTGAAATGAGTTGTGACTTATAATTTCATGTGAAAGGACTGGGATTCGTAGGACAGCTCCGGAACCCCGACGAACGCCAAGGGTCACGCCATGTTCCCATCGGGGGCCAGCGACGACGTCACGGGCCTACCATAAGGCAACCCTGAGCGCCCGCCGCCACACGACGGTGCGTTGCAGGCCGACGACGCGTCGCAAAACGCGCGATTACCGGCACGGCGTGACGCGGCGCGGCGCGGCGCGGCGCGGCGTGGCCGGACGGGGCGGGGCGGGGGGGCGGGGCGCGGGCGGCCGCGAGGCGGGTGGGATGCGGCTGCTGGCACACTGCCGGGCCCAGCGGGTGAAGCCATCCGTTCCAAACGAGCGCGACGCGCCGACGCGCGCTCGCCCCGCCTCCCCTTTTTTTCTCGGGCCCTCCTCCCATTGCGCTCCCGCCCCCGCTCCCACCCCCACCCCGCCCCGCCTCGCCCGAGCTCAGCCGCCGCGCCGCGCAGCCGCCCCGCAGCCGCTCGCGCGCCGCGCGCACACGCTGCTTCGCCACCGCCGCTTTTTGTGGCCGCGAAGGCAGGCGACGCGCCCGCCCCGCACGCCACACCCCTCCGCGCCCTGCACACGATACCCCTCCACATGGGCGTGTTTAAAATAGTTTTCTCTTCGCTCCGGCGGCTGTGCGAAAATGAACCTTAAGCTGATGTTGTAGTCCTTCCTTCCACTCCATAAGTTCCTATAAATAAGAAACGAAGAAGCCCGTCGTCCTCTTAGGGCCATCCTTAATTGCGAGCGAAGGGCTCGTGGGCGCCGCTGGCCAATCATCTCTCTTCTGGTTCTCCGTATGGTCTCAAATGGCTCGAGGCTTGTGCTGCCTCGCGTAGACGTGTGTACTCTTGTGAGTTCGCTGGTACAGTCGTCTGTAGACCTGTGCGTGTCATTCTTTTGCCGTAGCATTGTGCCGTTCGTATTACATCACACAACGGTGACGTGTTGGGATACCTATATTCCTGGATATATGCTTTCGATTCGAGTGTGCGTAAGTAAGCTTTCATTAATAATCATGTTAACGAAGTAATGGACGTCTTAGAAATAATGAAACTAGTAATTTTAGAATAGTGACATTTATGAATTTGTTGACCACCGTCTCTGCTGTTCTTTACTTTTCTATTTTCTCAATATCAAACCAATTGTATGTCGGCGCGGTCGGCACTGACAGATGAACATCGTTTCTCCCACCTTCAAGAGAATTTCACTTACTGCCAACCTAAAATCTTATCAAGAGAGCGTCTTTTTGTGCAAATTCTTCAGCTGATCTCTTCATTTAAGGCTAGCATTTTTAAACTAGTATCATATAAAAATCTCGTACACAATTTTGCTTTCTTTTGGTAAAATTTCTTGCGAGAGCAATGCTTATGCTTTCATCATGAGTTGGTGATCCGGTGTGAATTTGAGTTGAAAATTTCAAAAAATGTTAATGAGTTGAAAAATTCAGTTTTTGCGTTTTACATTTTCGTGTCAATGCTTCAGTAATAATTGATTGCTAGTTTGATAACATTGATTATCCTTTGCGTCATAGGATATTGTAAAAGGATATTCAAATTAAGTGCAAATCAGGTTGTATATTTCTGCAATGTTGTCTTCCATGAAACATTTCAAACCCAATCTGCCTATGTTTATTTTTCGAGTAACTGAATTGTGGAGTGCTCTCATATAAGTACTAGCTGGAGTCTGAATGCACATTGATTTATTTTCTTTGTTGAGAGCATTTATGGTTGATTTGTGTATCCATTTAAAACCATTTACACCACTACTGTGGTCTCCAGACAGCGCGTACAGATTGATAATTATATGGAATATCCATATGGATATTATATGGAAAGAATTCAGATCACTTTTGTTTGCTATGTAGCAATTTGTAATGGAAACTGTTCTGTCGAAAGCACAGTTCAAAATTGCATTATACTCGTAGAATTCACTTGCATCTAAAAGTTATTTGCAGTACATCATTATGATGCATTACATTTGGTGTTAGCGTTCATTGTTTTATTTTCTTCAGATTCATGTTACATAAATATAATCCATTAGGGTACTTAATATGCTCCGTGAATTCAATTGGAGAAGTTTTGTCCTCCAAAGGAGTGTGGGAGAACTCATATTTTTATTATAAGATGCGATTAACAAACATTTAATTGGAAGTCCAATGATACACAACATGTACTCAAATTGTCGCGTGTAATGATTAATGTGTATTATACCAAATGTTTTATTTTTTCGGAAAGTTTTGGAAAACTCCTTTACAAGGAGATAATGTTACATGCTTATGAGTAAATATTGTTTAAGGTATAATAATTCCAGAGATTGTAATAAAAATAATCTTAATGGAAAGTATAATTTTATACACCAATATTATATCTATAAACAAACTCAATCAGCTATTGGTACAACTGGAACATTTTTAGAGGCCTGATGTACCAATTGACGGTAGAAAGAACATTGTAAATAAAATATTGAATTGTTTATAAAATAAAACATTCTCATCTCACATAACTATAATCTATCTGTTATTGTTATTCTATTAAGCAGAGTGTGAACCTGACGGTTTTATTTCAAAATTCATTTCATTTCTAGGAAGATAATTTAATTCAGTCCCTTTTATTTTGACCAGTAATGATCATGTTGAACTGCTCTGTTCCTTCAGCATAGAAAAGCTTATAAAAATATGTTAAACTCTTTTTTTTTAAAAAAAACTTTGACAAGAACCAGTTTTTATCGTTTCATTTTTGTTATTCCTTTGTTAGTTTTACCTTGTATTGTTAGTTGTATTTTCGTAAATCATATTTTTTTCTGTAATTACAAAGATAACATTAGTTTGAAAGTAAATAGTTCTTTATTTCACAGGAAATACTCTCCATGAGTTCATGGTGAATCAGGGACAAATAATAATATTGTTCATCCACAAAGTTGCCGTTTTCAAGCTTTATTTTACCGTGTATGTATGAAAATCATTAGATAACATTTGTGTTTCAAAAACTTACAATAAAATCTTTTCATTTGTTATGAACATAATTCACTTGGGTGCATTACATTAAGAGTGTCATTTTTCGATGAAAACGACAACATTCGCTCTTGAATGGATTGTCTTTACATATGAAGTACACCTTTTGTTAATTGCGATTTAAAACAGTACTGAAAAAAAAGGTCAAACATAACGTTAACGTATCTGCATTACTTGTTCAATAAGTGAATATGCATAAATGAACTCAATTGTACTAAAGCCAATTAGATTACAGTTGACCAATGGCCAATCATATCACAATTTCTCCTTGTGCCATGGGAGGGAAATGCAAAATAAATAAACGCCGAACATTTCCAAGGACAACAAAATTAGCACTTTTAATGTTATTGTGCCCTGAAGATACAAGTGCAGGGACATGGAAATACGAGGACACACGGAGGAGAGGAATGTAAACTCAGGGACGTTTCTCAGAATTTGGAGGTATTAGGAACCCGGCTTTACAAAATAGTAAATTTGGTGTATCTTCTGTATTGAAGTGAAAAATCCACGTTAATAGTACCATTTTTGGATCCGTATACGCACATATCCTTTGTCAACTCCGCTCTCGAAATACTTCATACAAGTTTATTTTTTATATTTGCGCTTAAACATTTTGCGAGTATATATTTTCAAGTATCAAACTCAAATCTTTCTGGGCATTAAATATTCATTAGTTCTAAGTAGCATCTTGGCTGACACATGGAACTTTTATTTCCGTCTTTTAACTTGTTTCTAAATGAACGTATTTCGTCAGCTTTGAACTTCCCTGACTACCACTGTAGACTACGGTGACCAGAACATAAATCCATACACGCCAACAAAAAAACTGGATGAAAGCCAAGACAGGCTCGAGACATGGCAGTGCAGTATATTAATAGTGTGAGGTATTTAAATTAAAAATCCCAACATCCAGTTCAGAATGTTATTTAAAAATTATCGAGCATTGTTTAAATTGGATTGTTTACAAAATACGTGGATTGATTTACCTGCACTGTTCAATGTAATTCTGATGCTATTAAAGTGTTAGTCATGAGAAAATTAGATAGATGTAACCAAATATAAATAATTCTAAAAATTATTAATACTTTAATTTTATTTAGAAGAAATCAAGAATATCATTGAAACTAACATTTCTTCTTATAATGTTATATCATGTAGTAAGTATTTCATGTAGGACTATTTTTCAGTTATATTCATCGCCACTTCTTTTCCAACTTCCTTCACTCGTTTTTCCATTACCTTCTTGTTTGTTATTCCTCCTTTAACATTCTCTGTCATCTATCTCTCATTTTCATTCTACCATTATCTCCAACTTATTTTTGTTCTATATTTAGCCTCATATTTATATTCCATTCCCTAATCTTTCCTTTTCTTTTTCTTTCTTCTACTTTTCTCTCTCTTTCTTCGTCTGTCTTTTGACCCATGTTATCTTTTTTCTTGAGATTCCTTCTTTCAAGATCATCTGTTGGACCACAACATCGGTTGTCAGCTATCTGAAAATGCTATAATTTTGGTTCATTTTCTGTCTTCTTGCGAAATGAATATTTTCATTCATCACGACATCGTATTTCTCATTCCGGTCCATTCTGTATTTTCTGGAATTCGATTGCCAAAATATTGAATAGCAGCTATTCGGCAAAATCGAATCGAAATTTCTAGTAAGAACGTATTTTTATTACGACTAGATAATTTAAAAGATCGAGGTTTTGCTACCTTTAAAATATTTCGTCTCACATCTGTTAAAAATCGTTTCTTTCGCTCCATTTTGCATCACATACCATTCGTTTCACCGTGTTTTCTGATCATCACTTCACATTAAGATGACTAACATAGTGTCAATCACGCTTAAGAGTGTACCTTCAGTAGACGATGTGCAAAAATGTTATTTAATAAGGGAAACTGTTTAAGAATCTTCAACAATATATTGAAGTAAGTTAATACGCCTAACAGGAATGAACGCAAATATATAGGTTTATTCAAATAGCGATGTTACAGTTCAGCGGCTTTAAGAGCAATTCAAAAAATAATATTTTGGACCGTCAGCGAGACGTTTGCACATTAATGGGAGATTTAGTAAACAAAAGACATTGAAACATACCATTAACCTGTCAATAACGTATTAACTAATGTGGTGTACGCAACTTTTATTTATTTATTTATTTGTCAAAAAACAGTAAAAACTCTATACGACGTGTGGGGAAAGAAATTTATCTGCGCACTTTTTCTTGAGGGCCAGAATTTAAAAAAAAAACTTCTTGCAATGTTCTTTATGGTAAATCCGAAGTCTTGATTCATTGAATATACACACAAATAAAAAATGTGTGCACAAGAGAGAAAAAAACAGTGAGTATAATTTATATCCTCACTAAGCTCTCATTAGTTTAAGATGTTAATTCGGTTTTAGCATATCAAACTTCTCAAACTATTATCTAATATTCATGTAAGAAAATGAAGCTCCCTTCAGTGACCACACTACCAGTATACTTTTGCTTTTAAAAATTCGTTCCATTTTAATGCACATCTAATTGAATAAACACTATCAATCAGTTTGGTTTAGGATCACATCACTGTTTTAGGAGAACAGAAGGCTATTTTTCGTGAGATTTGCTTATTTCAAAAGACCGTTTTTGATTCATTCTCTGAATGTATATAGCACCTTCCTGAGATTTGGAAATAGTGGAGTATAGTGGATCAGCCTTTAATTTTCAAATGAAGGGCTTGGCTGTAGTCTAGATGGTCCTATTGACTTCATCCGGATAAATAAAAAGGTAAAGTTTCAACCAGTCGTCTCTCGCGTAAAGAATACGTACCTTCACTAGTGCGGCATAATTTGTTACACCTACATCACAATACTTACACAAAATACAATAATAAATTTGGTGAGTATATTAGTAGAACGATTATCTTCATTCTGACGGAAATGTTGCATAGAAATATAGAGCCCAGCCGTTCGACTATATTTATTCCAGAGCTAGGGTATGTTTGAATTAGTTGCTGATTTTGTTAATATGGTGGCTTGAGAATTCCAACGAATGCGCTGTTCCGTGTGCAGGGCTGGCAGGCGGCGCACGCACCATGCACGTAGAGACGAAGAACAGCGGCGCCGTGCGCAGCGCGGCAGCGGGCGACGCGGCGCCAGCCAGCACGCGGCCCACCCCGCTGCCGCCCCTGCGGCTGCCAGCCCCGCGCCCGCGCCCGCCGGCGCCCTCGCCGTCGCCCACGCCCACGGCTTCGCCCTCGCCCTCGGCGGCGCCCTTCGCCTCGCCCGCGCCGATGGGCGCCGGCCCACTGCCGCCCCCCGCCGCCGCACCGCTGCGCGGGGTCTTCAAGATGGAGATCGACGCTGACGAAGGACCGGCTCTCGGCCCCGCGCCCTCCCCCAAGCGCCCGTCGTGGCCAGCGGCCAGCGCCCTGTGCGCCAGCGGCTGCCGGGACCTCACCGCCCTCATCAGGCTCTCGCCCACCAGCCTCGCCACGACGCAGCCCGCCCAGCTCGCCCCACACGCGCTGCCCTGCCCTCAGGTGGGTGCCCCTCCCCTCCTCGCCCCAACCCTGCCTCCTCCTGCCCGCGACATAGGACGTGAGATATAGATAAGTTAGTGTAAGAAGGGGCCAATTTGACAGGTCGGAAAACAAAAGAATGTCATGCTGGACGATGACATTGCAAAAGGTTTTGTAGAAGGTATTTACTCGCGAGCCAACTGCAAACGAACGCATTAACTAATGGAGCACATGCACATAACCTTTAGTTATGCTGCCAGCAATAACCCAGCATTAGGTGTCAATTCGGTCCCTTCTTAGAGTAATTTCTCTATATTACTGGGCGAGAAAATATCCACGTCTGTATTATCGACCTGTATTGGAACTTTCCCAGATTACTGCACTAGAAAGTGGACAAAAATCAAAACCGATTCGACCAAGAGACAATCTTTAATCAAGGCACATCGTTAAATATCACTCAGGAAAAACAAAATTTATTTATTCTATGAAAATTACTATTACAATGCTTACTTGTATCTGTCAATAAAGTGGTCCAAATGTCATTCCCCTTAAGTGACAGGTATAGCAAAGTGACTGAACTCTTCAATTTACCTCAAATACACCCTTTTAAGTTCTCTAAAAGTCATATTTTACTTTTTCAGTGTGATATGAATCTGTCAAAAGAAAAAGCGAGAAAATTTATTCTTGAAACAGACTTTGCTTTATTACACCTTGCATTTATTTAGAATATCATTTAAAATTCTTATATATTTTTCCTTTAAATAATTTCATATTATTTCTGTCTGAATAGTAACAATTTGAAATTTGATGAAACATTATTGATGTTTTGCAGGGTACAGAAAGTGCTTATGGACATCTGGCAGCTCGAGACTTGTGCTCAGAATCAGACTTCTCCATTGCTCCTAGCTTCTTTGTTAACCAGAGTTTCAACAATCGTTTATGTTCTATTGAGCACAATTTCTGTATCGGTTCGGATGAATTACCACCAAATCAGGTAAAGTATTCCAAAATATCTTCTGTTATTGTTATGCCAGTTACAATAAAAAGAAACGCAAATATCATGGGATCAAAGCTTGTTATCTCATAGTTATGCCTTGTATGGAATGAAATCAATGAAGTCTTTGTTGCCTTCGACTCTGCAAGCTGTGAATATAGTGCCAGTTAATTCACTCTTGGGATTAGATAATCGTAAGCCAACATAAGTGACTTTTACAAGAGAGACAATTGAAAGTTTAAAGAATTCCGTGAATCAGGTGTTCAGCACAAAATATATTTATTGTAATAGAAGATACTGCATACATTACTGTATTGTGTTACACTACTTCACCAGTCTCCAATCTCTGTCAGAAAAGAAAAGGAAAGTAAATTTTAATTTTTGAGTGGTTTATCATTCTATAGTCCACGTGCCTCAATTACCGTCAAAAACCAAGTAGAATTATCGATATTTGAGGAAGTTTGGTGTAATCATTTCCAGGCGAAAAATGTTTTCGAGAAAACTCGAATTCATTGCTACTACCGAACACTCAAATCGAACATTCGACGATGTACGGTGACATTGCAACTGCACCTGCATTCAGGAGAAGAGGGGAGCGCGGTCGGCAGAAGCGTCGGCACGATTTGCCTACTACGAGTCGCGTAAATTCGCCACCGTCCCTTCAGGGCTTCCGCACCGAGACTTCTCGCAGCAGATTTCATCCCCCTGTTCCGCCTTCCATTGTGGCCCGGCCGCAGCTGGTGATTCCGCGCAGCGCAGAGTAATCCAATTGCACGCCCGAAAGAAGCAAGGAAGCACTAACGAAAACCAAACTTTTCGGCGAGAAACAGGTGGCTCCAAACTTCCTGAAATACCGAGAACAGCCTACATGTATTTTTGTCAATATAATTAAGGAGCACCTGCATATTAAATTCTTAACAAGTAAAATTATTTAATGTAGTTGTTAATCGATTGTTCCATGTCAAAGAATCATGTATTACATTCATCACAATTATTACGCTTAAAAGAACTGAAGACAAATTATCATTATTAACATCATTACAGGTGGTGATGACGCAACAAAATTCAGAGATATTAACATCCATGATAGAACATGAAACTGCAAATCATGAATTATTAGACATTCTCGGAAATGGAGTTGATATGGAAGGAAATTACAATAATTCCCTTTCAATAGCTTCTTCTAGTCCAGTTATCCAGAATGATGATGGTGAATCAGGTAAGTAATCATGCAAATTACTTAAGAAGATAATGCTTAAAATATTAGCTAGATGCCTATAATTACATTCTATGTCTCTACGATCATTTTTTCCCAACTCAATTGGTTTTTAATTCCCAAATTTTTTGACATTTTAAAGAGAGATGAACAAACTCATGTTGAAATTTAAAAAGAAATCTGTTATCTTAGTACAGAACATTTCTTACACTTCAAAAGTGAATACAGTAATCCCTCAACATCCGCGAATTCGCTATTCGCGAGTTGCGAACATTCGCGATTAGAGAAATGCTACCGGTTTTAACATTCGCGAGTACCTCTTTAGTTCGCACTACATTTTTTTAAGCAAGCCATTTCATTTCCTTTATCAGCGTCATCTGGGAAACGAACTCGGCAAACACCGGATCTCAAAGTATCACATCCTGCAAAAATGTCAAAGTTGGAATGATAATTCACATTAATAAAATAATACTATTGTACAACTCAGTTGCGTCAAATTGTAGGTAAAGGTTTTGGTCAAATGAACAGAAAAGCTGTTAAGGATCTGTGCAAATCTCATTATAATGACCTCACTGAAAAGGAGCTTCGGAAAATCATCAACAAAGAAAACCTCGAAAGTAATGATGAAGTAACGGAAGTGAAACTGCATCCCGGAGTAATTTCAATGTCAAAACTGCAAATGTTCTAAAGCTTCAAAGAGCTCTAGCGGAATGGGCATTCGAATATGATCCGAACATGTAAATAACTTCGAAATCTATGATAGAAATTGAAGCAGCAACTCTTGCATATTTGGATATTAGAACAACGAGGAGGGTGATGAAATCAAAATTAACCAAATCATATATCTAATCACTTTCAATTTTCAAATAAGTTTCAAATATCTTTTTATTTCTTCTCTTTGGAATGATAATTGTGAATTGTGTGAGTAGTAGCGCTTACTCAGTTCTACTGCAATTGTTTGACAATTCTTGTCTTTCTTCTTTAAAGTTTTTCTAAATCCATTAACCTAACCCACCTTTCTTCATTAACAGATAGACTCAACATTCGCGGATTTGACATTCGCGATGTTTTTTGGGAACTTAATTCTCGGGAATGTTGAGGGATTATTGAGAATTATTACTTTTTAAATTGTGTAATACAAACAAAGATATCGTTTCAAATTACAACGAAAAATGGTGACAAAATACTTTCCTAATTAAACTTTTTAAATAAAACTTTCAAGGCGAATAATTATGTCTTCGAATTATCCCTACTACATTAATGTAACAATCTTTAATTTAATATATTTTACTTTAATTACTTACTCTCGCATTACTTATTTTTACTTTCTTGACTTACTACGTACTTACGTAGTAAAAATAAAGTATTTTAATGCTGCGACAAAAATCGACTATTTTAACAGAAAAACTTGTGTAGTGACCTTGGCGTTGAACAAGTGGATAAATCGGGTTCCTATTTCTAGTAAATTATTTCCTCTAACACGCTGTGTAGTCAGAATATACGTATTGTGGGTCCATAATTCCGAAAAATTGGTCGAAGGCAAAACGTCTGTTTGTCTATGCGGTCAACGCATACACCCACACCGTTCAGATGACTTTCCCCAAAATTGCTATTCACCAATCGAACTGGCCGACCTCCAGACTACGCGAGTTTGAAAAAGATTTCTTGATATTTAAGGGCACATAAAATAACAGTTCAATTTTTTGAAAATTCTCAAAAATGGCTTCCAATTTTATATTAAGATTTTACCATGCAAATGCCGCTAAAAATGCCTAGGTCACATTTTTGTTGAAAAGTCCGATGTTTCGAGAATTGCAAAGCTCCTACATCTGCAATATCGAGGGTAAAGATTTTTCCTGCATTAAATTTATTCTAGAAAATTAGGTCTTTAAATAAGGTCATGTACATTTTTTTGAAAATATGAATAGTTTTTGTGTAATTTTTGTTTGAAGTTAATGCAATTTATAAAATAAATTCTCGAAAACGGCTCCACATTTTTTTCTCTAGTTTTTATCTCGGATAGGCAAAGTAGACTTAGAAAATGTCACAAGACTCATTTCCGTGGAAGTCTCTGAATTTTCGAAAACTGTAAAATATTACGAATAATGCGAGAAAGTATGTGCTGTTGTATCAGCACTAGTTACATTATATGAATGAAAATAAGTAAAACAAATTAAATAGATCAATGGTAATATTTTTTGTTCTTCACTCTTCGATTGGTATAATGTGGACACACCTTTTTTACGAAGTACTGTAAATATTCTTACAGTTGGAGGCTTCCTTGAGTGTCACTGGATACACTGTTATCAACAGTTTCCGAACCAGGATGCTTTGGTTCGTCACATAGAAAAAATGCACATTGAAGTACGAAAAGGAGGCGATGCATTTTCTTGTTATTGGCAAGGTTGTTCGCGGCGTTCCAGGCCGTTCAATGCCAGATACAAATTATTGATACACATGCGTGTTCACAGTGGCGAGAAACCCAACAAATGTCCAGTAAGTACAAAAATACCTTCTTTTATGTGTAGTAAAGTAGTTTTGTAATGAGTTGAAATGGAAATAACTAACAAATAGCTTTTGATATAATTATTAAGTATAACTGTAATCAGGATTTGTTTTGTTTTTGCCTTTATTGTGTAGTACACAGATTGATCGTATTTCAACTTTTCTCCCTGGACTCAAATTGATATTTTACATTTGTTAGTAGAATGTGCCTCAGAATCATTATATAGTAGAATGTGCCTCAGAATCATTGCCTCAGAATCATTGTTTTTAGTGTCAGGGCACCCGAAAAATTCTTCTCCTCTAAAAAATGCAGAAAATATCCAAAGTTTTTCGCGTGTTCTGACAATAAAAGCTAAGTTTCGAAGTAATGACAGAGCTTTTTCTTATATTTCACGCTCAACCGGTCGAACAAATATCGGCTAGGTCCCAAGGTTATATTCCCCGTTGCCCAATTTTATTCGCATTTACTCTTACTTACATCAGTCTTAATTAAAAATATAAACCTCACCAGAAATGTGTATTTTAATTTTTTGTCCAACATTCATTCTGCCTTAATATAGTTGTAAATGTTGGCGACATTACGCGACTTGGCACCAGTTTAAATCATTCTTGTCGATTGCAAATATGGTAGTATCTTCCTTCGATTATTTTGAGAATTCCGATCCTTTATCATGTATTGCACATGCACTGAAAATTCAGATCCATTCTTATGTATTGCATATCACAAGTGTAATCTGATAAATAGAATAATAAATAATATAATAAAAATAAATAATTCTATAAATTGTAATCTGTTTTTTTCAACATCAGAGCTTTGGCTTTTTTCAATGTTCTCCTTCATTACAGGTTTCCTCTTGACAACCGGATGCACTTCGTGGCTTTTTTAAATAACATTTTTAAATCATCGATAACTCACATTTAGGTGCAAAGCTAAATGTAAATAGATACATCAAATAGAATAGTACTATAATCTGGGAAGTATTGTACCTCGGATCTGTCGAAGGTACAACACTTTAGATAGGTTCAAGATACACATTGTTAAATTGCAGTGCGTTCCTTTTTGCCATTTTGTTGTTAGGATGAGCTTTGTTAGGATGTTAGGATGATGTTACAAACACGTTGTTTTGCTCTTAAAACGATATAGAATCAGGAATTGCTTTCATTTCAAAGGTGATCTTGAACATTTTTTATCTATAATTAAGAGAAACTAATGGACACTTACTTTTAACATGTGATTTTACGTTTTTAATAATTTCTGCCGCAGATAAATTGCCAAACAAACAAATTCAACTGAACAGTGACCACTATTGACAGTTTTATGAACTACATACAGTAATATTCATATATCCCACAACGCAGAGCTAGAATTAGCCTAGGTCCAAGGTACATAGATTCAACACATTCCTCTACTAAGGAGCCGTCCATAAATTACCTAACGCAAATTTCGAGTATTTTCAATACCCCCTCCCCCTTGTAACGCACTTCCCTATCTCTATGTAACGCAGCGTAACGCTGCCTCAGACTTCCTCCCGTCCCCTTTAGCGTTACGTAATTTATGGATGACCCCTAACATGATGACTTTAATAAGCTATGGCATGGATGTTAGACTGCCATGCTGTCTAACAATGGATCTTCACATATGAATGAGAATTAAATTCAATATGAATTATAAAACACAATATTTTCTTTTTTAACTAATTTTATAACAAAGCGGAGAAAATGAATATATTTAATATTTGATACAATCATATAAGTATTCTCATGATAGTAAGTTGGATGTTTCGCATTTGCTGTGCATTCCAACACCTTAAATGTTGATAATATTAGTAGACACTGAGTATAGCGCAGTTAAAAATTATACAAATGAAAATCCCCAAAGAGTAAGCGTGCGACGTAGCAACAGCGCGGCAATCATAAAAGAAAAGAGGTAATGCAGAATATATCAGTCTCATTTTCATCAGCAATGTATAGCTTTAGGTGTCAGTGAGTTCGTAGAAATGACACAGTACGAATATTCCGCCATAATGAACACGTCTCGGATTATTTTAATGAAGCTTCCACCTGCAGTTCCTACTGGAGGAGCAGTTCGACAGCTTCAAAAGTTTACATTTGAAATTGATTCATCCATTCTTTATTAAACCTTCTTTTTGAACATTTAGTAGAGACTGCGTAGGCCTGGAAATGTTAATTATGCCTTATTTCATCTTAAGATATTAATGTTTTTTTAAAAGTTAATAAATAACTTTGTTCTTCCGAAAACGTACTTGCCATTTTGCCAACATAACGGTCCAAGGTACAACATACCGGGACCAAGGTACAACGCCTGTGTTGTACATCTCTCCTAATTACACCCTTTTATTTTAAAATTTGAAAATAAATCAATTATATCGCAAGAACATGTGCTTGAAAAAAAATTGTGTGATGTATAAAACTCTAGAGTATCCAGAAAAGAACTTTTCGGTGAATTGTTGTCCAGAAACAACAAAATTAAAAATACAAACATGAAAATGAGTCCGAGGTACATCTTTCCGTACATAATGTGATCGTAGATAGTTTTCTAATAAAGAATCTGAAGAAAACACTGCATATTTCAACTTCTATACACAATCTACCACGAATTGGACTTGATCACAAGATCACAACAATAGCAACAGTAGACGACACAAAACCGCACACACGCCGTATAACTAAACAAGTAATGGTGCCAAATAGCACGCTTCAATTTTCAGTTACTTCACTCTGTAATATGAAACTTTTTCTTAATAAGCATCTGCAACTCTGCAGTGACGGAAGAATGGCCGAAGAAAGGATAGTCAAGTTGCCTTGAACTACAAGCCGAAAGGAAGAAGAAATGTGGGAAGACACTGAGAAGATGGAGTGAGCAGTTTTCAGGAGCCGGAACAGACTGAACAAGTCTAATCCTTGCAGTTGATGATGATGAACTCTGCCACTGAACATCAGAATTGAAGCCCATGATTGGATAAGGGAACCTCGTCTACCCTGTCAGCCAGTAGCTGTCAAGTACACAGATATATCATTCGGACAATACGTCTATAGATTTAGTGCTTTGTAAACAACTTCCTCTAACGGAGCCTACCTCTCTAACGTATGCGATGACGTGTGTGTTTTTTAGTATCAAAGACAAGTGAATCGTTCTTCGATAAAAATAGCTATAGTTGAGAAAGTGAATCTGTACTACTATTTAAGTAAAATGCGAGTAAATGTTAGTAAATTCATAAGTGCAGTACGAAGCTAAAATAATCGCAACACCAGTGAAAATACTGCATATTACTTCCAGGAAAATCTTCTAATCAGCCATTTCAGCAAGTGGGAAATTGTATATTGATAAACGCTATTTTCCCCAGAAGATGATAATCCACCATTTTATACTAACTTTAAATTCATCGAACACACTTTACCAAATACATTTATAATATTGCCTTCGTTTAAAAAATAAAGCAAGTTCAAATAGTTTTATTCCTTTAAATTTTTAATTTCTCTGCTATCTACATGTTCAAATTTTTCAGCTGTAACATTTTTCATTTGCGTTATGCTTAGTTTTCAGGATGCCCAAAGGCCTTTTCAAGACTGGAGAATCTGAAAATCCACCAACGTAGTCATACTGGGGAACGCCCGTACTCATGCACTTATTTAGGGTGCACAAAAGCATTCAGCAATAGTTCAGACAGAGCCAAACACCAACGAACACATTATGACACGGTAAGCATTGTTGTTAATTTCGAATTTTTAGATCACACTGAAATATTAAAAAAATCGTGCGTCTTTAATATAAACATGCTTACATTAATTCTGATTAGTATGCCCCCTCAAAAATGAATTAAACTTGAGTGATCTCCCACAATCAAAGAAAAAACACTTGGCATTTGTGTATATTGTTATGAAAATACACTACTACATATAATAATAAAATGACAGTTCATTTCCGTGATGCTAGCTTATCTAGATTTTACATTTTAAACTCCTACTTTGACTCCCATAAACAAAATTCAAAGGTCAAATTTCTATCATTACGTCCACGGAAAATCTGAAATCACTTTGAAAACTGTTTATTAATGAGTGATTATCGATATTTATTATTATTATTATTATTATTATTATTATTATTATTATTATTTGGCCATTTCTGACCACGCTACACGTTCTCTTCCGAAGCCCAGTCAAATTCTATCCCGGAGAGAGATTACCCTGTAATTATAGGGATCAGCTTTTCGGCTGTATCCCTTGCTAAGACAAGGTTGTTAAGCCTTGAATTATGAATTATGAGGTGATAGAATGATGAGAGGCGATCGTGGCTTTTTTTAACCATCCCGTCATTAGCCTGTGCGACCGAGGGAAACCACGGAATCCCGGTCAGGATGGCCGGCCCGGGGATCGAACCCGGGCCTCCTAACTGCGAAGTCTGCAAGCTACCCACTGAGCCACTGCGCTCGGTTTATGTTTAATATTATTATTATTATCATTATTATTATTATTATTATTATTATTATTATTATTATTATTATTGTTGTTGTTGTTGTTGTTGTTGTTGTAAGTACATCGTTTCAAGTAAATAGATTATAAATCGAAATCGGAAAATATTATAGCATATTTTTAATGTTGGTAGTGTACGCAATAAGACTTGTGTACCAAAGATATTGGAATATTCTTGACGTTCTACAGAGAGAACAGAAATATGACACTATCTTGGAGAAATTTGGGTTTCTTGTTCGAGATAACGTTTAAATAATAATTCCGGCCGATTATTCACAATCGCAGGAGCAGAATATGCAGTGAAGACGCGCTTAAAACTTGAGGGTGCGACGAGTTGCGTAAAGCTTCAGTTTAGGGGCGCTAGGGTCAGCATATACACTTAAAATCATCATCCATTCGTGTCTATGTGCGACTGACATACGTATATTCCCATTGTACTATGCCTATATTCTTCGCAAGTGCATGAAATAAGTTGTCAAAATTTTATCGCAATTGGATGAACGGTACCGCAGCGTATAAAATACGAACAAACGAACATGGATTTTTTATGTATTAGGTTTCATTTCATTGGTGGGTCATTCCATATTAAATCAACACAGTTTTAATTAAAATTTTACCTCACCATTTTAGATTCAGATGACATTTGACACATAGATAGTATGAATGAAGAATAAGAAAACTACAAATTTTCAGTAAAATATTCCCACCCGTTTGTGAAATACAGCCATGTAAAATTTTACAAAACTGGGTTCCCGAAAATGTTTAAATTAATGTAGAACCTCACCAAATTAAGATAGAAAGCTGAAACAGGTGTCATTTTTTAGCTTTCTTTATGGCCTTTTATATGATATACAACTTAATAGGGGTTGCGTTCAAGAAGTTTTTCAAATTTGAATTTAAATGTTTGATTTTGAGTTTTGTCAAAATGTTTATCTTCAAAAAAGTTGTAAAAATTATAAAATAATTCTTATATGTTTCCAAACAGATGGTGCAAGTTTAAAAATGGAACTGCAATGGGTTCATATGATAATCTTTACTTAAAATGCACAATATTTACTAACTCTAGATTTTACTGATTTAAAATGCATTTTATTTCAAATTATAAGCCTTAATATATACAAATTATTAATTTAGTGTTTTTTGTTGGCGAGTGTGTTGATTTAATATGGAATGTGTGTAAAATGACAGTGTTGATTTAATATGGAATGACCCTGGTCCTCTTTGAATCAATTGGATGCCCACCAGCTTTTATATTTCATCTCATCGTCGTTTTATCCATAATTTATATGGGGATGGCTTAATACCATCTTTGTTTTTATATATTAGCCTCAGAGGAAACATGAAGGACTCACACATCCAAGACGAAGCTCGAGACGAGACTCGAGCCCGCGATCCTTCGAGCTGAGGTTGTTAAGGCTCTTAGCGCGCTTTAATGGCCTCGGCTACTTGGATGGGTAAATAATATTTATTATTCACTAGTGGTAACTTTGATTGCAGAAACCATATGCCTGTCAAGTTGCTGGCTGCATGAAGCGTTACACTGATCCAAGTTCATTACGTAAACATGTGAAAAATCATACAATTGTAAAGGATCAGCAACAAATTCGGCATAGAGTAAGTAAGATGTCGTTGTTAATACATTTTACTAGAATAAAGCCTTAAGCAACAAATTTATAAGTTTGAATAATAAATTCATCTACTGATTTTAAAATAACTAAATATTAAAAATTTCTCATTTTTCAGAATCGTGAAGATCATATAGAATTAATCTCCAGTTCTAACTCAGGAACCCAGTCTCTGATGTCATTGCCAGATCAAATATCATCTTTAAAAGGTATACACAATTGTCTTAACTCATGGCTAGCCTCCAATAATTTTTTGACATTTATTTCTATTAAGAAAATATTTTGATGAATTCAATAATCTATGGAAATAATTACTCTAGGATTTTTTATCTAATTTTTATTTTATGTTTGGTAGTTCCAGATATTGGGTCAGATATCCATCATAAAGAGTCTTTAAATAATATGATGGCGACACATCCCATGAAAATGACTTTTAAAAGTGAAGTTATGTCCGAAAGTGCATTTTCTGAATTACCTCCAATTTCAAATGATTTCAATGCTGATCATATGTTTCATCTTGGGATTGACGTTGCATGTGATTTTCCTGACTTGCCTGATGTCTCAGTAGATGAAATGTCAGAATACATTCCACTTGACTCAATATACTGCCTGTTTGGGGAAAGCAAAGGTAAGATGTCTTCGCACGAGGTGTCTATAAGCAGCATGTCACTAATACTTTTTTAAACTTTTTAAATATTACATTTTTCAAAGCTGTGACGTCAATACGTATCATAGCTCCATTAAAGTTGTGAAAAATCTCATACTTTGAAAACGTTGACATACATATACTCGTATTTTGAAATACATTATTCATCTTAGATTATTACACCTCATGCATATTCCTTATGTGCATGCGCACACGTGTGCATATTTGTGTGTGTGTAGTGTGTGTGTGTATGTGTGAGAGAGAGAAAGAGAGAGGGCGTGTGTGTGCGTGCGTACGTCTGTGCCATCGCGGACGTGTCCACATATCATAACTGAGGTAGAGAATAAATTATCAGATTTGTGGGAAACTTTGTTACTTCACATTCCAGGCGAATAAAGTGTTAAGAACGAGAATGTTTTTATTTTTCAAAATAAATTGCTAATGAAAATGAACGTCTTTCTTTTTCATAGTCAGAAAACTAGAAAACTGTTGCTTTTTGTTAATAATGTAGGGTTCTTGATTGAAAATAGAAGCCACATTTGTTTTGTTATTGTTAACAGGACATCGACGTTATGACTAAGAAATGTGATTAGAAAATATTTCTATGATAAAAATATGTTTGAAGTGAACAATTCCACGTTTGTTCTGATAAATAGTTTTTGTAACAAATGCTATACATTTAGGGTTATTTTTATCTCCATCTTTATTGAGAGACAGACAGGACAGACCAACAGAGACAGTAATTAAATATTATTTCATCTTCCAGGTAATGAAGAAAACTCTATACACGAACAACTAGATCTTCCAGAGAACATACAGCAGCACTTCCTGGAACTGGCTAACCTTGGTAATTCACCCAATAATTCCCTCGCCGATATTACTGACCAGGAAGCGTGTTTGTGAACAAAGTGAATTAAATGTGTTGAAAGTTGCAATATTGAAATTTTTTTTCATGGTTTCAAGCTGCACTGATAAGATTTCTCAGCCCTTGAACTATTCTGAAAATAGTATCGTTGTCTTTATTTATGAAATGACTTAAATTTTCACCAGCGTCGTTGGTTGTCAGGCCATGTGAACGATTGTCTGCTGAAAGGACTGTTTTCGTGATTCACAGCCGGAAATAAAGGCACCGTGACTATTCAACACACCTACAGTATTTAATTTATTAGAGTTTTAAGACTAGAATAACTACTAAATGTTATCCAAAAGTTCTCGAAATATGTTACCCCCGTGAGTGAGAGTAAATGTAGACAAGGTTCAAGATACATACTTCTTTTCTTAATTTATAATCTTAATAATGTACCAATTGACTTCGATATAAGTGGGTGCTTTAGTTGGAGAACAGTTTTTCATGGTCACATTCGTCATTACACTAGCAATGACAAACCTGGGAGAACAACTTGTTATCGTATGTGTGAAGTTCATTTTGTAACTGTAATATTTCGCAGAAACGTAATAAAACATTAAAAAATGTTTTGTTAGACAAACGCTTTAGGAGAGCCAAATGTGAATGATTGCAACATTAAATTCATGTTGACATTTGTTTCTTCCGTGCTGGCGTTGTTCTCTACAAGGAGTTCTTAAAGAATATTTAGTTCGATCAATGTCTGACGTCCTATGGCGAAATAGAATCTCAGAGGAAACGAACACAGAAATGCTACAAAATGAGCTAGATTCTTTGCTTCTTTCACACGATTTTGCATTCCGCATCCATGATTTTGGACGAAATACGTTGTGGGAGATATTCACAATCTTGCACACTAACTTAACTTGTCTCTGCGTGAAATTCTGTTGTTTCCAGGGTGACATGTACTACTGTAAACCAGATAAGCTGGAATGCGAACAGAACTAAACAATGTTCAGAAAGAACTCCAGAATACATTCTGGAATTCGTTTGGTGCTAAAAGTAATTCCGTTTGTTAAACGAGCGCTAAGATTGGCGTATGTTTGCTAGGTTTTCTTTGAAGTTACTATAGTAAAAGAACTCAGATATGGCATGATCGTATTTATTGTTATATTTCGGGTAATTTTGGATACCACATTGTAATATGCTAGTCGCAATATTATCACATAAAAACTGACACCATTATAGTTTCAGTCATTTTAGCTGTTGAATTGTTATAACTTGAACAATACAGAAGTATGTTGTTTGAATATTAGAAGGATTATAAGAAAATGATGCACAAAGGCAGATATTGGTGTATAAAATTATTGTTTTTGTGCGATTAATAATACGATTATTTAACTGACACATCCTTTACTTTGTTAATCCCAGTCTAAGGAAAAAGGTGTTAATTTTGTTATTGTCATATGACAACTTTATTTTAAGGGACCAATTAAACATTCTGATTCACTTAAAAGAAGTACAAAAAGGAATTTGACCTCACGTTTAATGAATATTGGTGAATATATTTCTGCTTTCTAAATCACATGGAAATCAATTCCTGTAATAAATTATTCAAAACCTACTATAAATTATTAAAATGATTTGATCTCATTACCAATTACTATTGAAAGATGTTAAGATAAAACTACGCAAATATTGAGTGAGGACTTCTTGGATGTTCTCTCTTTTCAATTGAAAAGATACATCCTTACTGTTTTCTCTGTGAAATGTATATTATTTTTCATGATCTCTTCCAGAATATTTAGATTAGTATGCTTACTTTATACAACTGATGAAAAGTATACATGTTTGAAGATGATTTGATTTATTTTTAATTTTAAGTGAAAATTGATGTGACCATATTACAAGAGTATTATATAAAGTAATCTACCAGTCAATTTGTGTGTTATAAATTGTAAATATGTATATTATATAGTTTGATATAATAAAATTGATATTTCTATTATTACAATATATTGCTATCATTATTATTCTTAATATGTAACGCGGCGAACTGTGTAACGTAATGAAATATAACCATACTAGGTTTCTGGTTACGATTACAAGTACTTAATGATTAGAGACCAGATTTTTATGTAATTACATATTTTTTGTCTTTCTACTAATCGCGAATTTTCGACATTAGCTGAACAGCTATGTTGAATTCAGCTGTGTCCGTAGAAGAATTCTAGCGTCCGTTTACGCTAATCAGCAGTTTTCTGTGTTTTCTCCGAACAATACCAGAAGAATAGAGAAGCAGAGCAGTAACAAAGTCGGTCACAGACCGCACACAATCATGTAAACATCCTCAAGATGTCGCATGATCGCGAAGCAGTGCTGGCGATCATGCGACATCCAGCGACGCGACCGAGGAAGACGCGGATTTGATTAGGATTTTTGACAAGTTTCCCTTCATCCATTGAGCAAACGCTGAGAAAGTCTCTATATTTGCTTCTGAATTCTAAATGTAGCTTCACTATCTTCGCATTTTCTTGAGCTGTTATTTGGCTAAATGCAAAGGAATTGGGCGTTAGTTATTTCGTCTGCAATACATTTGAAACAAATAGGTACTATCTCATTTTGCAATGTACGAGTAAATAGTTTCTATTTCATGGGAGAGAAAATGTATTATTTTTAAATGTTACCAACAGCGCTTATTAGCTCCTTTATTCATAATTCTATTATGTATCGTGCGACAACCTCGTCTCCAGTTGGGCGCGGAAAACGTGGCTGCCGGTTCGCTCAGTGGGTTGAAGGGCGTGCCTAAAATGATGATGATGGTGGAAGTCGGAGGCCGGTAAGAAATGAGAGACTTGTAATCATGTTAACAAACAAGTGGCATTTATTCAGCAAAGAAAAGAAAAAAAGGTCATGATCGTACCACTCATGTCGGCGAGCATGCTCTCCTTTTCCCCAATTCCAAAATTACATGCACACAAAAAAATTGAATGGTGAAATTACTACAATAAATTTAACAAACTTCCACGCTGATTCCTTCTTGATGGCCAAGCGCGGCCGGGAATCTTAGCTTCTCCTCCTAGTCAAAAGGTAATGGAAATTGTTCTCTCAACTGTTTATCACTTTTGGCCACGGGCGCGCCTGAAGGACGTAGTACCGCCTTAGCGGGGCGACTTACAAAACCAACCAGCGGGTTGAATGACCTGGGCTGCCAGCTGGCGGGGAGGGCGTCGGGTTCGGCGCGCACATTGGGGGCGCCGCTCGGAGGGGTAGAGCGCGCGGGTCGAACCAGATAGCGGGTGCCGGGCTCTTGAGTGTCGATGCAATACACTGCGCCGTTCACTCACAGCTACTAATCACCAGATAATGTCTGCCTGACACATTGGTCTCAACACCTTCAGTCCACTGCTCTGCACTTTGGAGATCGCGGCAAGTTCGTAAGTGATCTGATTACTTCACTATAACAGGCTCAAGCACGAGTACGCGTCAGTCACTTTCCCTGCGCGATTGTGATTATAAATGAGGCGTCTCAAAATTCACGATCTACGGCTATTTAGAGACCGCGCACATATTCTCCCCTGATGAATTTAAGCTTTCTCACAAGTTCAACACAGAGAAAAAATTATCTCTCCGGCGCCGGACGCCGCAGTTATCACGACCGGCCTCTCTGACTGCCTCTTACGTTCACTCACGATGCTGCGTCCTCCGCGAAGTCCTTCGAGCCTCCCTTCCCCCACCAAATTCATCCAAAATGTTCTAGAACTTTCGAGAATTTTCCTTAAGTCCGGCGGCTATTGGCGAAAGGGTAGTGCGTCGCAAAATAATTTCGTCCAATCATCGGAGGTTTTCGAGCCGAGAATTGAGAGAGAAACCTACACTCGTTCCCTCTCACTTCAATTGTCTGTGAAACAGGGGTAGTAATTAATGGCCGGGGGAAGAAACTGAGAATCTCGAGGGAGGAGGTGGGCGAGGGGTGCCGCGGAAAAGTACGGGGGGGGGCAGGCTCGGGCGCACGTGCAGCTCCCTGGCGTCTCGAACACTTGTGCGAGTCTAAAGAGGGGTGGGTTAGCGGGGGGCTCGGACAGGTCCTGGCGCCGCCACCGATCTCTCTGTCGTGCTTCGTGGAGCAATTCTCGTGTTTTCAGCCGTAATTAATTCGGTGCCACTACAATAGTTAAAGAGAGGGGTGGGATTCTGAAGCTCAAGAAAACATGCGCAGGCTATACTTTCTCATTCCTTACGTTTTTACTGTTTTTGATGATGAATAAATTAAAATAAATAAAAAATAGAAAAGAACGTCAAACAAGCTAAAGTAGACGCTAACCCCAATAAATAAAAATCGATTCTTTTTATGAATGATGTATGAAAAGAAGTTAATGAACAGCGAATTGTATGAATGATATATTTTCAAGCGCATTTACTCATGCACTATACTTACGGAATCATGCCATTCAGAGGAGAAGTTTCAAGAATGCTTAAAATTCGCTTCATGCCCTAATATATATTTAACATTGCTTTTACTGTTTCGTCAGTATCAGCACAAACGAACAAATATTACTAGACGCAGAGGCGGGATTCGGGGGGGGCAAGGGGGGGCAACTGCCCCCCCAATGTTGGGACATATTTTAAAAAATATATTTAGACATTGCATTCAAGTTTATGTAAAAAAAGTTTCACTTTTTTCTGTATTTTCAGAAGAATTTTAAGAATAATTAAGGGAATAATGATTTTATTAAGCTAAGATAATACCATACTGCTTAAATAAATTGGCAAACTTAAGTTCAATATTATAAAACGCGCGGGATAATGTTCAGCGTTACTGTGAATATCCCGTATTAAAAAAAATCCTTCAATTATATTTTACTTTTAAATGATATTTACTTAGACATTAAACAGTTTCATGCGTAAAATCATGGTAGGTTTGACATCTTGTACTTCCTACTCAGTTTCGAACTTACGCGAAAGAGAGAACGAAGTCTCTGTTCTTTCCCTCAACGCATCCACAGTACGCGTCCTTTCGGCACTGTAGATCAGTGGGGTCAGTGGCGGGCTTTCTCACGCCACGACACTCACTCACACACACACACCACATAAATCAGCCCAGCTTATCGGAATGACCAACCTCACAGGCGCTGAAAGAGATGTCAGGAAACAGTGGGCGGTTTGCGGCACGATTCATTATAATCGGTACTATTCACACCTAATTCGTTTAATTCACACTTGTGATGAGAAATGTCTTGTAAATGGCGTGGAAAGTTGATTCTTAGGATTTTTCTTACAGACCAAAATAAATACTCTATTATTAATAATTAAGAAAATTAAAAATTTCTAAACGACAGCCGTGAGTGACAGGGACAAAAGAGAGCAAAATAAATCAGTCGTTAATTATAATAAGCCTGTTGTCCACCCATTTGGTTCTCTCATTTTTAAATTGTTTTTGGGGGCTGTGAAATAAATGTTTGTCCAACGTGAATGCGGACCACTGTCCTAGTCCTCAGTCAGAGGGCTTTCGGTACAGGTGACGATGACATCTCTGCGACGTCATAAGAATAAGAGCTCACTTGAGTTCTTGCAGTACTGGCGAACGCACGAGCTATTATTATAGTGAAACGAGCCAGATCAAGAAAGTAAGAAGATTTCAGCTCTTGTATCTGACAGGTGAGAAATTAATGTTTGTTCATCGCGTTTAGTTCAAATTAGAATTTTATCAATAGCTGATGAATAATACAAGTGTTATTGTTTACTGAAGGAAATGTGACTTTACCAGACGACAATCTCATAGAAACTTTGTTCTCCTAGAAGTTATAGCAAAATAGCAAACTTCGGTGGCCATTGACTCACGTTATTCTAGTATCCCCTGGGTAATCGAGAGAATAACATCTCTTCGTTAATGACGACAGAGGAGTGTCAAATAATACGTTAATCTGCTTTGCAGCCTACCCAGGAAAAATGATCACGCTAGGCCACTGATAATAGCTTCCCTTCTCTGTTATTATAAATGGGAATCTGTTGTTTTAATCTAATGTTGGTTGTATTATTATAACAAAAAGGTTTATATAACAAAAAAGTTTTGGGGTTCTTTTTTGGAGAACAGAGCAACTTTTACTACGATAATTTAAAAGAAGGTTTGTTATTGCTATGAATCGTTAAAGTTCGTGCATGGTAAAGTTCAGCAAACTGACAGTTTTGTCCACTTTCCAGAATGTCGAATGTTTTTATCTCGTCGATTTAACATTGCGTAGCTAATATTTATGTACTCCAATGCACGCAATTTGTATGTCATTAAAACTGTAAATTTTAATTACAATTCAAATACTTCAATCATTTAATTCTAATACTTAACACTGATCATTATTTGTAAAGAAAATTATTTGATCGTCACTTTCCTCAAATAATTTAATTTCAATATTCAATTTTATACTTAACATGTGAAAAATTGCTACATTCATGTAATTATTTTATTCAAAAACAAGAACAAAATAGTGAAAGCAAAATTTGTACATATGTTTTGTCAAAATATATTAATGTGTAAAGTTTAAGTGTACCGTCACACAAAATTTGACATTAATAATTATGTATCTTTATTCAATTCTAATATCTAGACCGCGGGATTTCATGGAATTGCATGTCTGTTTTTTGTTATTTGTTAACTGTGACGTTATGGTAACTGTGAAGATGAAATGATATGGTAATGATAGGGGGTGAAAGGACGAATAGAAATGCAACCATGCCCAAGGCGGGAGTCGAACCCGCGATCCTTCGGTGCGAGATCGCTAAGAACTACCGGCGTATATTACAGTTTTTGTCTAGAAGTGGGTCAAAGTCAGTTATTTTTGTGTATTTCTCTTTCGAAAGAAACGTGAATTGGGTCAAGACAATACCAACATAATATTTCCGATAATATTCTGATAACATTGTTTTCGCTTGAATCGATTTACTTCCTGTAACATTATTCGTGCACATGAACTTAGTGAATGGGCTGAATAGTACGGCGTCTTGTAAGATGGCCATTTGTTCTCTCGCTTAATATATTTTCGTTTATTAAAATGGAATATATTTACTTTTATTAAACGTCTTTTGTAGTACACTGTAAATCAGGGTTCATCAAAAAGACGAGTCGAGAGCAAAGGGCCGTCGGCATTGCCGACTCGGCAAGAGCCGGACCTTCGTCAAGCTGCAACCCCCACTTTTCAGAAATTCAAAATCACGTAACCCATTGTTGTCTACTAATTATGTACTAATTTTGTACCACAATTAAAAAGTTTGTACTCACCTATAACCAATTTAAAAACGGTTGAAAAAGATACACTTTTTGCACATACTGACGAATTTTTTAAATCCCCTTGGAGTCACACTTCGCAGTTGAAATGTATACAGCGGTTTGCTATTATAGTGACCTTTCAGGAGTATTTGTTTCAAAAATTTATCTGGTCCCCCAACGGAGATAATGCACTCGAAAAACAGAAAAAAAATTGCGTGTGGCATGAAACAAAAGTGCCTGCCAAGCCACCCACACTAGTCACAAATTCAAATCTAACTAGCCAATTATTATTTTCTATTTGTCTACTAATTTTGTACCACAATAAATAATTTTGTACTCCATCCGTCTGTCCGTCTGCGAACACTGCTAGCGCCTAAACCATACGTACGATTTCTTCCAAAATGGATATTCCCCCGTCGATCTGATTCTAGTCGAAGCTTTGAGATTTTGAAAACGATTCATCAAAATTTGGAGGTACTTTATATGAAGCCCCCCGGGGATTTTCAAAATTTTCTCAAAAAGGGCTCCAATTTTTTTCTTTAAATTTCTTGTATGAATAGAGTCAAATACACTTATTAACATGGCATAGGTCCGATTCTCAAGAATAACTCTGAATTTTCGAAAATTGTGAAAGTTTGAATTGTTTTCGGCGTCTTCCTCCAAATATAAAATTGAAGATAGAGATTTTTCTTCAAATAAAATTTGTTCTGCATATTGAGTGCTTTCATAAAGGTCATGTAAATGTTTTTCAAAATTTTAGTAGTTTTCGTGCAATTACTTTCGTGCCTGCAATATGTGCACTTTTAAAAAATTACAAAAACAAGATTTTTTCAAAAACTGGTCCAATTTTTTTCTTTTAACTTTTGGTAGGGATCGTGGTAAATATACTGTATCAGATGACATAAAAGCCATATTGCTCTATAGGTTTGTTTTTTCAAAAATTACAAAAATGTACATTTTTTCACATGTTCCTCACGTCGATAATATTTACATTAGCGGCGATTTTTTCACATTATTATATTTACGAGTACATGTGCTTTAAATAATGTTAAGTAAAGTTTCTCGAAAACAACCGTTTTCTGTGAAAGTAGCTCAAAATTTCTCATTTTCAGAAACGCTCAAACGCCATTTTCTCATATATGGCTGCAAATTTTTTCTTGAAACTTTTGTAACGGATAGTGATAATTACACTCTTTAGTATGGCGTAAAGTTTATTTTGAGTTTTTTTGTTTTTTCAAAAATTACATAATTGTAATTCTTTTGAAAGATCTCACATCTTCAATATGCACATTACCAGCAATTTGTAAAGATTTTTATATTTGTGAGTGTAAGTGCTTCAAATAACTTCAAATAAAGTATTTTGAAAACTCAAAAATTGTCTGCGAAAATGAGCTTCAAATTTCGCAATTTTAGTAGCGCTAAAACGCCATTTTCCCTTAAACGGCACATAATTTTTAAAAGAAAATTGCTATTTATGACTAGGTTTTTGTGTTCTTTAATATTCTAAAATTAATATTTTCATTCTACCAATAGGAAACCGAAAAAATTAAGAAAATCCAAAAAAAATGTACTTTTGGTGGTGATAGATGGTAGCTGGCAAGAAAGAGTATGTGGGAAATCCGAATAGCTAGCGACGACACAAGGAAATAGAAAACTAATACGGGAAAGTCTGTGCCATTCTGTAGCACAACTAGTTCCTTTTCACGGCCCGGCAATTAATTTTTTTCCGCCGAAAATTGGCCATTTTTTCGCGCAGCATTCATAACTTTCCCTATACTACATATATCACTCCGTGTATACGTACGTATACGGGAAAGTAAAAATGTATCGTTGAATTAACAGTTCGGACCGTTCAAGTAACAATGCAGAATCTCACCGCTGTGTGCAACTAATATAATTAATAACATTCAGTAATAATTAACAAAATTAAAAAAATGTGTATAATTGCAGCACAATTAATTAACTTAAAGCATGTAAACGAATATTTTGATATTTATAATAGCGCCCAAATTTGCCCCCCCCCCAATAAAAGATCCGAAATCCCGCCCCTGACTAGACGGCAGATTTTACCATATTTGTAAATTTTATTCCTCGCGGCCAAACAATATGCTTTTTGCAAGAAAATACGAGTCAGACCCCAAGAATGGAATATACGAAGTATTATAGTGCACATTTTTGCATACATTGGAAATAGGTGCATTGCAGTGAGTCGGGTCGACACCCTGCTTGATTCGACAGACCCTCCTGTTATGGCACATTATACCCGCAGCGAGCAGCCGCGCCTTCACCAGAGCCCTGTGCTTAGCAATGCCATGGCCGCACCGGGTCTCCCCGCGTCTTCAGTTCACAAAGACACTCCCCAGAGAATGCCCTCCTCGAGGCGTTTCCCTGCCCTCAAACGAGAACGGGCAGCTCCCTGCAGCCGCGACTAATCTATTGTCGCGGCAATAGCCAGATTTATTACCAGAACAACCATCGTCTCCTGTATTATTTCAGTAGTATACCTTTGGGTTCCGACTCTCACACGCAACCAATATTTATAAATAAGGGCTCCAAAGAAAGAGAATTTCACGGAGACTTGACGAATTCCTCTTTGACTATAAAAATATGGACGATTTCTTTAAAAACAACGCATCAAAATATTCATGTAAAATGCAACCCGCATCACATTTCGAACCTACATCGGCAAATAACTCAACAACAGAGCGTTTTAGAGTCTTAAAAAGTAAAATTTTGAGGCGCCTCAAAGAAACGTTTTTCACACCATAACCTATAAGATGAGACATTCTCCGATCCATTCAATTAACTTTTCGGTTCCACGCTTCAATACTATCAAGGCCACCTCAATATTTCAGTCCTTCCTGCTGGTAGCAATTTTTGTGGCGACACGCTTAGAAGGCTTAGATTTGACAATCTTTATTTACGCTTTCTGTTAACACCGTAGTTTGTGCAGTCTGACGAGGTTTATTTACATAATCATTAATTCAAGATTTGCTCTCCAGCAACATGCCGCAATGAGTAGGTCTGTTCTTGCCCGATCCGGTATTTTATCACTACTTTACTTGGCTTTCTCAAGAGTAAAAACCTTTTCAATTATTTGACTATCAAGGAAAGCGAAAAGCTAACTCTCGAGGAAGATTGAAAAATTTCTTCATATGTTGTTTTTATAGAAGTATGAATTGTTCCAAGAACATCTCTCTATAATGTTGAATAAACTTTAATTGAAAAATTGTTTCAAACATCAATTGCATTGTTATTTGTTTGAAATTCTGTAAGTACATTAGTAGTTCTCCTCTATGAAAAGGATAGACAAATGGATAAGGAAAGGGTGGGATTTAACATGCGAGAGTTCTCGCATGGGTACGCTAGTATTAGCAAAATAAAGTAGCGACCGGCTCGCGCATCTCAGAAGTATCGTAAACACTTCATCTACGTTCACAATAGCACACAGAAGCACTCACGCTGTAACTACAAAGACAACCAATTAGAACCACAGTTAAGAAGGTCACAAAGGGGAGGGGTAGGCTCCGACCAATTGTCAACAAACGTTCATGGAAAATTCTAGAAAACGTACACTTGATCCAATCAAACGCCAAAACTGATCACGTGACAACTCTGAATCTTCCAAATAGAGGGGATAAGGAGTCGAGCCACGAGCGAGCAGAAGAAAGCAAAAACACTCAAATTTTCGACAGACTAGTGAAAAGACGTAAAATTTATTTTCTTAAGAAGCAGGGACTCTGCCAGTAATCATTAGAGAGAAACTAGTACTTGGTGTTCGAGAGTGAAGATAAGCACGCGTTTAATAAGTCAGACGAGAGATAGACATTTTATTGGAGAAAGCTATCGCGTGACATGGCCAATACCTGCAGGCCTCATTTATTCAAATTTCCGTTATTTATGTCACCGGAATTTATTCCAAGTGACGGTTCAACCGAACTAGCGCCTACCTCGCAATCCAAGGGGTGCGCAGTTCCCGTTGCGAGTGAAAAACGCAAGGAGGTGACGTGTGACGGCCTCACCTTGCACATCGACGTCGCAATTCCACCTCGGAGGCCGCGACCAGCAGCTGTTTGACGCCCATGCCATCTCCACCGGAGCCGAGATTTTACCCCAGCGATCAGCCGAGCCCTCATCGAATCCCATCGCCAGACACAACCGGTAAACTGCCCGCGAGCGTGCAATTCTGACGTAGCGAGGTAACGAAGACATCATCATATTTTCTGTTTGTTTGCTTGTTTGTAATCAAAGTGAAATCAACTATGGGAGAGAGTAATTTTTATTAATTGTATGAAAGACACTTGTGCCAGAATCAATAAACGTGTTCCCGCCACTTTGATGGGTGACATTTTAATAGATTACCATACCTGTGTGAGTTATTTCGTAGTTAGTAAACAAAAGCATATCTCGACCCAGAGCGTCCACGTCCTGAGATTCTCAATGCCGGCGCTGGATAGCAGGTAAGACGCATGCTTGGCGCCCACATACAGTAAACAAATTTAGCGTGTGTGCCCTGCTATCTATAATTACCGGCGCTCTCCATGTGTGACAGTGAATATCCCTGTCGTGTGAGGTTCACCACAGCATATATCAGTAATTCTCATATTGATGCATATTTTGATATTATTGACTCTCTAAAGACTGTCGCTTTACCACCAGAGCCTATTCTTACTTGTTGGGGAACTTCGATTGAAACTGCCCAATTCTACTACGACTATTTGTAGGACGTGAAGAAAGTACTGGATACGCTGGACAAAGGAGAAGCTACAAGTATACTGGCTGCTATAAAAGCGTGTAATGTCTATGGTCTTCAGCGCAAGAAGCATGTACTAAAGTTTATTTGGAAAATTTGCCCACGACAATCACCAGGTTGGAAGAAAGGGGATTGCCATTTTTGTAGCTTTTGAACTATATGATTCATTTACAAAATAGGTTATACCAGAAGTCGTTGGATGAACTGTAGGAACAAAGACTGAAAAAGTAGAAGCCAGAAATCCCGATATTAAAAATATTCGTGATGTAAGTGAAATACTAACTGAAATATCTGACAAAGAACTGCAGGGTTATTCTCCTGCTGAAGTGACTTCATTTAAAATACTGCCCCTTAACTTCTTGTGAAGTGGAACGCACATTTTCTATCTACAAAAACATTCTGGCGGACAAAAGAAAATCTATGTCAAGTAGAAAACATTACAAAACAATCGGTTGTGTATTGTCACATCAATGCTTGTAAGTAAATGTACTTACAAGCATTGTTGTGACAATACACAACCGATTGTACTGTACTGTGAGTGAATAAAAATAATTTAAATATGTATATTTGAAATAATTGATTGATAATGTTTCCTCGTTTCTTGTGCATATTATCAGATTTTTTGTGCATATTTCACTGATTTTAGATGCATAAATGCATGCATATTTTGATGATTTCAAGTGCATATAAATCCGCCTCCTAATAATTACATTAAAATTTGCTCAGATTGGGCTGCAAGTACGTATGGAATTTCTAGACACTTTGGAATTAATACTTTGTCTCATTATCTCAGAATTCGTTGGAGGTGCTCTGCGCACGCGCAAAGCCATTTAATGGTCGAGAGGGAGTGGGGAGTAGAGGCTAGTTTCAGGCGAAGGAAAGCTCTGTATTCCGTTGTGGCGGGGTGAGGAAGGCGTTGGAAGTATTGCCTGGCTTCAGATTTTGTACACGTGTTATTGAGACATGGTGAGGCAGTGTTACGCTGCGATACTTCGGTCACATGACTGCCACCCTCCCCTTATTCCGTGGGCTTCCTCGAATTCTAATGTTGGGCTGTTCATGACAGGACGGCAGACAGTTCCTGGTGAGTTGACGGTTCCTGGCCAGTTCAAATTGGTTTTATATTTCGATTAAAATAGTACGTTGACACTTGTCCTCTGTGATGCTGTCATCCAATCGGGAGCTTGACTTCACTACAGCTCAAGCCCCCGATTGGATGACAGCGTCACGGTGACCAAATGTCAACGGACATTTAATCGAAGTATAACAGTATATAGGCATCACTCTGTATCGTATTGTGTATCTTGTACTATTATTGTTGTACGACCTCGAGTGTTTTATTGGAAAAATCTTCATTTGCGGCGTTTAGTCAAAAAAAGAAAATATGTTATAAAAACTGAAAAATCTATGCCAGATTAGGATAATAGAAAATTCCAAGGCAAGTCTCATGGGCGAAAATTTAAAGTATCATGATATTCTTAAAATGATAGGTTGTGCTGCAATCAATATTTTAAAAAAAATATTTTTCTTATTTAATTATTAGTACGAAATTGACGGGTGGAATACGGTTTTGATGGCGTGCGTAGGTGTGGAATATCGCCAAGAAATTGTTCCGCCTTTATTTCACTAGTTTTATCCATAACCAGGATTTATTTCGCCCTATTTTGTTCAGAAAAAGAAGCTTTTTACTTCTTTGCCCTTATGAAGGTACTTCGCTATAGCTTCTTACGAAGGTACTTCGTAAGAAGAGAAAGTTATGTAATCGTGAGCCGGAAAACGGTGAATTTTCGGGAGAAACTCGTATTGCCGGGCCCTGTTAATGAAAAAGTGCTAAATATAGAAAAAATCCTCGAACACGTGCTGTAGCCAGTGTCCCTGTTTTGTGAGTCCTTGATTACGAAATATCGATTAACGGCAAAACGTCTCTCTGTCCGTCTGTGGTCAACGCTAGCGCCTAAACCATTCACCCGATTTTCGCCAAAATCGATGTTCCCGGATCGATCTGAACGAACTCGAGGCTTTGAATGATTCAAACAAATATTTTGATTTTTGAGGGTGCTTTACATGAAGACAAACACATTTCAATTTTTTTCTCAAAAATGGCTCCAATTTTCTTTATTAAATTTCGTCGTCGGATAGCTTAAAATGGACGCTTAAAATGATTGTTAGTGATTCCGGGCGCGTCAACAACCCAGGTCATTTTCCCGTAAGTACAGTGTATGTTTTTCATAGGGGTGGCGGTAATCTTATCTTTCTTGATGGCGAGATCCGGCGCCGACCTACCGTCGACTAGCGGAGTTTTCCTCAACCAGGTAACTCCCACCAGCGGGGCACCGCCCTAACCGGGCAAGCTCTAAGCCTCCGACCGGTCTCCCGACATGTGTGGCAGTGTAGTGCATGTTAGTGTGTGTATGTAAGGGGTGAGCTTAGGACAAGGCAGAGTAAGAAAAGATCGCGCGCAGTCCGTGGCCCGTTTGTTAGGGTACTGCTCCAGCATTCGCCTGGTATGGACGCTCAAGAGAATAGTTGAAGAGAATAGACAGCTTCCTTGCTTGCTTACGTGACTGACTTGCTCTGGCTGTGCTCCAATATTTCACTAATTTTCAACTACTTTTCTACATATTTCAGGTGACTTTTGCTGTTAAACTGTCTTCTTTACTTGTTTACTTGTTGCAGATAAGCTGAAAGAGATTTATATTGTCCGAAACAGTGGAAAAGAAGTAATAAAAATATTTGGTTTAAAAGACGGCGTAACGGACCAACGTTTATTTGAGCAGTGTAAAAAACTACTCATATTTATTTTGCCCTGTAAATTAATTTAAATTTGCGTAAAGTTTCAAAATATTAGTGAATGTGTTGTGATAATTGTGAAAAACATCAAAATTCAAAGTTTCGTCTACAACAGTAACGGAAAGACTTGAACTTTATATTTCAAATTGTCGAAGTGGTGAATTTCGTGGCCTTTCAATAGGTAAACTATAGTAATCTAATTATATTTATTAATTTGCAGCTTCAATCTATTATATTAAACACACTAAACACTTTTTGGATTTAATTAATCACATTTAAATACTAATTAGAATTAGATCACAGTTATTTTTAAATAAATACGTAACTTAATTTAAAGAAATTAATACAATTAAATTAAAAAAATAGTTTAGGGAGTAGTTTGTTTGTATTATTCGGAATTCTCATCTATTTATTTATTTTCATATTTTCCACGCACTTAACACGCATTCGTGACATGGCTACTAATCGCTATACACTTTCTACTCTCTTCACTCTCAAAGCCGATCTTCTGAAAGCCTTCACACATATCAACAGTAATTTAGATGAACATATCCGAAGGCTCGAAGAGGTCGTTCAGAACACAGAAGGTTGGACAACAATAGTGTCAAAGAATAGAAAAAACTTTAACACTTTCTCAAAACTCTTGCAATGCTGCGATAACACTAAATGAAAATCACACTAACTAGGCGAGGTTGCATGAGTGATATAGTAAAGAAAATGTAATTAGTGTAAACATTGCAGAATGTATTGAAGCCTACGAGGCACAAATGAATAAATATTATAAACACATTTCTAGACTTTTCAAACCAGACTACACTCATAGTAAAACTGCTCCTTCTTTTTACACATCTGTCTAGTAGGGGGTCTAAATGCACACACAAAAATGCCCTTGGCTGACGGCAAATGTCCACGGGCTGGATTCGCTCTCCGTGGCCAGCGATGTACACCATGTCGTCCAGCATGTCACTCCCTGCGCATTCTCCCTCTGCCGCCTTGTTGCCCACGTTCTCCCGCCGGCCCCGCCTCACTCCAGCACACCCCGACGTCTCTCCGGGCGACTGGAAGGGGGGGCCATCCGGGCGGGCGGGCAGTGGGGAGAGAGGGGTGGCGACGGTGGTGGTGGCGGCGGCGACGACGTCGGCGGCGGCGGCGGCAACGGCAACGTGAGGTGGCCTGGCTTCAGCCACGCGCCTCCCGACGCACGAGGGTGCTCCATGCGTAGATGCGCAGGGGAAACAATGATTAATTAATGTTTTAATTAATTAATTAATTTTTTAAGTGGGACGCGCGAAATTTATGTTCGCGCCCCCATAACACACTGGTGCACCATGGAACTCCCATAATTGGCGGGAAGACCACAAGGAGCGCCAACTGGGCGAAAGTCACTGCAACTTTATCCGCGCCGAGAAAATGTGCTAACAATAGGCAACACCGCGAAAACCTCCAACCGCTTATTCGCGGAAGCAAAAACACAATCAACCCAACAATCACGACTCAAAACAGATTTTCTGTATTAGACTACTACAATGAGTTTCCTTGCCTTCCCAATCCTCACCACCCCCACCGATCAACGACACGTCCATTCACAAACCAACGCAAACAGGCTAGCAAGCGCAAACTAACAAAGACACGTAGTCTTGGCGCAAACTGCTCACAAGAAAACAAGGACATTCCCACTGAGCCCATCAAAAAGGTACTCATTTTAGCAGATAGCCATGGGCGACAAATCTCCTCCCTGCTCAGTGGGAAACTCCCAACCAATTTCTCTCTCTTGTGTGTGTTTAAACCTAACGGGAGCTTTACCGACGTGTCCAGTGAGTTGGACACGCACAGAAAAATTCTCACCAAACGGGATACAGTCATCATCATAGGTGAGCAGAATGACATTAATTTGGGTGGTCACTTTACTCCTGAACAACATGTTGGCAAATTACAATGTGCCGCCCAAAACACGAACATTATAGTCTCGACTCTGCCCTTCTGGTACAACAAACTAACACTGTGCAAAGAAATTAGTCACGCAAACAACCAAATGAAACTGTATCTGAGAGGCACACATGTTAAATTTTTTGAGCTAAACTTTCAGAAAAACACTTCACCCGGCATGGTCTTCACCTGAACCTTGTCGGAAAACATGCACTCGGTAGTGAGCTTGCCAAACACATCATTTCCCAAACTCGGCAGGGTCCTGCCCAAGACCCATCCCCACCCACATCTCCCATTTCTCGTCCATCCTCCGGGACCCCTTTGGACCCAATTACTTTATCCCCTCAACCTAATCCATGTACTATCTCTCCCACTATTCATTTCTCTACATCTGTCACCCCTCCTTCCTCACCTCTTGTCACTGCTGGGACACGATACTTCCTTCGACCAAGCACTCGAGATAAAAATTAAATAAATAAATAGCAACTACAGTCAGATGCAGCAGAAAAACATCCGTGTAGGTACATGCAAAAGATTCGAATAATGCATCATAAGGTGCATTCTCTTTCAAATAAAATTGAATCTATCGAGGCAGCATTACAATGTGACCTAAGACAAATAGATGTTTTTTGCTTTACAGAACATTGATTGTCTTATAATAATATAAACACACTCCAAATTCCTAGCTTTTACCTTGCAGGATCGTATTGAGGAGTGAGGGAATCAAATAAGGGTCCTGCTTACGGAGGTTCATGTATTTACGTAAGAAATGATATTGATTCTACTTTCTAGTCAGAATTCAATTTATATGCAGTTGAAAAAGTTTTTGAAACAACAGTAGTACATCTTACTACGCTCAAAATTATGTTACTTTGCATCTACTGTGATGCAACCGCCCACGTTTGATGCAGATTCTTTGGAACGGAATCGGAAGGGGGTCACACCACAGAATGGAAGCGCCAACACACTGATGGTATGACGGTCATTTCCGTTGTAGCAGGTGGGGACATGCGCTAAATTTATTTAAAAGGGGCGCCAAGCGCACGCCCACTTACCTGCGATTTTGCTGCCGGCGTTGAGCGTCTCAGGGGTGAGTGCCCTGGGTCGAGGGATTGCAATGGTTTCTTTGTTTTGAAATAATAAACACTTGACTCAGAATTTAGTCTTTTTCACCCGTCCAAAATGGCGGGGAGACATTTATTATGAAAACTGTTCTTGCAAACACTGAATTACTGTTTTTGGCTATCAAATAAGTGATGATGATGATGAAGATGACTTACACGTTGATGATGGCGTAATGGCTACGTCACCGCGACGGGATTGCTCACCGATCGATGGACTGATGCGGCAGGACCCACAGGAGCGCCGCTGGAGCGTTGTAACGCCAGCCTCACAACTGTCCCTCGTGATAAAGGCGCCGGCGCTCGGGATGTCAGCGGTGAATGTCAGCGCAGCAATTACGTAGCGCTGGCGCGCGTCTCAGGCCGTCACACGATCACCTGGACCGCGTATGATGTTGGAAGCCAAAATCTGGCTGTTTGGAATAAATTCCGCGGTTCGACGAAGGTTGGGCAGGTCTCGTGGTGGTCGGCTCAATGTTTGCCTCTTACCAACCGCTATTGTCGTCTTTTTACCGTTGCTCTCACTAATGATCTCTAAAAACCGATGTTCGGCCGCTCTCTAACTGTAACTTTTAAGTTGTTGAAGATTTCGACTGTCCTATGCTATTCCTGCTCGACCACCCTCTCTCGTGTTTTTCGACGGTCTAAAGTTTGAGCTTCTCGCTGTGTTTCTCCCCCCTTCTTTCTCTCACACCATGCAAGGGTTATCACGTGCTTCCTGCCCTAGCGCTCTCATAGGTCGGTTTGTAGAGTTCCAGAATTTTCTATGTTATTTTGTGAGCTGATTGGATAAATGATCTCTTCCTTTCGCGGCCATTGGATGTCTTTTGTTTAGCACAGAGAAGTGTGCACATGGTTCTTTTGTCGCGGCATTTGATATGTTTATAGGACTTAAGGGATTATCTTGCTGCGTGCTAGCGTCAAGACCCTAACGTAGTTGTTCCAGAAGTCAATCATTCTGTAATATATAATAAAGGGGGTTGAATTTATGGTGGTGGGTTTCGGGGGGCCTACGCAGCTGTGCGGAACTGATTCAAGCGGCGCGAGGGACGCGTTGTCCTTGCGAGCTTCTTGTTAATGTGGCGTGACGCTGGGGTGGCGAGTGTGATGGTCAAACGACACATCGCACTACAGACCTCCAACAAAGCGAGTTTCAGATTATTTCACTTTCTTGGAAAATCTAGAGATAATTCTGAACAAAATTAGTAAACTCTCTTTTAAATCCATTGTTGTAGGTGGAGATTTCAATATTGATTTTCTGAGTGAATCCCACGAAAAAGAGCAGTTTCTCAATTTACTTCATTCTTTTAATTTAGATATTACAGTGAATGTACCTACACGGAATACATTTAAATCACAAAAAACATTAGATCAAATTATAATTAACAAAACCACAACTACATATGAAATAATAACGAATAATCTAAGATACAGTGACCACGATGCACAAATTCTTACAATTACTAGGAACATAAACACCGACACAATATATAATACACGCATGTGCAGAGCATTCACTGAAGATAATATAAAATTGTTTACGGAATACTTGGTGAAGGAATCATGGAACGCAGTTTATAACGCTATTGACACAAATGAAAAATATAATTTATTTTTCTCCAAGCTTTCAATTCATTTTAACGCGTGCTTTCCTCTTTAAAAGAGAAAATTAAACATGTCAAGCAAAAGTAATACTTGGATCACACAAGGAATTAGAACATCGTGTAAAAAACAAACGCACCCTTTACTTTATTTCTAAACATCATAACGTATCACCCGGTTTCCATGTATACTTCCGAGAATACAAAAGAATTTTAAGAAAAGTAATAGTTCAGGCAAAAATAATGAAAAATAGTCAGGACATTTTGAGCGCTAGTAATAAAACTAAATCAATGTGGGATATCATAAAAAATACAACCACATCAGCTCGATACCTTGTAGAGAATGTTATTTTAAAGGATAATGAAAGAGAAACGAGTAATCCGAAAAAAGTTGCCAATCTCTTCAACAAACACTTTTCTATAATTGCGTCTGATCTCACGAAGGGACTAAAACCACAAAATTCAACATCTTACGCTTCCCAAAACATTTCCGATACGATGTTTCATTTCCGAAACTTCTCCCAACGAAATCCTCAGAATAGTCAGTAAACTAAAAATTAATATTCATCTGGTTTAGATGAATTTCCGGATTGTTTATTAAAAACGTGTGCACCTGCCTTTATACATCCGTTAACTCACATTTTCAATGCTTCTTTACGTACAGGAATATTTCCAGATATTTTCAAAACAGCAAAAGTTAAACCACTTTTTAAAAATGGGAACAAAATGAAATTCAAAATTACCGGCCAATTTCTCTTTTGTTAGTTTTCTCAAAAATATTAGAGAGGCCTTTCTACACACGAAAGGAAACTTTTCTCAGGAAAAACAAAGCGTTTTCAGACTCACGATACGGTTTTAGAAAATCAAAATCTACGGAAACTGCCATTTTTTCTTTTCTCAAAGATGTTGCTTCATCAATAGACCAAAATGAAGTACCCATTGGACTATTCTTAGGTCTTTCGAAAGCTTTTGACGTTATTGACTATTGCCAAGAATACAAAAAAAACTTTAACAATTTCACAAAACTCTTGCAATGTTGCGAAAATACAAAATTAAAGGCACACACTGACCAAGCGATGCTACCTGACTAACACAGCAAGAAAACCAAATTAATGTAACATTGCAGAATGTATTGAAAGGTTACGAGGCACACATGGCTGGATTTTCCAACCCAGTCCACTCTCACAGCACCACAGCTCCTCCAAATTACGCAGCTGTCTAGTAGAGGGTCTCAAATGCAGATATCAAGAAAATGCCTTTCACCACCGTGGATGCTTCACGCTCGAGGTCCACCATAGCCCTTTCCGCTTGGTCCACACTCCACCAGCCATCTCTCCCGCTGTCCACCAGGCTCTGGCCCCGCCCCGGGTTCAGACCCCGGGCAGGTCGCAGGGGGGGCGGGCAACCGGCTAGCCGGCGGAGGGGCGGACGTAGGCGGGGGGGATACGGGCGGCGACGGCGTGATGGTGGTGGTAGCGGCGGTGACGGTGGTGATGTCGACGTGACGTCATCGGTGTCGGCGCCGAGGGTAGCTGGTGCAACCTGGCCGGGCGGCGGGAGAACCGCCACACGCATCGAGGCGCGGGGAAACAATGATCAATTAATGTCTTAATTCAATCATTAATTGATTGATTGATTGTTGATTGATTTTTTTTAAGTGGGACGCGCGTACTTTGGAGTTGGCGCCCCCATGACACCCTGGTGTAGCATGGAACTCCCATAATTTAGCGTGAGTATCACAAAGAGTGCCCAGGTGGGCGGAAGTCGCAGGAACTTGTCCGCGCCGACCAAAATGTGCTAACATTTATTCGGGTCGGGCGCATGGCGATGCTCGAGTTCGGTACCGTCCGTCTCCCACTCACTTCTTTCAGCAACAAGCACTGAGAAGTCCACCACAGTTCTGCATTAGCTTGAGAGACTCCATTCCTACTATAAAACACGTGAGGAGGGCATACAGCAAATGAAAACATAGGCGTTTGCCTAGCGTACATATTGTAATCACCTCTAACCATTACTGAATACCTCGTAACAATCATCCTAACATAGAAGTAACAAAATCACATAGAATTTGTAGCAGTGCTTAATCAAAAAATTACACACCGATTAGTACAACAAGGAATTAAAATACGCCAAGTGGCCCACACAGTATGACCTATAAAATAATAATGGTACGCCTGTTCACCAGGCGGCAAAGAGAAAGAAAAAAATCAGCTGAGCATCTCTGATCGACCGAGGGGGAAAGAGTAGAGATAAATATCATGGTTTGGGGCTTACTCATGGGAGGGATCTAGCCAGTGCACATAATTTTTGCACTGGTCGCAATAATTTGCCCTGGCTAGTTCGTACTTCAACAGTACGCACAACCCCGGCTTGATCAGGGAACAATTTCACCACTACACCTAATTTCCATTGAGAGGGCGGAGATTCCTCAATTAAAAGTACTAAATCATTTACACCTAGTGGTGGTGACTCCCTTTTCCACTTCACCCTTTGTTGCAAGGTGTGAAGGTAGTTTCGCGACCAATATTTCCAAATTATTGCTAATTTGTTATTTAAATGGCGGAACTGTTGCGCAGGAGTTATCTGCACAAGAGGCGAGTCAGTATCTATAGGAAAATTATTAAGCGCGTGCCCTGTAGACTAAGTGATTCGGGGTCAAAATCAAATTCACATCCGTATCTGTAGACGTGACTTCAAGTGGTCTTGAGTTTAAACAAGCTTCTATTTTGGCTAAGAGAGTGTACAATGTAAGCAAGGGCACAACTTGTTGCCCTAAAGGCGCGACGCAAATGGAATTTAAGACTTTTAAAACAAGCCTCAGCCAATGAGTTTCGGTGCGGAGAGTAGGTGGGACAAAAGTGCCAGGAGGTACCCTGCACTGATAAAAATTTGGTGATAACCTCTAAATCCCGAGCGGAAAGAACAAAGCGATTAGCCTCAGCTAGGATACGACTAGCACTTTTGAATGTACTAGCGTTATCACTGTACATGTGCACAGGATAACCTCTTCTCGACCCAAAACGTTCAAAGGCCGCAATGAATTGAGAGGAAGATTAGATTTTCGACAATTTCTAAATGCGAAGCTTTCGTGGAATGGCATATAAATACAGCAATCCAAGTCTTCTGAGACATTTTTGATCTCGTGAGAGACGGCCTTGTCAAAATTGGGCCACAATAATCTAAGGATGTGTGAGCCCATGGCCGAGAAGGATTTACGCGGCTAGAGGGCAATGAACCCATAATCTGCCCAACAGGAGTTGCGCGCCAACGCCTGCAAGTCAGACAAGCATTGATTACTTTTTTTGCTACCCGTCGTATGGAGGGAATCCAATACTGCTGGCATACACATCCCATCATCAGTGCTAAGCCCGCATGTAGAAATGCGAGGTGTATCATTTCTAAGAAAAGGACAGTAAATTTGTGGTTAGGCGGAAGTATAATAGGATGCTGGTTTAACCTCTCCACCTGAGAATTCATTAAACGGCCACCCACACGCAAAAGCCCATCAGGGCCTAGATAAGGATTCAAGCTAAGGAGAGATGACTTGGGAGGTAATCCCTTTTCTTTCGAAAGTGCCTTATATTCAAGGGGGTACATGTCTTGTTGAATGAGACTTATGATAACCACTGTGGCTTCTCTCAATTCAAGCGGTGACAACCAACCCCTTCCCCTCATCTGAGCCGAAGCAGGGTCAATGCGAGGAACAATTGCAGCTCGTATATTGTTAATGAACCTTAAGCATAGCGCTAACACCCTTATCAATTTGTGATATTTTGAATATCTGCTAAGCAGCACTTGAACAAATGAATTTTGTGTTTCACCTACATCTGAAGAGGGCATACTTGTTTGGTATGCAGTGAACATACAACAGAGAGCATCTACCTTACCATTATCCGCTACCTCAGCATCGACAAAAGGCTTGGCCCACATTGACCCTGGCTGCTTCAACCACGGCGGTCCTAAAAACCAGAGGGTACTGTGTTGCAGTGCCTGGGGGGAGACACCACGGGTTAGCAGATCAGCGGGATTCTGTTTCGAGCTTACATGGCGCCAACAAGATAGTGGATAGGATGCCACTATCTTTGAAACTCTATGGGCAGTGAAAGCATCCAATTTATGATTGCTTTTCACCAACCAGTGCAAAACAATAGAACTATCTGAAAAAAGATACACTTGAATAATTGAACACACAATTTCCAATGCTCTTATTACCTTCTTGGTCAATTCTACCAATAACAATGCACTACACAACTCCAAGCGAGGAATAGTAGAGCCTGCCAGGGGAGCAAGTCTGGATTTAGAGCACAACAAGTGGCTATGCGCAACGGATGCAGAATCATGATTAACTAAGTATAATGCAGCTCTGTACGCCTTATGAGAGGCATCACAAAATCCTACCAGACAAGAGGGAAGGTGACCCTGGGGTAATACCTTGCGTGGGAATATAACTGATGGCAGTAAAACAATCTCATTAACCAATGACTGCCAACAACAAGTGAGATCAGAATCAAGAGGAGTATCCCAATGCAACTGCAAAGACCACAATTTTTGCAGAAAAAGCTTCAACTTTACCAGGAAAGGATTCACAAAACCTAATGGATCATAAATAGAGGCTATTAAGTGCAACACAACCCTTTTTGTGATACACGGGAGGTTGAAGGTGTTTGGATCGGAGTGTTTGCTGTATGTAATGCAAAGTGTGTCTTTATCAGTATTCCAAGTCAAACCCAATATTCTGTATGTATTGTCTGAGGCCAGAGGCGTGGAAGAGTATTGTGTGTGGGTGGTGTTGAGAGTGGCCAGAAACAATGAAGAATTGCTATTAACCTTTCTCAAATTAAAATGAGCTCCCTTTAGCACTTTTACAATCCTTTGAAATAACGATGCTGCCTTCTCAGCACAGTCACTCCCAAACAGTAAGTCATCTACATAAAATCCCTGCTTGATGACTGAAGCCACTTCAGGATCAATTTCATTTATTTCCTCAGCCAACTTGTTGAGACACCTACTCAGAAATGCGGATGGGGCCATACCATAAGTAACGGTTTGCAAAGTAAAAATTTTAATAGGGTCGTGAGGGTTCTCTCTCCACAAAATTCTCTGAAATTTAGTATCAGCATCATGCACCCGAACCATTCTATACATTTTCTCAATGTCTGCTGTGAAACAAACATTAAACAATCGAAATCTAAGCATGATGTCAATAAGCTCTGATTGCACGTTAGGGCCAGCGTAGAGTAGGTCGTTTAAACTTAACCCAGAAGAAGATTGGCACTACAATTGAAGACCACGCGCAGTGGTGTAGTAGGGGAATGTGGATTCAACACACAAAAATGAGGTATAAAATAGAAAGGAGGTGCTATCTTACTGACACATTCAACTGCATGCCCCAATTCAATGTATTCTCTCATGAACTTGACATAATTATGCCTTAATTCTCCATCTTTAGAAAATCTGTTTTCTAAAGCAAGCAAAAACTGTTTGGCCACAAAATGTGAATTCCCCAATAAACGTGGAGGACGTTTAAAAGGCAAAGATACACAAAATTGCCCATTCTCCAACCTAAAGGTGTCATCATTAAATTTTTTTCACAAGGATGCTCCATGTGTGAGAAGTTTTCATCACGAGAAGAGAAAATCCTCTCAGAATTCCAAACATTCTCATAATCATTGACTAAGGAGGGAGAGTGTGCAGTCAAGAAAAAGCACTGATCTGGGGGTGCCGCACTTGGCAACAGTGTGGGCAATCGATCCCCCGCAATGACATTACCAAACTTAGTATCAAGAATAAAAACCTTTGAACAATGGCTGCTCTTTTTAGTGTTAAGCACCTGAAAAAATAAAGAAGAGCTTAATAAAAATATCTAATTTTTTAGGAATAAAGAATTGGTCATCAGCCAGTTTTAGGTCAGCAGGCAGCTTCAGGGCAGCTAAATTAATGTTCCTCCGCGGGGTGGCTTTGGAAATAGCAGGGACCACTAAACATTCTATTGCCCTTTTCCACCTACAACACCGCGAGGAGATTAACACATGAACTCTAGCATTTGAACCAGAAGTAAGAGCATTAACAGAATGAATAGTAGCATTATGCCTAATTCTTTTGAGACGGAGGGCCTGTACCAGTGATTCAGTTATCAAGGAAACTTCACTACCAGAATCAAGTAATGCCCTGGCTGGCAGGGTTTGGCCCAATTCATTTGTTGCATTAACAATGGCTGTGGGAAGGAGAGAACCAATATTAAATGTCTGGCTAAGAACCAAGTGTGATAATGTGGAAAACTTAGTATCGTGTGGTTGTTTTGCAGTAATCTGGGTGGTAGATGTTAGTCCAGCAGAGGTGTTGGGCACACTAGAACAATGAGGTGATGCCAGATTATGGGCATTTTGTGTTGCTTTTTGTGTAGAAAATTTATGAAGCATTGAGTGGTGGTTCTTACCACAAGTTTTACAACTTCGCTGTGAGCAATGATGAGAAGGACCTTTCCTTTGAAGACAGTTGTAGCAGAGTTGATGAGAAGAGACAAAATCCCATCTCTGCTGAACAGCCAAGGTACGAAAACGAGGGCAGGCGAAAAGTGGGTGCTCTCCAGAACTGCAGGCAATGCAGGATTGAGCTGATGACCCCTCTTCCAGCTGAAACACCTGTTTGGCAGGTGAAGATTGTGTAGGGCGCTTAGATTTACTAACTGAAACAGAATTCACATCAGGATTAGCAAGAGGGGCAATGTCTAGGGCTCTTGCCCGGAGTGAAAGAAAATCTAAAACATTTTGCAATGGAACAATATCATTTTTTGCTTTAGCAAGGAAAAATGCTTCCCTTGTTTTGTTATCCAACTTACTGAGCACTAAAAATTGTAATATTATCTCAGCCATAGGGACTGTAGTGGGAACTGCTGACATAGATAGCCACTGAGAAGTTACCACATTGTGCAATTCTCTTAATGAGGAGGCATCACCAATTTTGAGGGAAGGAAAGGAGAAGAGAGCATGAATGTGCTCCTCTAAAATTTTTGATTTATCATCATAACGATCTCTTAATAAAGCCCAGGCCTTTTTTTCCCAAGAACATGCTTTTAATTTGCACCATACAAACCGCATAAAACAAAGCGCACATAACACAAGTAAATGTTAACAACAGCACTGCTAATGATTCTACTGTAATTCTGTTTTTTTATTACGAGAAGCACGCGTTACGCGTGGACCATGACTACGTGGCACTTCGTGGCGTGAACAAAGCCCTCGCGCAGTCAGTGTTACCAACGAACGAACGAAATATTCGTTCCCGGGTTTCGGCACCAAAAAATGTCAAAGAATACAAAAAAACTTTAACAATTTCACAAAACTCTTGCAATGTTGCGAAAATACAAAATTAAAGGCACACACTGACCAAGCGATGCTACCTGACTAACACAGCAAGAAAAACCAAATTAATGTAACATTGCAGAATGTATTGAAAGGTTACGAGGCACACATGGCTGGATATTCCAACCCAGTCCACTCTCACAGCACCACAGCTCCTCCAAATTACACAGCTGTCTAGTAGAGGGTCTCAAATGCAGATATCAAGAAAATGCCTTTCACCACCGTGGATGCTTCACGCTCGAGGTCCACCATAGCCCTTTCCGCTTGGTCCACACTCCACCAGCCATCTCTCCCGCTGTCCACCAGGCTCTGGCCCCGCCCCGGGTTCAGACCCCGGGCAGGTCGCAGGGGGGGCGGGCAACCGGCTAGCCGGCGGAGGGGCGGACGTAGGCGGGGGGGGATACGGGCGGCGACGGCGTGATGGTGGTGGTAGCGGCGGTGACGGTGGTGATGTCGACGTGACGTCATCGGTGTCGGCGCCGAGGGTAGCTGGTTGCAACCTGGCCGGGCGGCGGGAGAACCGCCACACGCATCGAGGCGCGGGGAAACAATGATCAATTAATGTCTTAATTCAATCATTAATTGATTGATTGATTGTTGATTGATTTTTTGGCGCCCCCATGACACCCTGGTGTAGCATGGAACTCCCATAATTTAGCGTGAGTATCACAAAGAGTGCCCAGGTGGGCGGAAGTCGCAGGAACTTGTCCGCGCCGACCAAAATGTGCTAACAACTATAACATCTTGCTCTCAAAATTACCTTCGTATGGAATTCGTGGTATTGCCCTAGATTGGATAACTTCGTACCTTAAACATCGGACTCAAAGAGTAGAAATTCCATACTAGCACGAAAGGACATTACATACTTATGTTTCCAATTCTTTCCCAATTGAACATGGGGTCCCGCAAGGTTCGATCTTAGGGCCTATCCTCATTCTGTTATATGTAAACGATATGCCCTCGTCGATTAAAAATGGAAGAACGGTTCTGTTTGCCGATGAGACGAATGTTCTTTGCAAAAACGAAGCAGTAAATAGTACGATTTCAGAAGTCTCAAGTGGTTTAATAATAACAAATCAATTATTAACGAAAGAAAAAGGGTTTCAATGCATTTTTGCATTTCAAATCGGCAATCGCATGTTCCATTGAAAATGAACAATATGCAATTAGCTGATGTTGAGGTAACAAAATTTTTAGGTTTCTCAATTCAATCAAACCTCAAATGGAATGTACATATAACAGAATTAAACACTAAAATAAGTTAATTATGTTACGCATTCAGAATTCTTTCAAATTCTGTCAGCCTTCATGCAGCTCGTTGCGTTTATTTGGCAAATGTACATTCCCACCTGAGATATGGCATAATATTTTGGGGAAAATCAGACCTCCAGATTGCAAAAGAAAATTATTCGAATAATGAAAAAATGCCTTCCACGTGATCCCTGGAAGCCTCTTTTCATTGAGCTTGTAATCTTACCATTGCCTTGTCTATTTATTTACGAATCTGTAATATTTGTCAAAAATGACCTACTTAACGGAGGGAACATATTTTCATGCTATATTGATATTTATAATTACAACACAGGCCGTAGTAATTGTTGATATTGTGCATTCTTTTGTTTATTTAATAACTTGTTCATTGACTTTCTTTTATGTAATCTCTTTGACTTTTTGACGTATGTAGAACGTTATTAAAAATATTCAAGTGTGTCACCAAGCATTATTGTAGAATTGTGATTGTGTTAGATGTTTCAGAAGAATGTTGTATACAAAGATTATATTTGTGTAGATAATAAAAATATTCAAGTGGTTATGGGCCCAGGTGCGTTTTGACCTGAAGGAACATGACTCTGAATTAAATATCAACGAGAGTGATTAAGTAAGTGAAGTCGATATCTGTGTGATATTGGCTTGTATACGCCTCTTGAAATGGATACAACAAGATTGATAAACATTGGCTGTTTGGAAGGAAAGTCAAACTGGAGTACCTGGAAATATAAAGCTAATGTTTGTTTACGAGGTATACCTGGAGCACTCGATGTTGTTGAATGTAGGTTAGTGAAACCTGAAAGGCCCGAAACGGATGCAGATCCTGATGTCGAGGCGGCATACGAATCGGCAAACGCTAAACTTCTCAAGGCAGACAGTAATGCAATGATTGTTTTAACAACAAATATGTCTGAAGATACTTTACAGAAAATAATGCGTCTAAACACTGCTCGAGACGTTTGGTTAGAACTTCATAAACTGTTTGACGGTGTCTCAGAAGACAAGGTATATGATTTATGTTCAGAATTCTTTGGATTCAAGAAAAATACTTGTGATGATATAGCTACACATGTATCAAAACTGAAGAATTTGTGGTCTCAATTAAAGGAAGAAATGGCCAAAGATACTGAAAAATAATTGAGAATTACCTGTTATATTTTTGATCTGCAAAATTTTGGGAACATTGCCAGAGGAATATTTCCCATTTAAATCAAGTTGGATGCTTATGTCAAAAAATGACAGAACAGTGGATAATCTAACAAACCAATTATGTGCATATGAAATAGCTCTATCCAGCAAAGGAGGTGAATATATATCTGAAGAAGTACTTGCAGTCAATGTCAAAAAGAAGTATTTCAATGAGAAAAAGAAACTAATTTGTTATTATTGCAAAAAACCTAACCATATAGTTTCTAAATGTCGAAAATGGATTGAAGATGGAAGGCCATCAAAAACAGACCAAGAAAAAGGTAAGAAATCAGAATCTTCTAATTTATTGAATGAAAATGTTTCAAATATGATTCTTACAGCTGTGACTTCTGTTGGGATGTCAGTCGAATGTGACAATGATGGTTGGTATGTTGACAATGGAGCAACAAGTCATATTACAAATGATAACACACTTTTCAAGTCGTTTCAGCCTTTTTCTACAATGAATACAGTAACTACTGCCAATGGAGATACTGTTAAAGCTATGGGAAAAGGTGCAGTTGACATTAGAGTAGTGGTTAATGGAAAGTGGAAGAAACTTACTCTGAGAGATGTATGGTATGTTCCAAAGATTTAGAAGAATTTATTTTCTGTTATGTTGGTTGGTGTACGTGAACGTTTTGGAGGGTTGTTCAAGCTAGCTGTAAAAGGACTCAGGCCGCAGTTGCCTACTGAGGTAAATCTAGCCAGCCAAGAAAATGTGCTTCAGTTATATCATTAAAGGTTTGGTCACCAAAATAAGAGACACGTGAAGACCATACTTTCTAGGAATTTAGACATTAATGTGGAAATGGATACTGAGCTCTGTGAAGGTTGTATTTTTGGTAAAGCTCATCGTCTACGTTTTGGAAGTAGAAAGAGAGCATCAGCACCGGGAGAGCTAATTCATACAGATGTGTGTGGTCAGTTTCAAGAATCAGTCTCTGGGTATCGCTATGTTGTTTTGTTTAAAGACGATTATACCAAATTTCGATCAATATATTTCATTAAACAGAAGTCAGATGTGCCTAATAAAGTGACTCAGTTTATAGCAGAAACAAAAGCAGCTGGACACACAATTAAGTAAATTTTGAGTGACAATGGAGGAGAATTTGATAGTAAGGCTATTAAAGAAATTCTGGAAAAGGAAGGTATAATTCAACGTTTCACGATGCCTTACACTCCTGAACAAAATGGTTGCAGTGAAAGGGAAAATCGCACAGTTGTAGAAATGGCTAGAGCAATGATGTACGCCCATGGTCAGATTCCTCAATCGCTTTGGGCTGAAATGATTAATACAGCATCATATATTTTGAATCGTACAGGAGTTTCTAGTGATCCTGAAAAGTCACCTTATGAACTTTGGTACAAGAAGAAACCTGGTATAAAACACCTTCGCATAATAGGCTCTACTTGTTATGCTCACATTCCAAAGCAAAGAAGAAACAAGATGGATCGGAAAGCAGTTAAGGGAATCTTAATTGGCTAAGACCATAATGAAGGTTGTAGGATTTGGAATAAAGATGAAAACAAATTAATTAGATCACATGATGTCATTTTGAAGAAAAACAACTTCTTGAAAGAAAAACTGTGGCAATTCATATGGATACTGATGATCCTAATGAAATGTGCTAGATGATTTTGAAGACGTTATGGAGCATGGAAGAGATTCTAGAGATGTGAATCAAGAAATTCCAGAACCTCGACTGCGTGATCGTTCCATATTAAAATGTCCTCAAAGATTTCAAGATTATGTAATTGCATCAGCAACGTTTAGGGAACCAGATACTTATTATGAAGCTATATATTCAGAACAATTGGAAGACTGGAAAGAAGCAATGGATCAAGAAATGGAAGCTCATCGAGAAAATCAAACTTGGGTTTTGGAAGAATTACCACCGGGAAAAAGAGCTATTCCATTCAAATGGGTCTACAAGACTAAAACTAATGCTGATGGATCAGTTGATAAACTTAAAGCTAGATTAGTAATTAAAGGTTTTTCGCAAGAGAAAGGTGTTGATTATGATCAAACATTTAGCCCAGTTGCAAGAACCTCTACAATCAGAACATTGCTCAGTGTTGCTGCCTGTGAGAAAATGAAACTTGCACAAATAGATGTATCGACTGCTTTTCTAAATGGGCACCCTAAAAGAAACCATATATATGAAGCAACCTGACGGATATAATGATGGTTCTGGAAGAGTGTGCCGATTGAAGAAAAGTTAATACGGCTTGAAAACAGGCACCCCGTTGTTGGAATGAAGCATTTGGTAATTTATATTATCAGTTTGGGATTCCAGAGAAGTGAAGCAGATCCATGCCTCTTTATAAAACAGAGTGGCACTTGTAAGATTTTCTTTGTACTTTATGTAGATGATGGGTTGATTGCTGCTAATAGTGATCAAGAACTTAAGGATTTCATTAGTGCACTTGAGAAGGAGTTCAAAATTACTTCGAAACCGGCATCTTTTTACCTAGGTTTTGAAATTAAAAAGGAAATGATGGATCCATACATGTAAGTCCAAGCGAATTACACGAAAAGGATTTTAGAACGGGTTTGGTATGAATACCTGCCGATCTGTTACGACTCCAATAATAAAGGATAATAGTACTGAAAAGAGTCCTCTTGCTACTAAATTTCCTTATAGGGCAGCTGTTGGTGCCTTAATGTATTTGATGTGTGGAACTAGGCCTGATATTGCCTATGCTGTTGGAGTGGTATCAAGAAATTTAGAGAAGCCACAGAACGTGACGTAGTTAAATTAAGAGAATTTCGTTACCTGAAGGGTACTGTGACTTATGGGATTACATATAGAAGTGGGCCCATGTTCAACAAACGTTTTAACATGCTACAGTGATGCAGATCATGGAGGTGACCTTGAGACAGGACGCTCGACATCAGGAGTACTCTGTCTTTATGCCAGCGCACCCATTAGTTGGTTTAGTCGAAGACAATCTTCTGTGGCCATCTCTACTACTGAAGCCGAGATTGTAGCAGCTAGTGAAGCAGTCGTGAGATTGTTTGGTTAAAGAGACTCTTAAATGAACTTTTAAATGAACCAATAAAAGCACATTGTTTGTTGATAATGAAGCTGTAACTCGTCTAGCGCAAAATCCTGAGTTTCATCGCAGAACAAAACACATCCACATAAGACATTTTTTTGTTCGAGAATTAGTAACGTCTGCAGAAATTGACATTTCAAGAGTGGATACAGAAAACCACTTGCAGACTTGTTAACGAAGCCGTTGTTTGGTATTCAATTGGAAAAGTTATCCAATAACATGGGACTCACTAAGTTATTAAATACGGGAGGGTGTTGATATTGTGCATTCTTTTGTTTATTTAATAACTTGTTCATTGACTTTCTTTTATGTAATCTCTTTGACTTTTGACGTATGTAGAACGTTATTAAAAATATTCAAGTGTGTCACCAAGCATTACTGTAGAACTGTGATAGTGTTAGATGTTTCAGAAGAATGTTGTATTCAAAGATTATATTTGTGTAGATAATAAAAATATTCAAGTGAATAACGTAGCAGATATGTCATAATCAATAGTTCGGACAATTTATTATTTATTTACGTCAAAAACAGTTAAAAACTGCGTATGACGAGCTATGGGGAGAAGTGAATTTTGTGCACGTTTTCATAATTCTGTGGTCTCTATCCTAAACCATATTCTAGTCGAATTTTGAATACAGAAAAGAGAGTTTTTTTCGAGTTTTGTTGACAAAATATTCGCTCCTATATAATAAAATATATTTTCAAAGGTAAATTAGCTATAAATTCCTGCCCTGAACCCTCATGTTCTTCATGAAAGAATAATACTTTTTGCCGCGATAATATGAAAAACGATAATTTGAATAACTATATTTCCCACTGAAATTCAGAAGACGTGCACAAATAATGAAGTTACATTTATGTCCAGAAGCAAAACAAGGGACCATCTCAGCATTTGCTCAAGGATCAGGGAAACTGGACGAAAAACCTGATCGAGATGGGGGCCATCAACCCAGAAACTGTGGTACAATACTTGTTACAGGTTCTTTAGAATTATACAGTCCAAATGATAAATAATTACATTAACTATCATTGTTAAAATTAATTCTACTTTCCTTTTGATGCTCGGTATAGTCTCGAATTGTATAGAAACAGTTATGCAGCAGAAAAGATTTTACTTGGGACTTAAACTTTTCTATCGAATTTAATCGTTTAATGTCTTCTGGCAAAGTGTTGTAGAGTAATGTACATGAATTGTATGTGAATTTTTTGTAGTGAGCTGTTGATACTGCCACCTGGTGAATATGATTACTACGTCGTGTGTTATACTTATAGACATCGGCGTTTGCTGAAAATATATTCCCGCCCTTAAGTAAGTCATTTTTGACAAAAACTACTGATTCGTAAATCAGGAGACAAGGTAATGGTAAAATTCCTAGATTAATAAAGAGTGACTTACAAGAATCACGTGGGTTGGATTTGCTTATTATTCGTACAATTCTTTTTGTAATCTGAAAGTCTGTGAACTATAAGATGTGTTTCCCCAGAATATTATGCCATATCTCAGGCGGGAGTGAACATTGGCAAAATATACACAACGAGCTGTATGAAGGCTGACGGAATTTGAAAGAATTCTGAACGCGTAGCATAATGAACTTAATTTTGTGTTCAATTCATTTAAGTGGGCATTCCATTTGAGGTTTGACTGAATTGATAGACCTAAAAATTTTGTTACATTAACATCAGTCAATGGCACACCGTTCATTTTCAATGGAGTACAGAATTTTTTATTTGATATGGAAAACTGCATTGAAACAGTTTTATTTTCATTTACTTTTAATTTGTTATTACGGAACCAATTTGAAACGTCTGATATTGTACTATTTACGGTTTCTTTGTTGCAAAGAATATTTGTATCATCCGCAAAGAGAACTGTTCTTCCGTTTCGAATCGCTAAGGGCATGTCATTTACGTATAATAGGAAGAGAATAGGGCCTAAAATCGATCCTTGCGGGACTCCACGTACAATTGGCAAAGAACCGGAAAGGTGTGTACATAAAGTTCCATCATTCCAGTAAGGTATTTCTACTCTCTGAGATCGTTGTTTAAGGTACGAACATAGCCAATCTAGAGCAATACCACGGATTCCATACGAAGGTAATTTTGAAAGTAAAATGTTATGATCAATGACGTCAAAAGCTTTTGAAAGATCTAAAAATATTCCAATAGTTGCTTCGTTTTGATCCAATGATGAGGCAACATCCTTAAGAAAAGAAAAAATGGCTGTTTCCGTAGATTTTGATTTCCGGAATCCATGTTGGCAATTTGAAAACGCGTCGTGTTTATTGAGAAAGGTTTCCATTCGCACATAAAAAAGTCTCTCTAATATTTTTGAAAAAACTGACAAAAGAGAAATTGGCCGATAATTTTGAACTTCATTTTTGTTGCCTTTTTTGAAGAGCGGCTTAATCTTAGCTGTTTTAAAAATATCTGGAAAAATTCCGGTGCATAAGGATGCATTAAATATGTGAGTTAACGGGTGTATAATGGCTGGCGCGCACGTCTTTAACAAACAATCCGGAAATTCATCTAAACCGGCCGAATATTTATTTTTAATTTACCGATTATTTTGAGAATTTCATAGGAAGAGGTTTCGGAAACGAACATAGTGTCTAAGACTTTTAGGGAAACGTCAGATGTTGAATTTTGTGGCTGAAAACCCTTAGTGAGATCGACAGCAATTCTCGAAAAGTATTGGTTAAAGAGACTAGCCACTGTTGCCGGATCGTTCACATCTCTATCGTTATCTTTTAAAACAACATTCTCTACAAGGTTTCTAGTTGGTTTGGTCGCATTTTTTACTATATCCCACATTGATTTTGTTTTGTTATTTGAGTTCAAAATATCCTGATCGTGTTTCATGATTTTAGCCTGCCTTATGACTTTTCTTAACAATGATTTGTATTTTTTAAAGTACAGGAGGAAATCTTGAGATACGTTATGATGCTTAGAAATGAAAGAAAGAACTCGTTTGTTTTTACATGATGTTCTAATCCCTTGTGTTATCCAAGAATTGTTTTTGCGTGAAATATTTAATTTTCTTTTCTGAAGAGGAAAGCAAGTGTTAAAATGAAATGAAAGCGTTGAAAAAAAAGAATAATATTTATCGTTTGTATCAATAGTATTATAAACGCGTCCCATGACTCCTGCAGCAAGTAATCAATGAATAATTTTATTTTACTTTTAGAAAACACTCTACTCATACGTGTATTATTTATTGTGTCATTGTTCGCATTTCGTATAATGGTAAGAATTTGTGCATCGTGGTCACTGTATCCTAAATCTTTTGTTTCAATTTCATGTCGAGTAGTGGTTTTGTTAATTATAATTTGATCGATTGCCTTCTTTGAATTTACTGTGATCCGTGTAGGTACTTTTATTGTAATATCTAAATTGAAGGAATTAATTAAGTTAAGAAACTGCTCTTTCTCGCAAGATTCGACCAGAAAATCAATGTTAAAATCTCCACATACAACAATGGATTCAAAAGAGCGATTGATGACTTTGATTAGTGTTATCTCTAGTTTTTCTAAGAACAAAATGTAATCTGCAGCTCTCTTTGTTGGAGGCCTGTAGATGCAAAGCAATATCATTTTTAGCACAGGAAGATGTACAACAGAAATTTCAAAAACATTTTCAACGGCATACTCATTGAATTCCGTCAAGGAGATAGAATCAATATTATTTTTAACGTAAATACAAGAACCTCCATATGCCGGACTTTTATGAGATTCTCTTTTTCTACAATAATAGCCTGCGAGGTAAAAGTTTGGAATTTGGAAAATGCTAAGTTCATTAGGAGATAACCAATGTTCTGTAAAGCAAAGAACATCCATTTGATTTAAATCGCTCTGTAGAGCTGCCTCGATAAACTCAGTTTTATTTGAAAGGGATTGAACATTATGGTGCAATATCTTTATTTTTTGCAAGTACCTACACGAATGAGTTTTCTGCAGCATACAATACATGTACCGTACTTTTCAATGCACTGCCAGATACCTTAAACAATTAAAGTCGGCACACCACAAATTTAGTTAAAAGTAAATATTTTCTGCTGCAAAACGGTTTTATACAATTAGAGACTAACTGATCGTCAAAAATAAAAATAATGTGTATTTTATAAAAACAATGATATATAATGAATTAGTTTTACGTTTGTATTGTATA
>JAHLJT010008446.1:88859683-88888647 GCA_031308135.1 Acheta domesticus | reverse complement strand
CACAATTAAGGAAATTTTGAGCGACAACGGAGGAGAATTTGATAGTAAGGCTATTAAAGAAATTCTGGAAAAGGAAGGTATAATTCAACGTTTCACGATGCCTTACACTCCTGAACAAAATTGTTGCAGTGAAAGGGAAAATCGCACAGTTGTAGAAATGGCTAGAGGAATGATGTACGCCCATGGTCAGATTCCTCAATCGCTTTGGGCTGAAATGAGTAATACAGCATCATAAATTTTGAATCGTACAGGAGTTTCTAGTGATCCTGAAAAGTCTCCTTATGAACTTTGGTACAAGAAGAAACCTGGTATAAAACACCTTCGCATAATAGGCTCTACTTGTTATGCTCAGATTCCGAAGCAAAGAAGAAAGAAGATGGATCGGAAAGCAGTTATGGGAATCTTAATTGGCTACGACCATAATGAAGGTTATAGGATTTGGAATAAAGATGAAAACAAATTAATTAGATCACGTAATATCATTTTTGAAGAAAAAACCACTTCTTGAAAGAAAAACTGTGGCAATTCGTATGGATATTGATGATCCTGAAAAGCAAGATACAACAATTGAAAATAAAGAAGAGGAGTTTTATGATGCTAATGAAAATGTGCTGGAAGATTTTGAAGAAGTTATGGAGCATGGAAGAGATTCTAGAGATGTGAATCAAGAAATTCCAGTACCTCAACTGCGTGATTGTTCCATATTAAAATGATTTCAAGATTATGTAATGGCATCAACAACGTTAGGGAACCAGATACATACTATGAAGCTATACATTCACAACAATTGGAAGACTGGAAAGAAGCAATGGATCAAGAACTGGAAGCTCATCGACAGAATCAAACTTGGGTTTTGGAAGAATTACCGCCGGGGAAAAGAGCTATTCCATGCAAATGGGTCAACAAGATTAAAACTAATGCTGATGGATCAGTTGATAAACTTAAAGCTAGATTAGTAATAAAAGGTTTTTCACAAGAGAAAGGTGTTGATTATGATCAAACATTTAGCCCTGTTGCAAGAACCTCTACACTCAGAACATTGCTCAGTGTTGCTGCCTGTGAGAAAATGAAACTTGCACAAATAGATGTATCGACTGCTTTTCTAAATGGGCACCTAAAAGAAACCATATATATGAAGCAACCTGACGGATACAATGATGGTTCTGGAAGACTGAGCCGATTGAAGAAAAGTTTATACGTCTTGAAACAGGCACCCCGTTGTTGGAATGAAGCATTTGGTAATTATATTATCAGTTTGGGATTCCAGAGAAGTGAAGCAGATCCATGCATCTTTATAAAGCAGAGTGGCACTTGTAAGATTTTCTTTGTACTTTACGTAGATGATGGGTTGATTGCTGCTAATAGTGATCAAGAACTTAAGGATTTCACTAGTGAGAAGGGGTTCAAAATTACTTCGAAGCCGGCAACTTTTTACCTAGGTTTTGAAATTATAAAGGAAAATGATGGATCCATACATGCAAGTCAAGCGAATTACACGAAAAGGATTTTAGAACGGTTCGGTATGAATACCTGCCGATCTGTTACAACTCCAATAATAAAGGATAATAGTACTGAAAAGACTCGTCTTGCTACTAAATTTCCATATAGGGAAGCTGTTGGTGCCTTAATGTATTTGATGTGTGGAACTAGTCCTGATATTGCCTTTGCTGTAGGAGTGGTTTCAAGAAATTGAGAGAAGCCAACGGAACGTGATGTAGTTAAAATTAAGAGAATTTTTCGTTACCTGAAGGGTACTGTTGACTACGGGAATACGTATAGAAGCGGCATGTTCAAGGACGGTTTAACATGCCACAGTGATGCAGATCATGGAGGTGACCTTGAGACAGGACGCTCGACATCAGGAGTACTCTGTCTTTATGCCAGTGCACCCATTAGTTGGTTTAGTCGAAGACAATCTTCTGTGGTCATCTCTACTACTGAAGCCGAGATTGTAGCAGCTAGTGAAGCAGCTCGTAAGATTGTTTGGTTAAAGAGACTCTTAAATGAACTTTTGAATGAACCAATAAAAGCACATTTGTTTGTTGATAATGGAACTGTAACTCGTCTAGCGCAAAATCCTGAGTTTCATCGCAGAACAAAACACATCCACATAAGACATTTTTTTGTTCGAGAATTAGTAACGTCTGCAGAAATTGACATTTCCAGAGTGGGATACAGAAAACACAACTTGCAGACTTGTTAACGAAGCCGTTGTTTGGTATTAATTGGAAAAGTTATCCAAATAACATGGGACTCACTAAGTTATTAAACTACGGGAGGGTTGTTGATATTGTGCATTCTTTTGTTATTTAAGAACTTGTTTCTATGACTTTCTTTTATGTAATCTCTTGGACTTTTTGACGTATGTAGAACGTTATTAAAAATATTCAAGTGTGTCACCAAGCATTACTGTAGAACTGTGATAGTGTTAGATGTTTCAGAAGAATGTTGTATTCAAAGATTATATTTGTGTAGATAATAAAAATATTCAAGTGGAATACGTGCAAACTTTGAATAAATAGCTTTGTACAATTTATTTATTTATTTATTTACGTCAAAAACAGTTAAAAACTGCGTATGACGAGCTATGGGGAGAAGTGAATTTTGTGCACGTTTTCATAATTCTGTGGTCTCTATCCTAAACCATATTCTAGTCGAATTTTGAATACAGAAAAGAGAGTTTTTTTCGAGTTTTGTTGACAAAATATTCGCTCCTATATAATAAAATATATTTTCAAAGGTAAATTAGCTATAAATTCCTGCCCTGAACCCTCATGTTCTTCATGAAAGAATAATACTTTTTGCCGCGATAATATGGAAAACAATAATTTCAATAACAATATTTCCTACTGAAATTCAGAAGACGTGCACAAATAATGAAGTTACATTTATGTCCAGAAGCAAAACAAGGGACCACCTCACATTGCTCAAAGGATCAGGGAAACTGGACGAAAAACCTAATCGAGAATGGGACCATCGACCCAGAAGCTGTGGTACAGTACTTGTTACAGGTTCTTCAGAATTATACAGTCCAAATGGTAAATAGTTACATTAACTATCATTGTTAAAATTAATGTTACTTTCCTTTTGATGCTCGATATAGTCCTCGAATTGTATAGAAACAGTTATGCAGCAGAAAAGATTTTACTTGGGACTTAAACTTTTCTATCGAATTCAATCGTTTAATGTCTTCTGGCAAAGTGTTGTAGAGTAATGTGCCTGAATTGTATGTGAATTTTTTGTAGTGAGCTGTTGATACAGCCACCTGATGAATATGATTACTACGTCGTGTGTTATACGTTATACTTAGACATTTGCGTTTGCTGAAAATATATTCCCGCCCTTAAGTAAGTCATTTTTGACAAAACTACTGATTCGTAAGTCAGGAGACAAGGTAATGGTAAAATTCCTAGATTAATAAAGAGAGACTTACAAGAATCACGTAGGTTGGATTTGTCTATTATTCGTACAATTTTTTTTGTAATCTGAAAGTCTGGGAGCTATAAGATGTGTTTCCCCAGAATATTATGCCATATCTCAAGGAGGAACGACCAATTCGCAAAACATACACAACGAGCAGTATGAAGGCTGACGGAATTTGAAAGAATTCTGACGCGTAGCATAATGAATTTAATTTTGTGTTCAATTCATTTAAGTGGGCATTCCATTTGAGGTTTGACTGCATTGATAGACCTCAAATGTTGTTACTTTAACATCAGTCAATGGCACACCGTTCATTTTCAATGGAGTACTGAATTGTTTATTTGAAATGGAAAACTGCATTGAAACAGTTTTCTTTTCATTTACTATTAATTTGTTATTACGGAACAAATTTGAAATATCTGATATTGTACTATTTAGTTTCTTTATTGCAAAGAATATTTGTATCATTCGCAAAGAGAACTGTTCTTCTGCTTCGAATCGCTAAAGGCATGTCGTTTACGTATAATAGGAAGAGAGTAGGGCCTAAAATCGATCCTTGCGGAACTCAACGTGCAATTGGCAAAGAACCGGAAAGGTGTGTACATAAAGTTCCATCATTCCAGTAAGGTATTTCTACTCTCTGAGATCGTTGTTTAAGGTACGAACATAGCCAATATAGAGCAATATCACGGATTCCATATGAAGGTAATTTTGAAAGTAAAATGTTATGATCAATGACGTCAAAAGCTTTTGATATATCTAAAAATATTCCAATAGTTGCTTCGTTTTGATCCAATGATGAGGCAACATCTTTAAGAAAAGAAAAAATGGCTGTTTCCGTAGATTTTGATTTCCTGAATCCATGTTGGCAATTTGAAAACGCGTCGTGTTTGTTGAGAAAGGTTTCCACTCGCACATAAAAAGTCTCTCTAATATTTTTTAAAAACTGACAAAAGTGAAATTGGCCGATAATTTTGAATTTTATTTTGTTGCCTTTTTTGAAGAGTGGCTTAATCTTAGCTGTTTTAAAAATATCTGGAAAAATTCCGGTGCATAAGGATGCATTAAAAATGTGAGTTAACGGTGTATAATGGCTGGCGCGCATGTCTTTAACAAACAATCCGGAAATTCATCTAAACCGGCCGAATATTTATTTTTTAGTTTACCGATTATTTTGAGAATTTTCATAGGAAGAGGTATCGGAAACGAACATTGTGTCTAAGGTTTTTAGGGAAACGTCAAATGTTGATTTTGTGGCTGAAAAACCCTTAATGAGATCGGCAGCAATTCTCGAAAAGTATTGGTTGAAGAGACTAGCCACTGTTGCCGGATCGTTCACATCTCTATCGTTATCTTTTAAAACAACATTCTCTACAAGGTTTCTAGTTGATTTGGTCATAATTTTTACTATATTCCACATTGATTTTGTTTTGTTATTTGAGTTCAAAATATCCTGATCGTATTTCATGATTTTAGCTTGCCTTATGACTTTTCTTAACAATGATTTGTATTTTTTAAAGTACAGGAGGAAATCTTGAGATACGTTATGATGCTTAGAAATGAAAGAAGAACTCGTTTGTTTTACATGATGTTCTAATCCCTTGTGTTATCCAAGAATTGCTTTTCCGTGAAATATTTAATTTTCTTTTTGAAGAGGAAAGCAATGTTAAAATGTGAATTAAAATGAAATGAAAGCGTTGAAAAAAAAAGAATAATATTTATCATTTGTATCAATAGGATTATAAACCGCGTCCCATGACTCCTGCCGCAAGTAATCAATGAATAAATTTATTTTACTTTTAGTAAACACTACTCTTACGTGTATTATTTATTGTGTCATTGTTCGCATTTCTTATAATGGTAAGAATTTGTGCATCGTGGTCACTGTATCCTAAATCTTTTGTTTCAATTTCGTGTCTAGCAGTGGTTTTGTTAATTATAATTTGATCGATTGCCTTCTTTGTAATTAGTGTGATCCGTGTAGGTATTATTATTGTAATATCTAAACTAAAAGAATTAATTAAATTAAGAAACTGTTCTTTCTCGCAAGATTCGACCAGAAAATCAATGTTAAAATCTCGGCATACAAAAAGGGATTCAAAAGAGCGATTGATGATTTTGATTAGTTTTATTAGAAATTTTTTTGTTTGCATTTGTTAGAAAAAATGTAATCTGCAGCTCTCTTTGTTGGAGGTCTGTAGATGCAAAGCAATATCATTTTTAGCACAGGAAGATGTACAACAGAAATTTCAAAAACATTTTCAACGGTATACTCATTAAATTCCGTCAAGGAGATAGAATCAATATTATTTCTAACGTAAATACAAGAACCTCCATATGCAGGGCTTTTATGTGATTCTCTTTTTCTACAATAATAGCCTGCGAGGTAAAAGGTTGGAATTTGGAAAATGCTAAGTTCATTAGGAAATAACCAATGTTCCGTAAAGCAAAGAACATCCATTTGAGTTAAATCGCTCTGTAGAACAGCCTCGATAAACTCAGTTTTATTTGAAAGGGATTGAACATTGTGGTGCAATATCGTTATTTTTTGCAAGTACCTACACGAATGATTTTCTGCAGCATACAATACATGTACCGTACTTTACAATGCACTGCCAGATGACATTAAACAATTAAAGTCGGCACACAAAATTTAAGTTAAAGTAAAATATTTTCTGCTGCAAAACTGTTTCTATACAATTAGAGACTATACTGATCGTCAAAAATAAAAATAATGTGTATTTTATAAAACAATGATATATAATGAATTAGTTTACGTTTGTATTGTATATAATTAAAGTACTATTTAATACGCCTGTAACAAGTAATGTACTTCAGCTTGCGGGTCAATGACCACCATCTCGATCAGGTTTTTGTCCAGTTTCCCTGATCCATTGAGCAAATGCTGAGATGGCCCTTGTTTTGCTTCTGGATGTAAATGTAGCTTCACTGTGCGGACGTTTTGTTGAGCACTCCTTTTGCTTGTAATGGTAGGAGTAGAACTGATGTTCATTACTGTTTGTTAGCAACGCAGAAAAATCAATCAGCAGTTCATTATCGTTGAAATTGATTTTCTATAACTCTGGAACAAACATTTTTCAAATTTTTATTTTTCTAAAATAATTATTATTTTCTAAATTCTTGTTTCTAGTTTTTCAATTTTTTTAAATTCTGTGCCTCAAGTAAATGTGCGCAGATAATATGTTTCCCCACACGTCATATATAGTTTTTATTGTTTTTGACCAAATAAATAAATAGTGCAGATCTCATGTTCTTTGAAGTCCCATCGTTTTTAAAAATTGCAAAACTGCAATTTTCTACAACTAAATTATTGAAGATATTTTTCAAATAAGTTCCTGTTCAATTTTTTAAAAATATGAGTAGATTTCGTGTAATTTTGCGCGAAATATAGGCAATTCAATTTTTTTCCGTAAAACCGCTCCAAATTTTTCTTAAAATTTTACCCTCATATGTAGTAAAGGATGGTAAAAAATGTGGTGTTAATCATCCATCATCGTTCATTTATCTATATAATCATGTATCCATTAAATCAATAATCCGTTGGTGTGACATAGAAGTAATGTATTGGAAACAATAAACAATAACGCGCATACGGCGACTCTCTTTCGACAACTTTAGTGTAAAATGGGCTTTTTATAACCGACATTGAATAGGTAGCTATTTCTTTTATCATTAAAATCGTAGGTACTGCCTAAATCTCGACTAATGTAATCACTAATTTGTAAAGAATATTATTTAAGAGAAATGTAATGGTTTACATAAAAATATCCCTTGAAGAGGTATTCAGTGAATTTTTGACGGGACTAATAGAAAATCACCACAGTTTCGAAATGACACTGCCGCTCTAGAAGTCAGGCAGTGGAGGAAACTACAAGTATTCACGCTCCTGACAACCTTTCTCACCACCTGGAAACAATTTCCCAGACTGTTACGTATTCTGTTACTTTTTCTTGTGTCGAAGGACACAGGATTTTTCAATAACTGGCCTCTTTCTGCTACTTCTATTACGATCTTTTATCAACATCTTCGCGTTAAACATCTGTTACGTTTTACGTTGAGCACGACATAATATTGATAATAATAATAATAATAATAATAATAATAATAATAATAATAATAATAGTGATAATGTGGTTCTCAAAATTTCCCAAGATGATAAATATCGCACTTGCCAGGAAAACGTAGAAACCATTGATCATATTGTTTCAGCTTGTCCAATCCTAGCAAAGACCGAAAACTTGAAATGACACGACAGGGTGTGTAGCTACCTCCACTGGCAGATTTGTACCGCCCTCGAAGTTCCAAACACATGCCCTTAGTGGTACGAACACTCACCAAAACCGGTGACGTCTGTTGGATTGTGTACAATATTGTATGACCAACACATTCAAACGGACCGCACGATAGCGGCAAACAACCGGATAGTTATCCGGGATTAGGTTAAAAAATAGTGTCTACTCGTATATGTTGCTGTGCCTTCAAACTTCATAACCAAGGTGGCAGAGAAACGTCTTTACAAGAATTTGGAAATCGAGGTCAGCCGAATGTGGGGTGTAAAAGCACATACCGATAGTCATCGGTTCTCTGGAATTTGTTCCGCAAAATGTATGTAAGAACTTGACTAAACTCTCAGGTTATTCAGAAGACTGAGAAGTGCAAGTTATTGCTTTATTTGAAACAGCCCACATTTTGCGCAAAGTACTGTAGAGATAGGAGCTGTCCCTGAATCTGTTCCTTACGTAGCTGGTTGCAACCTGGAGTAGATTTTATATTCAGCCAACTCATAACATCTTTAGTCGTGATGTAGAAGGAAATAATAATAATAGTTATTATTATTATAAACTATACAGAATATCTCAGAATAAATGTTACAAAGTTCAAAGGCAATTAGAGGGGTGGAAGATAACTTTAAGTCAAAGAACACGGATTGGGAAATTTCATGTATTGTTCATTCATGTGAGCGAGTTTTTGACACTCATTGATGCCAGAACAAATTGGGGCACAGTCTGTGATTTATTTATTTATTTATTTTTATTTTACGTCGCATCAACTGCTGAGGTTATTAGCGACAGACATATTAACAACATATACAATTTTTAATAATTTATACATTTTTAAATTTCTTTGTACAAATTAATGGCCTTCAAAAAATTAAAAATCGACTGCATTTTTCTTTGTCATTTAGCACTATTTTCATATCATTATTTACAGCATGTCTCACCCGGTCGTCCTCAAACCTGGGGCACAAAAATAAATGGTTAATACACATTGAATCATTACACACATTACATATTACAGTCAAATTCTCGGTGATCAGGTTGGCATGAGTGAGCTTAGTATGACCTATTCTGCATCTAGATAACACAATCTGGTCAGCTCTACAGAAGGATGTGGCCGGATTGTATAAATCATATTCACAGACACTTCTTAGTTTGCAGCGAGTATTATTATTCCATTCTTGCCTTCCAGTTCTTGTAGATTTCTCTTTATATGGGCGTGATAGTCTTCTGGTATTACGGGAAGGTTACTTCTTTCCTCAAGTTGTGATGCCTCTTTTGCGGATCTGTCTGCCAGCTCATTTTCACTGATACCCACATGGGCCGGAATCCATCCAAAAACTATCTCTTTCCTTTAATGTGGGAATTTCTTAACATGCTTACTATGTCTAACGCTAGCAGATGTCCTGAATAAAACGCATTTCCAATAGTTGATAGAGCCAATTTGGAGTCTGTTACTATCAGATATTTATGTTCACCGTCTTCAAGAATGTAGTCTAACGCTGTGATGATGGCGTATAACTCGCTGGACAAAACGGAGTACTTGTCGGGCAGTTTGCTTGAAATTACTCTTGTTGGTGTTACAGCGGCACATCCCACCAAGATGCTGCTCTTCGAGCCATCTGTGCATACTTCGTTGTAGTTCTGATATTTGGCGATTTCTTCTCCTATTCTGGCTCTTATCTCTTTATTGTGAGTTTTTGTCGTCTTAGAATTGTTTGTCAGTTCCACAGCTTTAATGTCCTGCATAGTCCATGGTGCATAGTCAGTAACACTGATAGGTTTAAGAGGGGGAATGTTTTCTTATATCGTGCTTAGTATTTGTATAGCCCGTAATGTAATTGGTTTTGGTAGTTTCTTTTTGAAGCATAATTTTTTCCTGTGTCTGCATGTAAACTGGTAAATTTGATTCATAGGGTTGCCACAGTTAGCTGTAATTTTTATTATATATCCTACAACTAGATTTCTTCTTCTTTTATCCAGGGGAGGTAATTTAGCTTCCTGTAACATGCTTATTACCGCACTTGTTCTATATGCTCCGCATATCAGTCTCGCACCAGTGTTATTGATAGGGTCGAGTATTCTTTTAATATTCTTATTTGCAGCATCGTAGAATATACTGCCATAATCCATTTTAGCTCTGATCGATGCCTGGTATGTTCTTCTAAGCACTGTATAGTCAACCCCCCACGCTGAGTGGCTTATGATTTTCATCAAGTTTAGTGTTTTGGTGCATTCCACTTTCAAGTTTTTAATGTGAGGTATCCAGGATAGCCTTTCGTCAAGTGTTAGGCCTAAGACTTTAAAGGTTTTACATTGATTTATCTTATGTTCACCCAGGTTTAAGGATAGAGTCTTCTCAGTGGATCGTTTCCTGGAGAAAATGATGAATGTAGATTTCGTCTTCGAGAATTTTAGACCAACTTCAGTGGAGAATGCGAGAATGGTGTCTAAGATGTTTTGGGCTATAACTGCTATTGATGACAGATGTTTACCTGTAATGCATATATTACAGTCGTCCGCGTACATGTTGACTATCGCAGGTGATTTGATTTTGGTCTGAAGTTCATTTATTATCAACAGGAACAAGGTTACACTAAGCACAGAGCCCTGCGGTACACCATTTGCCAACATATATCTCTCTGATAAGGATCCTCTCACTCTGACATTAATGTACCTTTCTTTAATGAAGTTATACACGAACTTAGCTATGTTGCCTTTAATCCCATGTTTCGTAATTATGTCCATGATACGTCTGCGCCAGACCATCTCATATGCCTTTTCGATGTCGAGACTTAGTAACACTGTGAACATATTATTGGCGAATCCATTGTAGATGCTGTTCTCGATTACTGCAATGCTGTCTAAAGCAGATCGGTTCTTACGGAAACCGCTTTGATGGGGTGATATTATCTGATGTTTTTCTAGGTACCATTTAAGCCTGTGGTTCACAACCTTCTCAAGTAGTTTACACAGGCAACAAGTTAAGGCAATTGGTCTGTAGCTGTCTATTGAAAATTTGTCCTTACCAGATTTGTGAATTGGGACAATAACTGCTTCTGACCATTTTTGTGGAAAGACATTGTTTAAATATAAATAATTGTAAATGTCTAAAAGGACACTGATAGCTTCTTCAGGGAGCATGCGGATAAATATGTTAGGTATTCCGTCGGGGCCGGCGCTGGTGTCTTTTAGTTGACGTATATTGACTTTAAGTTCTCGAAAAGTAATGGGTGCATTCAGTTGAATAGAATCATCTATTTCATCTTCTTCTACTTCAAGGTTTAGGGGAGATCTCTCAGTTTCTTCTTTATGTTTCATGAAGCCATCTGCAAGGTTCTTATCACTAGAATTAGAGGCGAAACACTTTCCAAAGCTACTCGCAATGTCGAACGGGTCTTCAATAACTTGACCATTTGGCATGTGTATAAACTTCGGGTAATTTGTTCTGTATTTTCCATCAATGGCGTTGATTTGCTTCCATGCCTCCGTGTAGTTCAGTTAACTGTTTAAGGATGATATGTATTTCTTCCAGCAGGTCCTCTTGGATTCTTTTATGGTTCTTCTAGCCCTGGCTCGTGCTGACTTAAACCTGAATTGATTTTCATTTGTTTTATGTTTCTTGAATACATTGAACCAATGCTTGAATACATTGAACCAATTCATAACCGCTACTTCACATTCCTTTGTCCACTAAGGTAGTTTTTTTTTACTTTTAGTATTTTTTGTTTTGGGTATAGTAACCTCTGCTGTAGACAGTATAAGTTCTGTAAAGTTGCTCAGAATGTCATTTATTTGTACTGAATCGTCGATGTTTAATTTCTTAAGCTTCTGAACTTTGACTGCAATGATGTCTTGGTACGACTTCCAGTTGGCCTTTTTAAATATCCATCTGGGTATATAGATATCCTCAGGAGTAGTAGAATTCTCATATGTCAATGTTATGGGGTAATGATCACTGTTGTGAAGGTCCTCCATCACATTCCATTTCAGATATCTCGCCAAAGTTGGATTGCAGATACTTAGGTCGATTCACGTCGAGTTTCCGCTGCCCACCTTGAAGTATGTAGATTTTCTGCAGTCGTTCAAGACCATTAAATCTTCATTATTCACAAAATCACCAACAATTTTTCCTCTACGATCCGTTCAATAGTCACAATTTGATCCCCAAATCAAATTGTGACTATTAAAATCACGGACTATCAGTACCGCTCCTGATATTTGTGAGTATAAATTGTCTAGGTGGCGATATTCTAATTGAAACGCATTTGGAATGTATGCATTACACAGATGAAAGCTACTACCGCCAATAAACAGTTGTATCACACATACTTCTAGGTCACTTGTAACGGCGCATTCACTACATTTGATCGAGTTATGAACATAGATCGCAACACCGCCCCTGGCATTTGCACAAACCAATCTGTTTTTATAAAAACATTGATAACCTTTAATATTGAAATGGTACTTATTTTTGAAATTGGTTTCCTGGATACACAGTATGTCATAGTTGTCATCTTTTAGAATCTTCTGAAGAAATTCATATCTGGTGTGAAAACCGTTCACATTCCATTATTTATTTATTTGTTAAAAACAGTAAAAACTGTATATGACGTGTGGGGAAAGATTTATCTGTGCACATTTTCTTGAGGGCCAGGAAAAAAAACAACGAAAAAATGAATTTAGAAAATAATTATTTTAGAAAAATAAAAATATTTCAAAAATGTTTGTTCCCGAGTTATAGAAAATCAATTTTAACGGTAAATGAACTACAAGCAAAAGGAGTGCTCAACAAAACGTGCGCACAGTGAAGTTACATTTACGTCCAGAAGCAAAACAAGGGGCCATCTCAGCATTTGCTCAATGGATCAGGGAAACTGAACAAAAACCTGATCGTGATGGGGGTCATTGACCCGGAAGCTGAAGTACATTACTTGTTACAGGCGAATTAAATATTTTTTTTAAATGTATACAATGCAAAAGTAAGCTAATTCATTATATATCTTTGTTTTGTTACAATAAACACGCAATTAACAAGCAAAAATGATTCACATTTATAACACAAAACGTTGGTCAACTGTGCTTGAGCCGTTTTACTCCCTACTATACCTATCATTCTGGCTGAGAATGTACTCTTGATATTAATGTATTTATATATAGCTAGAATGCTCTTTATTATGTATTTATATATCGCGTAGAAAACTACATTTTAAAATTTGCTTTTAAAGAAATATTTGCTTGCATTATTCTGTAATTAAAATATTGTCTACTGCGAGTTTAATTAAAAACGCAATGGAGGTGAACAACGTAGACTCATTAAAATTCGGTATTGATATGTACTCTCCTTTTACATCTGTTTTTATGTCTTAATTCGTGTGTAAAAATCTGCTTTTTTACAAGATATGAATCAATTCCTACAATAATATTTTTAGTGACGAGATTGGAACAATATAAATGGTTCATGGAAAACATTCCTAACCTCCAACTACACGTACTGAACTGACACTTTCTGGTCAGAATAGCTGGCGCTCAAGCCTGTATGGCTGGCGGATCCAAGGCGGGAAGCATGGTGGCCATGTCCCCCCCCCCAAAAAAAAGGTCTGAAGATATTGTATAGTATCATATATATAGACTACAAAAATAATATACAATATAATAACAAATATGTTTATACACATATTTCTGGCTCATTTTTGTTTATAGACAGTTTATTCTAAAATAAAAAGAGACAAAGTTATCACATAGTACATTTTAGTACATTTATTAAATGTACTAAAAGTTCATAAATAAAACATAATATGTCCTTAGGCACGACGCGTTTCGAGCTTCTTTCTGCTCTTTAGTTTTTCGAGTTAGATATGTTTTTTATTTAACAAAAGTCTGCCCCCCCTCCAATGATCGGCTGGATCTGCCCTGAGTGGAAGAACTCATTTCGCAGAGGTCTTCGGTGAAGCTCATGTGTTTTAGAACCTGCCAAAAAAATTGTGTACTGGTCTGAATGGACCATAACGAAGTTGCAGGTGGGTCATTCCATGCAAAAAAGTAGGAAATCTGACACTACATCTCAGAATTTAAAAATATTTTGCCACCTTACTTATCATGATACCTGCATGAACCAGGTATGATATTTTTGTCTCATCAGCCATTGTTTAGCAACAATGGGCACTTGAAATATTAGATTAGCAGTCTGTAGACATTCCTTTATGATTTTTTCCGATGATACGCAAACAAGCAAAAAATATTAAAGTGACACAATTTGTAGAAGAAATATAAAGGATAATTTGACACTAAAAATATTTTTTTTATCTTGAGTCTTTAACAATTAGGAAGTAAACAAATTCAAAAAAATGCAATAAATGGAAAAACAATATTTTTAAATTCTTGAATTTTGGAAGAAAAACTGCTGAAACTACTTTCAAGCTACTCTGTAAATTTCATCATGGAATCTTGAATGGTTTTAAAGTTATGAATAAAAATATCTTACCGGCGCTCCGTAAACTAACTCGTCTCAGCTGCTACAGCCGCCGCGCCCAGCCCTCTTCGTCAGCACTCGGCGTTACTTTTTTCCTCCACGGCGCGATGGTGGATTTCGCAAAACTACTTCTCTAGGATCTTCTGGTGAATTAGAGTACGTCCTCACAGCAATTTTGTTTTCTGAAACTGGAATCACAGCGTGGATACTCCGTGTTCCCGGCACTATTTTCAGACCTACGAATCTCCCAGTATTTAAAAATTCGGCCTCTACTTCATGTTCCTCTTTGCTGGTAAAAATAAAATAAATTCCTTCCACATTACTGTTCGCCCAATCAAAAAGTTCCCTAGGGGTAGTAATACAAGTTCCTTGAAGGCTTGCATAAGCTGCAAGTCTCTTGATGGTTCCTCCTATACCGTCACAGGGACCTTTTCCGTGACTCGTGGCAAAAAAGTGCCATTCGGCTGGGACTTGGAAATCCTCCTTGTGATACGTGACATTGCAGAAGTTCTTTCTGTTTTATATTGACCAGCCGCGCCGTCACTAAAGTAATAAATTTTACTAATTTCAGAAAATTTCTGGAAAAGACAGTAGAGTAGTTTCTTCTGAAATAAGTGCACTGCAGCAGAATCATGTACTAAATAATCAGAAATTATTGACACACACAGATGTTGCAATGAATTATCTTCAAAATTTCTGTAATAAATAATAAATGGATGTATTGTTGCTTGAGATTTGTTCCAGTGGCAACCTTGAATCGCATCCTGAATAACGAAACTATAATTTTCGGAGTAATCACCAATGACAATTAATTCTCCTGGTTTAACGGAGTTTTTCAATTGTTTTAAATATGATGATTGAGCTCTCGCTATAAAGTTATGAGCTTTGAATTTTTTAAGGTAGGTGATAAAATTACTGACGAAATTTTCAGCATTTGCTTTAACAGTAATAATTTCGGCTCTGTCAGTTGTTGTCCACTTTTTGTAAATCATTTCTTCAACAAGGTTGTTTTTAAGGCTGAAATTTAATAACTCAGAAAGAGTTTCTGATTCTGGGCACTCACTGCATTTATTGAGAAAGCAATTAGGAGAAGGGCTTTCACAAACCAGCTTTTTAATGAAACAATCAATTGTGTTCCTTTGTGCATCATCTTGATGAATATGTTCCAAGCTCATACACATCAATTTCGTGTTTTCGCATATTGTGCACACGCAAACATTGTGAGTGCCTGGTGATCCAGCTAAGACACATTGCTTTGGCCGCATACCAGCAAAACTCGAGAACCCGATTTTATAATTTGGGTGTCTTTTTTAAATTCTCTGTACAGCTCTTTTAAATTCCCTAAAAGTAGCCGTTTTTGCTTTTTTACTTTCTTACCCTTTTCTTTGACAGATTTTGTATCCTTCATGCCAGCCATAATCCTACTTATATCATCCTCTTGATAAAAACCTTCTACAAGATCTTTTACATCACAAGGAAGATTGCGCTGATATTTTCTGTCAGGGTAAGTCATGACACCCTTCTGATTTTGTGTTAATTTTGCCGTACGAGCTACATGAAGAGATACGCTAAATTCGACCATTATTTTTTGTTCACTCCAACTTTTTGGCAAACACGTTCAAATCATATATTTCTCATTAGCTGTTTTCACATTTGAAAATTTTTCTTTGAATTGTGTTAACATTTCTTCTCCATCATTGCTTTCTGTACTCACATGAAATAATTCAGAAACTGCTTTATTTACGGCACTCACCTTTCTCCTTGCGTACGATTTCTCTCGGGTTTGCTTTCGCAATGACAATGGTGATTGACCCAGAGGAATCAAAATGTTGTTTACATTACTGATCGTGGCTTCCTCTGCAACTCCTGGGGCTACGTACTCCTCTTCACTTGATTTTTTCACTTCACTGTCTGTTTCAGTTGAGTCACTAAGATCTGTATTGGGTATTTTAGATATTTTGAGACGACACAGATCGCATATTGCTTCACCTACCACTAAACTCGATATTTTCTTCCGCATCGCCTCTGTTATCTTTCTCTTACCCACCCGACTTTTGTGCTTCTCAAGTCCGAATGGATTGCAGCACCAAAGCGTGTTAAACGTATTCACAATCTTCGGCATTTTCTATCACGATGTATCACTGAACAGTAACACTCGAAAACTAAGCCTGTAAAGTGGTGTCAGGATCCCTTCGAAAGCATCGATGGATATCCCTAGGGAATGAACTTGGCGGTGCCTGCCTACGACCTAGCCTCACCCCTCGCTCGGCAAGGGCACGCGACTTTCAACCTTAAGAGCAAAATGCGCGTATACTTTTTACTTAATAACTTACGTATTTTTTAAGATTCCATCGCGACACTTTGCAGAATGGTTATTTATTGGTTCTTCTTGCAGTGTGTAAAATATGAAAGAAAAGAAAATGTTGTTTTTGAAGAAAAATGTATTTGTTTAATTTATTAGCATTTTTTATTATAAACAAATGTCTCAATCCTTAATATATTATCAACTGCTTAAAATATGATCATTTATCTTCAAAATAGTGTGCCCGTTTTTGAAGTTTTATTCATTTTTTGAACGTCATAATTATTTTCATTATAGAGTACATTGTGTCATCGTCCATGTTTAACCCGCAATTGTTGCTAAACTACCAAAGATATTAATTCCATACATTGTCTTTTAACTGTTCATTATTAGTAGATTAACATAATAAAATATGAAAAAAATCTGAGACTCACTGTCAGAAAACTTGAAATTTTGCATGGAATGACCCAGGTGTGATAGTTGTCCCTCATTGTTAGGCAATTCCTCAAGCACTGGTATTCTGCTGGTCAAAGAGTATTCGTTACCTGCCAAACACCAGTGCGCGAAGAGTTGCCGAACAGAGTCAAATGTCACATGTGTGACTTCGTTATATGAAACTACTGGTCTGCAGAAGCAAATATACTGCCGAACAAGATCTGAAAAAATGTTTTCCAAAAAATACGAGTAAAATGCGCTCTGCTCAAGAACAACAATAAAACTCCAACAAAATTAAATATTTTTTCCAAAAAAGAATAAAAAAAATAAAAAAAGAGACTTCACGAATACTGCAATAGCGTATCACAGTTTATGCGGATACGCAGTTCTTTACATAACTAAAAATGTCAAAAAATGTTCTGTTCCCTAACATTATACGTGAGCAGCAAATATTTAATTGGCGAACGGCCTTGCTGTTGCATGGCATCAGCTGTGACGTAAGCAGTGACGCATGAGTATGAGAATTCAGTCTGTACGCACAGTACGAAAATCGTTGGAATAACACAATCAAATATTTGCATTTTTCAGTCAAAAACGAAACTGTTCCATTGCTTTTTTTTTATTTTTACCTAGTTCCTGAGTATTGAAAGAAACCGCAGACACCTCTGAAAATGCTGGAGTCATTCTCTTTCTTTCAATTTCATCAATTTTCTTTCAATTTCTGCGCGTATAGAAAATTAGTGTAGACAGAATTCATGTTTTGTCGGTCCTTGATACCGAAAACATTTTTGATGGTAAATTTTCTGTCCGTACATTCGTTATCCGTCTGCGGTCAACGCTAAGGGTACGGTCAGAGTGGATCGGTTTTCGGCCGAAGAAATATTCGCGCGGGAACGGCCGACTGATTCTGCCGACCAGACTGGTCGCACTACAGCCGACTGCAATAAACATCTGTCTATGAATTATTGAGTGTTTGTGACACCTAATAGAAGCGAAAAGATTACATCTGCTTGCTGAGACCTCTGCTTTTAAATTTCTTCTACTTCAAAATCAAAAAAGATGACTGGGTGAACCCTATTTTCGCCGAACACGAAAATATGGGGAAATTTCATACCTTATATTAGCAATTACTGAAACAACCAGTGAAATTTTTCGAGTACACAAGAATGTCGCCTAATACTTTTTTTACATTTTTGGTGCAATTAGAGATGACTTTGAAAAAAATATCGAATTTTAGAAAATGCATTACTACAGAGGAACGTCTGTCCATAACACCTAAACCGTTAAGCCGATTTTCTCCAAAATTCATATTCCCCGATAGATTGAAATGAACCCCTCTGAATTTGAAACAGATATTTGGATTTTGTGAGGGAGGAGTCTCAAAACATTTTCAAGCTTTTCTCAAAAGCGGCTCCAAATGTTTTAATAAATCTTTGTCCTCCGCTAGCGTAAAGAACTCTTAAAAAATTGCGCGGGTCTCATTTTGGTTGAAACTCTTCCATTTTTGAAAATTGTGAAAGTTTATTTTTTTCGGCACCATCTTACAACTACGTTATTTAAAACTGAGATTTTTTGCTTTAATAAAAGCTGCTGACCAAAGATCTTGACGTAAGCCCGTGTACACTTGTTCGAAAATGAGTAGTTTGTTTTGGGTAAAATTTATGCAATTTTTAAACAATTATATTTTGTAAAAAACTGTTCAATTTTTTTTTCTTTAGATATTCTCGCCGTATGTATCAATGAAAGGTAAAAAGAATTGGGCGTTGGTCCCATTTCCGGCAAACTCTGAATTTTGAAAATTGCAAAAAATTAACATAGCAAAGATATATTGAAGATGGAGATTTTCGTCTTAAATGAAATCTGTTCTGAAAAAATCTGATCTGTAGAAAAGGTCAGGGGCCTAAATTTAAAAAAACGAGTTGTAGGCCTTAATATTTCTTGAAGTTATTGCAATTTTTTTAAATCTCAAAAACCGTTTTACTTTTTCTTTAATTTTTTTTCGTAGATAGAAGAAGGGACGCTTGAAAGAATGGCGCAGGTTTCATTTTGGTTGTACTCTCTGAATTTTCGATAATTCTATATTCCATAGTTAGAAATAATACGAGAAACTGTTGTTGTAGCACCACTAGTTTTATTCCAGATCTGCGTGCAAGTATTTAACCTCTGACAAGTTGCATTATAATATCTACTTTACCCGGTATTTATCTGTATTACTTTGTAGTAGTTGAATGTGGTGTCACTGACGCTGTAAACTGTTTTAAAAGTATAGACATGTGTTGAAAATTTCTTTCATACTTCATTTCTTTCATGCGTATCTATTTTCAAATATGTTCTTATAGTATCTGGCATTGGACTTACCAATGAATCGTAGTAGTTGTTAATGTTATTCTCCCATTCAAAAATTCCCAGCACTCAATGGCCTTATATATTAACTTCAAACGGGATATGAACGGGTAATATTGCAATTTTAAATTATAATCGCTGTAAAAAAAACTTACAGGTATATGAATGACGTGACAGCACAGCTGTATTTTTTACGTTTTGTTTTCTAATATGAACATAAATGATTACCTGTAAGCTGTTGTTCTGTGTTATTATCTAATACTAATAAAAGATCATTCTCAATTAATTCTGAAAATTCTGACGCAAGATCTTCTACAACTACATTTGATACCCCTGAGTTGCTTAACACTTCCATATTTTTGTCCCCTATTTAAGATTTTTAAACTCCACAAACGCAGTCTGATTTCTTCTCTGAAGGCGAATATATATATAAATATTACTATTTTGTATGTTTGTGTGTTTAAGTTGTAAGTCACATTAAATTGAAAATCGATTTCTGCACGCTTAAAAAATGTATTGTTTAGTATTTACAGTTCTTGTTTCCTTCAGATTCACTTCATGTTCTTCAATTTTAATGTTCCAAGGCAAGTTGCAAATTCTTAATACAAAAATACGCGTGAAATACTTCAGAATTTACAACACGTTCTGCCGGGCGATATTCATTTAATTTTTGCTCGTTTGTCAAAAATCAGTGTTGCGATCCTCACGGAAGAAAATTATGGTGCCGTGGACTGAAAATAACCACAGAATAATGGGGTTTAATCAACGCCACCTGCATAGATCTATTTAGGTGGCGTTGGTTTAATTCCCGTCATACTCACAAAGATCGCAGCGCCAAAACAAGTTTTTGGCAATTTCTTGGAATTTTATGGCAGTCTGAAAACAAATTATCAGTTCCCCAACAGGTGACCGAGACGCGTTCAATGACACCTCATATGTCTCGATTGATGATTAGGAAGTCGTCTAGCCGTGAGAGACGGAACTGCACACACACACGCACGCTAGAGTTTACTCAAATGCTGTATAGGGGTTAATCCCTCTATATACTATTTGAGTAAACTCGTCGTGTGCGTGCGTGTGGATTTGCGGTTCCGTCTCTCACGGTTAGACCACTTCCCGTGCACCAATTGGTGCGAGGTGTCATTCGACGCGTCTTAGTCTCCTGAAGGGGAGCTGATAATTTGTTTTCATATTCTGTCATAAAATTCTAAGAAATTTACAAAAATATGTATTTTTTGTTTTGGCGCTGCGATCTCGGTGAGCACGCCGGGAACTGAATCAGTGCCACCAAATTACAGATGTGGTGGCCTTGATAAAACTCCAGTACCAATACCGATGAAGAGAAAGAGAGACGACGACGACGAAGACCGATGATGAAGCGAATACGACGAAGAAGAAGAAGATGAAGACGACGAAGACGAATACGAAAAAGACGAAGAAGAAGATGAAGACGACGAAGACGAATACGAAAAAGACGAAGAAGTAGATGAAGAAGAAGAAGGCGAAGAAGAAGAGGAAGACGGAGAAGTAGACGAAAAAGAAGACAAAAAACGAAGAAGAAGAAGAAGAAGAAGAAGAAGAAGAAGAAGACGGAGAAGAAGTAAAAGACGAAGCAGAAGACGAAGAAAAAGACGAAGAAGAAAACGAAGAAGAAGACGAAGAAAAAGACGACGAAGAAGAAAACGAAGAAGAAGAAGAAGAAGAAGAAGAAGAAGAAGAAGAAGAAGAAGAAGTCGACGACGAAGAAGGGAAATATTTTCCTTTCACGGAAAATAAACTAAATTAGCAGGTCTGTTGAGTTGCCCGGATCAGACAGCCGTAGATGCACACATCTCCGAGACGAGCATAGTTGTGTCATCGAGCCGGTCCGTGGCCAACGAGATAGAGATATCCTGTGGGCCCTGAGCCGGTCGCTGTGCCTGAGCTACTGCGATTTTCTTAACTTTGCCCCTGACAGGAATCAGCTGTTGACGCTTTTATCCAATCAGAACCTTATTCGTCACCTTAGTGACGTCACTATGGTGACGTTTAAGCTCCCAATTGGATGGCAGCGAAACAACTGATTCTGTCAGGGGCAAAGTTAAAAAAATCGCAGTATAAGTGTTATGTCTTCAAAGAATATCGAGAAGACGATAAATTTTGTATGAGAAATCAAGCTAAGCCAAGTGACCCGGAAGTGCAACAAATAAATGCGTGATTGCGATCAACGTCATGGGATTTTCAAACTGATTTTTAAAAATGTACCATGACAAATTGAAAGAAAAACATTCCGAAATACCACTTGACCAAGTCAATTTTCTGAAACCATTACATTACCTAAGTTCAGGAAAGCCAAAGGTTGTAATCGTGCTCAATATCACAAAATAACTGCAAAATATAAGTGTTAAATTCGCAACGCTGGCAAAACATCTAAACTGAATGTAGAGAACTCTGAACCAAAGAAAGGAAAAAAATAAAGAAAAATCAAACATCCGAAGAAAGTTTAAAGCGTCGGCGACGCCACATTCAGCTAGTATTATATGTATTTTTATATTAATGCTTTAGCCCACTGCAAGAAAAATCGAGGACGGATCTAATAACATCGTCCTACTCAGCTTTTCTTTACAATCTCAATGTCCCACGCAAATCGCGCGTTTCTACAAAAAATAAAGAAATTACTATTTTCAAGGATGTGGAGTCTCTGAAGGAATTATTGAAGGAAACTGGAAAGAGATACGTCCGACTGGACTATGGTGGAAACCCACGGACCATGGACTGAACGACGAGCATTGAAGATCAGCTGATGGCCAGATTACGGCAAACGGTAATGTTGGTAGAGCTGGAGGTTTCAGTGGGTGTGAGCAGGTGTGAGATGTTTGTTTGTATGGTGTGGCCCGGGGAAGTGAGTTTTTGTTATTATGAGAATGTTGTAATTAATTAGTGTATTGTACTCGGAATGAGATCAGTGGACTCCGAATAGATAAGCTTGAATGTTCTTGTAAAAGGTTTTGTTTGACATAGTATTATTGGGTTTCAGATTCTGGTTATGTGAAGGGCGAAACGAGAACTGTCAGAAAATTACTCGTGAAAACAAATTCACTAGGTATAACAAATTACAGTAATGGCAGGGCTGCCGAAGCGTATTCTTAAGGTAATTATTTTTTATGTAATTAGTGGAAGTTTTCTTTAAACATACATTTTTTTAAAATAAAAATGGTGCCTTGCAGAAACTCTTGAATGTTATGGATGGGAGGGTTCTGATTGATAGCTATATTTTTGCTTGTTGACAATTAATGTTAGGATTCAGAATATCTCTATAAAAGTATTAGTGCAGTTGTGTTAAAACACAAGTGTCAGTACTTTACCCAAATTCCAGTGTAGAGTTTATGTTGTAACTTTCCCAATTGTAATATGTTAGTGAAATGAACGTTTTTTATGCAAATACTGCATGATTCTTGCTATTGGCCTTATTGTAAATGTACATGCAAAATTTATTTCAGGAAACTCAAAGACTAATGCAAGAACCTGTACCAGGTATAAGTGCTGTGCCAGATGAGGATAATGCTCGTTATTTCCATGTAATTGTTGCAGGTACTTATTGATTTCATATTAATCATCAATAATTGTATGAGTGATGATAATTCTAACCACTGTGTTTTGTTTATTCAGTTTTACTCATGATTAGTTTCTTGCTTTATGTGTAGGTCCAGAAGGATCACCTTTTGAAGGTGGAATATTTAGATTGGAACTATTTTTACCAGAAGATTATCCAATGTCAGCCCCTAAAGTACGGTTTATAACCAAAATCTATCATCCGAACATTGATAAACTTGGAAGAATTTGTTTAGATATATTGAAAGGTAAAGTAACTCACTTTTTCATCTGTACTCATGTGTATAATATTTAGCTTCGTGGGTGTCCTTTGATTGAACACCAAACATTTGATGTATCTTTATTTTGATTTGGTATGAATGCTTTCAAAATTAAAACTTTATTGATTATTCTCTTGTTAAATCAGAAGCATGATGTATATTTTTTCATGATACTTTACAAAGAAATTCATGGTGCTCTTTCAATTGTACTTTTAGCAGTGATGCACTTGATATATTCGTGGCCATTCAGTGGATATTTTGATTGTTGAGAGTACTTTAAAAAAGAAGCCTCAAAACATTTTCAAAATTTTCTCAAAAATGGCAACAAAATATTTTATTAAACCTTGTCCTTGGTTAGCGTAAAAGATGCTTAAGAGAATGGTGCAGGTCTCATTTTTGTTCAAATCCCTGATTTTTCAAAAATGGTGTAAGTTCAATTTTTTATCAGCATTTTGCTACAACTACAATATTGAAGATAGGTAGGGGCAATGTTTTGAAGAAACAAGTAGTTTTCGCGTAATGTCTTCTTCAAGATGATGCATTTTTATTAAAATAAATTCTCAAAATCCACTCAAATTTCTTATTTAAATTTTTTTCCATAGGGTAGAAATAATTAAAAGAATTGTACAAGTCTCAGGTTTTGTAATATCTCTGAAATTTCAGAAATTAAAAAAAAAAGAAATAATGAAAGAAAATGTGTTCTGTTGTAGCCCCACTAGTTTCATCTGCTAAGATGTAATCGATCTTACTTCTCTGTCTGTGTCCTTACCATGTGAACTTACGTTTACATTTGTTTGGAAGGACACAACTTTCAAGTTATTGATGTAGGCAAAACCAGGCATGATTTTTCCATTGTTAGCAAAGGGGTCTTCAAAGTACAGCCTGCAGGCCACATCCAGTCCTCAAGAGTATTCTATGTGGCCTACCAACCCAAAGTATATTCTAATTTAATTTTATTGTGACATAGGCTGTAACATTTTATTGCAAGATGTAGGAATCTGGTTTCCTCTTCTTACACATTCTTTGGTTCGCATACCAGCTGTGTCACAAGTTTTGCCATTGACAATCGTCTTTCCTGATTTTGAGTTCAATATGTTTATGTTGGTGAAACTAAGTATGTTGCAAATGAGATTAATAAAAAATGTGAAGACAAAATAACCTCATACGTGATCTGTACACTCATATCAAGGCATTTAGTGAGAAATGATTATTTCTAGACAAAGAGATGTCTACAAAATCATTTTTCGCTATCCTACCTGTGTTAGTAAGTGCTGAAAATGGTTCTTGTTTCCCATTTCCATTTATTTGGAAATCCTTTCAGAACTGATAATGCAGTTCAAAAATAGATTCGCTGACTTGGATATTAACTCCAGAGACAAGAGTTTTTCAGGACCCAATTTTATGAGATACTGAGCAAGTCCCAATAGCTATACAAATGGAAATTTTTGACCACAAAGCTGATGATGTAATGCAGGACAAATTCCATGAAAGAAAAATGACTGAATTGTACAAACATCTCTCAATGGACCTTTATCCTAAAATTAAAAACTTTTCCAGAAGTTTCTTTTTAGTATTTGGTAAAAGTTGTAGATGTAAACAGATTCTCAAAAACAAAGTAAGTGGAGTGTAAGTACAGATGTTAATTAATGAACATTTGAAAGACATCTATTTTGATAATAGGTAGAACAAAAATTGACCCACAAATTAACTTATTTATAGAGTCTAAACAACAATTTCATTGCTCTCATTGAGCTATGTTTTAAAATTATATATAATTTCTATATTGTAGAGAAGTAGTGTCAGTAATTAAATTTTGAAATTTTAAAATTTTAGCTCTCAATGTACATTAATGATTACAAATATCTCCAGAATTGTGTGCTCATATGCGTGTATGTGTTTTAAGAATTAATTTGTAAATTGTTAATTTGTTGTCATTCTTTAATTAAAAGTTAATTCAATAGGCATAAATTCCATCTTATCATGAAATTTAATTTTTGGCCCTTGAGGCTCTTAAAAACTTTTGATTTGGCCCCCTCAAGCAGAAAGTTTGAAGATCCCTGGTTTAGCACGTGATCCTCATCACATTCACCAATAACATCTTCCATTAGAGATTTTCTGTAATTCTGGCATTCAGGTCTCCGCTTTCTATTGAATAGTCACTATTATTAATTTCAGATACAGTTTCCTGAAGTATATAATAAAATTCTTCAGTTTCTTGCTACTCTCCGACTACTGGTGGCCAGACACAAATGAATGAAATTAATTCTTTATGTACCTTACAACACACAGTTACAGTGTGATTAGTGATCCAGTAATATGACTGTATTCTTTTGGACAATTACTTATTTAGAAGTGGAGCTACACTTGATGTTGCTTGATCTACTGGTGAGACTCCACTATAGATCATTGTATAATTACCTATATTCATTGTTCCTTATAGTTTCTGAGACCAGTAGTATATCTGTATTCTTTTCTCTTAGCAAGTTTACTAATTCATCTTCTTTATTGTTAAAGAGGTCTTAACTCCCACATGTTTTTAATTGTTCCGCTAATCCGTATTCTTGTACATTTGTAGTCGTATGAAGAGTCCCACTATGGTTCTGGAGGAATTTAGTTTGTGATTTATCTGATAGGACTACTAATCCTTATGTATGTTTGACCAGTAATCAGACTCCTTCCTCAAAGCCTGTGGTTAGGTATGGTTTATCTTCGAGGGTTTCTTTCCCCTATGAGCAGAAAAACATATTCTCATCCTTGAAAAAAGAAGAGAAGAATAAAATAAAGAAAAGGGGGAGATAGAGATTTGAATGACACCCTAGCCCTTGTAACCTAATAGATCTGAGTCAAACATACAAGAGGCCTAGAGAGACCTAATAGAGACAATAATAATAATAATAATAATAATAATAATAATAATAATATATTTATTTGTCACATAAATATAGCATAAGCAGTGTATGACAAGTCAGCATATGTACATAATAATAAAATGTACAATATAGATATTTGTAAGTATTATATACAGAAAAGGAGAAAAAAGAAATGAATATTAAAATTGAAAAATATTCTGATAAAAAAAAGAAAGAAAGGAAAAAAAGAAAGAGAGAATAAGTAAATAAGTAAGTAAATAAATAAATCAATGAATGAATGATTCAATGAATGAATAAATAAATAAAGTAGTTGTCTTATGAGTTGATGCCTGGGCTGGGTCCATCCCTTACATTCAACAGTCAAGAATAATAGTGATAAAAATAATGATAATGATGATGATATATTTATTTGTCACATAAATACAGCATAAGCCATGTATGACAAATCAGAACATGTACATTGTAATACAATGTAGAATATAGATACTCCTAAGTAGTAATACAACACAGAACTTAAATTCATTTTTCATACTAAATACACTACAATACAGTGTTAATTAATTTTATGAATGGTAGTGTAAGAAGATTAAAATTGAAAAACAATATAATAAAAAAAGAAAGGAAAAAAAGAAAGAGAGAAGAAAAAAAAGTAGTCGTCTTATGAGTTGATGCCTGGGCTGGGCCCATCCCTTACATCCAACAACCAGTTTGGGGGTTTCAAAACATGCAACAGAGTATGTAAAAATTATTAGTACTAGTTTATATTTATGTAGATATGGGTTTATGATGTACATATTCTTTTCTACTGTAGAATGTATGGTTTAACAGGAAAGCTTTCAGTTTATTTTTGAATGTGTATACTGAGTTTAAGCTTTTAAATTCACTAGGGAGTTTGTTGTATAGTGTATAAGGGTACTTTTTTGAAAGAGTGAAGTTTCTGTGTGTAGGACATGCAGATTTCTTTTTTGTCTAGTATCATAGTTATGAACTTCTGCATTTAGAGTAACAGAACCCTTGTTTTCCAAAAGTGCCTTCTTTGTGGAGAGTAATAATTAAAAAATGTACATGCACGGTAGTGGTAGGATTTGTAATTTTTTGAAAAGTGGTTTGCAGAACTCATGAGCATTTGTCGTTGTTCTCAATATTTGTTTTTGGATGATGAAAGAATTAATACTTTCTGGAGAATTTCCCCAGAATACGTTTCCTTATTTTAAATGCGAGTGAATATTTGCAAAGTATAATGTTTGCAGCATATCCAAGTTAGAATTTGACTTAAGGCTGTAGATGGCTTAACATGACTTGGTAAGCTTTTTGTTTAGATCTGTGATGTGAGAGTTCCATTTTAGATTGTCTTGAATAGTCAGTCCAAGGAAAGTTGTTTTTTGGGCAATTTTTACATGCATGTTTTATATCATCAATTGTGTTGGAGGCTTTTCTTTAGAGAGTGGATTCCAAAAGTTAAGGAGACAGATTTACTGGTGTTTATGATGAGTTTATCTTCTTGGAACCATTTTACTAGTGCTTCTAGAAATGTTTGTGCCTCTTTTTGTAGAGTTTGTTGAGTATTTGCTTTAATAACAGTGTTTGTGTCATCTGCAAATAGGACCATTTTGTTCTTTTGTAGAGTCAGGGGCGTGTCATTGATGTATAAGACAAATAATATAGGGCCTAAGATTGATCCTTGTGGCACTCCATAATTTATCATTCTAGGTTGGGTAAAATGGGTTGAAATCTTTTTATCTCTAACATGCTTGATTGTGACTACTTGACAATGATTTGAAAGGTAAGATTTAACACCTTGATGTGCAATGACTCTAATTCCCAAAGTTTCAAGTTTGGATAACAGTATGTGATGGTCAGTGATGTCGAATGCTTTTGATAAATCTAGGAACAAACCAATGAAGATTTCTTTCTGATCTAGAGCACCAAGTACGTCATTTAGAAAGGTGAAGATAGCTGTATCTGTAGACCTACCATTTCTGAATCCATGCTGAGCCTCTGTCAATATGTTATTAGAATTGAAAAAATTTTTGAGTCTATCATTAAAAATCTTTTCTAGAATTTTGGAAAATCCAGCTAGTAAGGATATCGGTCTGTAATTCATTAGATTGTGAGTGTTGCCTTTTTGAATAGTGGCTTCACTTTTGCTTTTTTGAGAATTTCTGGGAAGATACCTGTCATTAAGGAGTGGTTACAAATGTGAGTGAGTGGTTATATTATGTTTGTTGCCGTATGCTTAATGAGGGTGTCAGGGATATAATCTAGTCCAGTAGAGAATTTGTTTTTTATTTTATTAATGATTTTTTGTATTTCTGCATTTCAGAACAATATTTCTGAAATGTAAATTGAATGTGTGAAGTGAATTTCTTTCCCCACACGTCATATACAGTTTTTACTGTTTTTTGACAAATAAATAAATAAATGGAATTTGCATTTGATAATGTGCAGATATTTGACTGCATGTTTCTATTATTTAATGAATTGCAGTGAATTAGTTTTTCACCAATTTCTGAAAAATGTCTATTGAATATGTTTGCTATTTTCTGTGGACTGCGCAGAACATTGTTTTTGTAGTAAAGCTCAATGTTCTTAGTGCTTCTGTTTTCTGTTTTTAGAGTATTTTTCAGTGTTCCACATTTTTTTTTTGTTTTGTTTTGTACTCTGGCAGTGCGATGATCATGCATTAACAGTTGACCTGTTTAATTACTTTCTTCAGGATATTTTTGTTTGTTTGGTAATAAGCAATGAAATCAGAACTACATTTGTTGTGAAGAATTGTTTCATGCACGTTTGTGTTCTTTCACATGAAGTTTTGATTCCTTTTGTTATCCATGATTTGTAGTTTTTGCTTTTTATTTTCTTCAGTGTCTGTGGGAAAACAGTGTTGAAATAACTTTGGAATATGTTTATGAATAAGTTAAATTTGGTATTCGTGTCTGTTGCTTTGTACACCTCCTCCCAGTTTTCTGA